>CAAE01015001.1:109730-189642 GCA_000180735.1 Tetraodon nigroviridis
GCCCCCAGACGCGGCCCCGAGCCGTCACGTGATCAAACCTCCAGGCGTCCACAAGGAGTGGGGTACAAGGAGCCGCGTTCAAAAGCAACTTTCACTTTCTCTTCTTCAACATTCAGGCTGACGCACACGCGCTCGGAGGGCACGAGGAGTCAGGCTTCTGTGTGCGTGCGCGTGTGCGTGCGTGCGTGGGTGAGGTGGGAAGTGATATTTGAATGGCTGCAATCTTTCCTCCCTAAATTCACTGGCAGTTGTAGCTTATCATCATTACCATCATCATAATCTCTTTATATGCACAAATAATCTCTTCATGTTCCAAACTTTCAAGGTCGTTCGTGCGCACTCGCTCTCGCTCACACACACACACACACATACACACATACACACACACACGCACGGCCACAGTGCAGACATGCCTTCGTGCTCTTGCTGTCCTTGCTTCAGAAGGACAAACGTGGATGCCAATCGAAAAAGAGAACCTCTTTTACACACACCTCTGTGTGTGTGTGGGGGGGTGTGTGTGTTACAGTGCCGTCAGCTGTTGAAGGCAGCCTCGAACTGACCTGGAGATGGATGAATGACAAGAAGAGATGATGGCTTCAAAACCGCAAAAATCAACAGGGGGGACAGAACCCGACCTGGTGTCGGTGTGGGAGCGGCTCCCAACCCGTCTGGCCTCACTCTAACTCCTCAAGGCAGATGTGGTGAAAACATCTGCCACCCGTGAGCACAAGCTCGACCCAACATCTGGGATCAAGGCGGAACCTCGGTTCCTGCAGACCGGGGCCACCTCGTTCCCGGGGTCACAGGTGTGACCTCTGAGCGGGGTGAATGTCGCCCCGGGGGCCAAAGGAAGGGTCAGCTGGGCGCAGGAACCCGCTTTTCCTGCTGCCGCGATTAAACAAACAACAGAGGGAATTATGGGAGGAATTGTGTGTGTGTGTGTGTGTGTGTGTGTGTGTGTGTGTGTGTGTGGTTCTGCTTCCATCTCGAGTCTTTGGAAGATCTAGTGACATCTAGTGATCCGAGTAGGTACTGCAGAAATTACAACGATCGCAAGGTCACAAAATATATATAAGTATTGCTGAACCTTTATTTATTTATTTTTCTTGCACAGTTGCATCCGATTTAGATACAATTCCTCGTCCAGCACGGTGAACCGTTCCAGCACCGTTGCGTTTCTGTATCAAACCATGCATTTGTGACGTCCAAAGACCCTTAACAGGTTCCGTAGAGCTTTCAATGACACCTGCTTCATGATTGTGTGTGTGTCATGTGTGTTTTTAACAGCTAATCAGCTCTATGGTGTCACCACGCCCACCAGGGTTTTTGGAGGGGAAGCGAACCTGAGTGTGACCACCCGGGGTCGCTCAGACTGTGACCTGCAACATCGATAATCCGATATGTCCTTTCAGAGCCTTCGGCTGGTGTATCTGTTATTGACGTATCTGTGCCGGTTCGGTACAGATTTGTAGTTCTCAGGACTTTAATCCACGCGTCCACCTCGCGGCTTCGGCTAAAGCCGCCTCTCTCGGCGCCACCGCCGCCTCGCCGGTCTGAGCTGTTGCGTGACATTTCCAGACAATCGATACGTTGTTTTGTGTGACATTTGCAAGCACCTCATAATTCTGCGTGGCTACAGTTTTAATGGCTTTGACCACAGAGTTAAACCAGTGATCCAGACAGCAGAAAAAGCTCCAGACGGCGTGCGCTGATCACGGCCCCGACGCACGCGCGTTTCATTTCTGTTGAAACCTGGAAGTCAATAGCGGCGCGCTCGCGGGGCCCTCAGGAGGAAATGAAAGCGTGACCTTGAGTTTGCGAAGGGGGAAGCGCTATCAGAGTTGAGATGTAGAGCAGCAACCTGTTTGACAGAGTATTTACCTCAGGATTTCAATCCTGACGCGCAGACGACCCGTTTGCTCCTCAGCTTCCTCCTGTCCTCCATCGCCGAAGCTGCTCCGAGCTGAATCGTCTGCATAATTAGGATGCTTTTTCTCGGGTGTGTGTGTCCCAAACAAACGGCTCGTGTGTGTGTAGGGTTTTTTTTTTTTTTGCGGGGCTACCTTTGACATTTCTCCTCCAGCACCTCCGAGGTGCCGAAGCTCTCACATCCTCCGAGGCCTGACAGGTGAGGACGGCTGCAGAAAGCAGCAGACCCTCAGGTGGGTGAGGTGAGAGGGAGGTGTGGCGGAGGGGTGCGAGTGGAGCATGAAAAAAATGAACAAATGAAAGAAAAAAAAAAAAACAATGTGAAGGAGAGACGTGAAAAAGACATCAGCATGTTCACGCTGCAGCACTTAGAGAATTCCAGGGAAAATAATGAGTTCTAGCCCGGATAAGGAGCACTGCTAACTTTTCTGTTAGCAGTGTTAGCTAACAGATACTTGTACATTCAGGATGCACATTTCAGCTACGTAATCATCAATCAGCTGTGCTTTCTAAAAACATTTTCCTCCCTCTTTGCTACGGTTGTTTTGTTATCCCTCTGTTATCTTCCTGCCAGGAAAAACAGCAGCTCTTTTCTGGGTTCCTTCCCTATAACGTTGAAGATGGACACATCAACATCTTTGCAAGCTGCTTTTAGCGCAGAATAATTACGCAGGTGGAACATTCACAGTAAATTTGGCTCAGAGGAGATCGTTTTATCGTCGCGTCGCCACATTTTTATTCAAACCTAAAAAAAAAATCAATCAAATTCCTCCTAATGCACTGAAACGTTGCCTGAATATTACCGTTATCATCTCGCGTTGGTTAAAATCCATTTGTCCTAATTGCTAAATACCTCTTGGCTACGCTAACTGTAAATATCTGTGGCGGCGCCGCAGCTGCTCGTCAACACCAGGACGACGCTCGGCCCATCTCGCTGTGGCCCATCAGCGTCCCGCCACCCGCTCGCGGCCTCCCTCTAAACGCTTCATTTTTCTGGTGCGGGCCAATTCCTGCTACGCCGATTTCCATCACGGGCTCTCTCCATCATAATGTGTGCTCAGCCAGCTGTGAGGGAAATGTTGAACATTGTTTTCTCTGCAAACCTATCAACACTGTTTCGCCCCGGGGCTAAAAAAAAACCTTCTGGATCTGTTTTTTTAAGCTACCAATTCACTTGAAGCATTAAAAGTGAAGCCTGGATTTTGGGGTTTCTTTGTGCTCACTTTCTGGTGATTTCAGCAGGAATCTGGGTTCTTCTTTGAGGCCCATCATGGTGAACCCACATGCGACTTGGTCTTGGGTTGGTCCAAACGTCCCTGACCTCAGATCAGATCCCAGAGAGAGCCGCTGGAGGTGTTTGGGTTTTTCTTTTTACCCAAACTAGCAGCTTCAGAATCCCACGCTGATGAAAATCTCGTCTTATCAGTCCTCATGAATTTTAATACAGATGCTACTCGAAGCAACTGGAAACCAAAAAAAAAGGGGAAAAGATTCACATTGCAGGCATCTGAAGGAACACTTATTGTTTTCTATGAATACATCAGCAGGTCCAGGCTGGGATAAAACTGAATAAAACCCATTTCATTTTTTCCCTCTAAGGCAGTAAGTGAAAATAGGGAATTTCAAAGTGTCTTTTATGCAGAAATTAAAACTAAACGCTCAGATTTTACTTTTCGGCTTTGATCTTTCCAATTTCGAATGATAGAATGTCTTTGATCTTGATGGGATCTGGTCTCTAGTCCCGTCAAGAGTTTGCCCAGTGCTGCTTCCAGCTGGGAGGCCGGAGCGTCACTGTTTTATGATAATTAAGACCAATTTAAACTTGTCTCCTCTGTGTTTCCTTACTGGAAGAAGCAGATGAAGATGATGATGCTAATTCTAGCTCGTCATCTAAAACTCTTTAGACTCCTCAGATCTTCATCACGCCGTTATGTCTTTCTAGGCCGTCTGTCAGTCCAGGCTGTACACAAGCCTGGACTGACTCCTTCCCTTGGCTGCCTGTTTCTCTCGGTTGGTATCCCCAGAAGATCTCGCGCTCCCGATTCCTCCGTTTCCGTGTCAGCGACTTCAAGGCCGCCTCGACCTTCAGGACACACACCGGTTGCGTTTGGCTGCAGCGTCGCATCGGGAGACGCTTCGCTCCACTTTTGGAAAGCAGCTCTGGGACCAGTTCCAGAGGAGCTCACCACACACGCTGAGACCGAGTTATTGACATTATTAACACACACACACACACACATGCTTGTGTTGTTGTGTAAATGCACGGTAACATTTCGTGGCCCCTCATGATCTCATATCAGGTCTCCTTCAAAAATATCTTGAGAATCAATCTGTTTTTTTTGTTTTTTTTCAACTTACCTTAACTTGTAGCTATTTCTCTCCTTTCCGCCGCTCGATTACTGACCCCTGGGAGAGGAGCACAGAAATTGCAGGCGAAGCGAGTGAACCCCATCTCGGCGGCGGCGGCGGCGGCTTGGCTCATTTTCGATATTTTCACCCCCTTTGGAGCGACGCGTCCTCCGGAAGGGGGCCGCGCGCCACAATGGGGGGCGTGATGATACGATTTGCCGCGAGTGAACGTGCGCCAGACTCCGGCTGCCTCTTAGGGAACCTTTTAGATTACTTTCACCTCATCAGGCCTCTCGCGCTGGGCCGAGGCCGCCGGGGCTCTCCTGAGGGGAGATGTTTTCTCCGCGGTGGCGGACGTATGTTCCTTCGTGCGTTTTGTCGGTGTGTGGGATGCTAACCGAGGAGGACGGGGAAGGAAAAACCGAGTGACTTTGAAGGTGAGAAGAAGAGAAGGCCGAGGCACGAGGAATAATCGGACTTGGACGCAGTAAATTGTCTGGACAGCTTGAACGCTTCATGGCTGTTGAGACGGTTTCCTCTCAATGCTTCTGTGTGAAAATGTGCTTCTTCTACCGGCATTCAGAGAGTTTCAGCAACACGCTAATCTTTAAAAATGGCTCCGAATGTAGCAGTTAGCGTGACGATTTTTACCAGGAATGCTAAAAGTAGTTCAGTTGTAAAACAGCAACGTAACCGAGGGATTGAAACGCGGTTTTTCTGATGACCTTACATGGTTTGTGTTGATAACCCATGATGCTTTGCTGTGCTAGGCCATGTCAACAAATCGTTACATCATCAAATATGAACGTTTTTGCAGAGACGTTTAATAAAAGCGCTTTGGTCTGGAAATATCAAACGGAAGCTGCTCCAGTACCAGATCCGACTGCTGGGCAGCAATTTTTACACCCACGTGAAAATTCCAACTCGACTCCCAGCGCCCGTCCTCCAAGGTCGCGCTGGAGGCAATTCAAGGCTGTCAATCACGCCACGGCCGTTGAATAAAAGAAATATTTTCCGCGGTTCGGCTCATGTGGCTCTCACCTCTAAATGACACCGAGCCCCTCGGCAGCTCCCCGCGGGAAGCGGGCTAGATCGCTGGCCATCAGATAAATTAGGTCGTTTTAAAATGTGACTGTTTTATGCATCGCTGCCTCCCTTCCGCTCATTACGCGTAATAGCTAGATGTTCCCGTTTTGTCTGGGGACCGGAGGGGGGAATCGGAGATTTAGGCGGACGGGTCAGAAGATAGACGACGTTGGCAGGACAGCCGCCAATGAGATGTTTTCTGTTTATCGGCCGCTCGTACAGTGGAGTGACATTTCGGATTTTCGTGTCTTTGTCACACTTCTTTCACAGCACTGGGCTTGGATCAGCCGTACTGATGAAAACAATTACTAACCCGCTCCAAAAAAATCCAAATCTTATTTTCTTTGTTATGAAAAGCTGTTCTGCCGCCGCCGTTGCACAAATATGAGCATTGCTAACTATTATTCTGCCTCGTACGTACAGGAAGTTTTATGGGAAAACAGCAACAAATGGCCTTAAATAAGGAATCTTTTCTACCGACTTGCAAACAGCCAAAGTCTGGAAAACCTCTTGTAGAAGGAGATGAAACCGAATCTTCTGCTCTTTATGCAAACAATAACCTGGGATTTTTGTTCCTTTGCCATTGTTGTCTCCTGCGTTTCTGTCTCTCCTGACGGGAGAAACGGGGATTATTTCCTAACGCTAATAAATAGGGCCTGGTTTCAGGCTCCTGTGTGACGGGGATGATGGCAGAGGCACGGATGAGATGCGACACACCGGCTCCGTTTGTTAGCTGCCATTAGAAAAGCTCCTGTTTATCCTGCTTTCCTCTTTTTACACCGACGGATGTCGACGACGTTCCAGTTACAAAACAAGACCCAGAAATGAGGAATTAAGAATCTTCCGCTTTTCTGCCGACACGAGAAGGACGAGTCAAATGAAGAGACCAGGACTGTGAGGAGGCGAGGACGGCGGGGTGAAGAGGCTAACGATCCCTCAGAGGCTGAGGAACACGCGAGGATGATGAAGATGCTCTAAGTTCTGCGAGTCAGGCATGACATGCGCCCTGACAAGCAGAACCAGAGTGGGCGTCTTTGTGTGGGTGGGGCTTATTTCAACGCAACATGCACTTGAGACCGATTGTGGAGCTACAGTTAAAAAAACTAGCCTGATGTCCAAAGAAAGTGGGAGGGACTGACTCTTCACAGGCTGTTAGCGTGACGGCTTTTTAATAGTCGATAATGGAGGTCCAGCTAATAGCGTCCAACTTGGAGTTTGACAAATAATTGTGGTGTAATACTCCCGTCATTACTTCATAAAGTCCTCCCTCACGTCTCTTTATTTACCTTCGGCTCGCCCAGGAGCTAATGGTGTGTCGGTGAAGGAGTGCATTTCATTTTTATCCGAGCGCTAGCCTTTAAGAACACTAACACCAACACAATATTGCGCTGCCAAACCCTCCCCAAGGCAATCTGTTAGCACTGAAGTGGCTATTTACAGTCGGTAAACGAGTCAGAGGGAGGCAGGTGAGCCGAATGGTTTGTGCATTGCAACAATAAAAGGACACCTTTCCCACCAGCCCTCCTTCTGTCTCTTTTGGGCTATTTGCTTTATTTACCAGACAAATTAGCACAATTATCACCCAAACTAACAGGACTAAGAGTGGGATAACGCCCCCTTTTCCACCAACATTTCCAGTAATTTACCTGGTTAAAAAGATCTCTGTTAATCTGTGTGGTATCAAAGATCTAACGACCTTGATTTCGCTCCTTTCAGGCGTGTTCTACATTTAGCTGGGCTAGCATTGATTGGAGACGACGCTACGTTGTTCCCTTACAGCAGCTAAAATGTGGAGGGTGAAAAGAAGTACAGAAAACTGCAAATGTGTTCCACCAATCAGCGTTCTTCAGCATAAGCCCCGCCCCCTGAGAACCCCTGGTCAGTGCTGTCCCGGAAGCAACCTTTTCCTTTTTCCATCACATACTCTTTCTCTTCATCCTCATCTCGTAGCTCCAGGGAATTTTCAGGGACATCAAGTAGCAGCGGTGGGATAATGGCGCTAAAGAGTAAAACCGTGCTGCTGTTTCTTTCAGACGCTCATTAATTGTTTTTGCTCCACCCTTAATTACCCTCAACAGTCCATCTGGGATAATCCGGGTACAGGAGGCCATCTATTCTAATCCTCCGATCAAATGTCTGTGTGCATCCATAATGAATATCCTCCAGGATTCTATCGGATGTGTGCTCAGAATCCATATCTGTTACATCATTTGGGCTGCTGTAGCGAGATATTAGAAATCCATACACTCCAGATATGATGTATGAGTGGGCAGCGGTGGAATCGACAGGGGTCTTTGGTGTGTTGCTGCATATTTTCTGTTCTCCGGGGAAGCGAAGGTGGGGGAGAGAAGAAAATCACGGGATACAAAATCAAGAACAATTTGCACATTCGGTCTGGTTGAAAAGGTCACAGCTATACGGCAGTTAAGAGAGAGGCCATTACTCTTGATGACCACCAGCAGGCGGTGAAGGGCCCCGCGTTGGAGCTGAGAGGCCAGCGAGGCTGCGCCAAATACTGACAGGTTTCACCCAGGTGGGGAGACGTTCTCTGATGTTTGGGAATTCAGCTGCCACAGGAGTGTAGGAGAAGAACTGCATAGCTTCCAGCCCAGCGCGGCTGGGATGCAACACCCCCAGGTCAGGAGATGGGAAGTCAAGGTCAGAGATGATGGACACTTCCTCCAAGAAAAAAGCCCAGCTGGCTGATGCTTTAGCTAGCTGGTCGTCTGCTGTAGCTTTAGTCACAGTGTGGCTGTACAAACATCTATCTTTACAAGTTTTCCTGGGATCGGATCTCTGCAGCAGAAGGGGGAAATAGGGAAATCCTCGGAAAAATCGCCTCCTCCTGGCTTGTTTCCAGTCTTCTGCTAACTCCTCGTTCACATGGCGTTTGTTTCCAGATGATGGATTGGTCCGCGGCATCAGCTGCCCATTCTGACAGCCATCTGCTGCACATGAGACACTTACAGCAGCCAAACTCTGTGCTGGTTGTCATGGAAGCGTGTGAGTTATTAGCTGATTGTTGCTAATGTGAAGTCTGGCTTTGCTGCGATTAACTGAGCTCAGAAACTGTAACAGCAGCACCATCGGACAGGATTCCAGTAAGATGGCAGCTTCTCCTGCAAGTTTGAACTTTTCCAAGGCAAATAGAACTGAAATACATCATGTTATCCATGCATGTGTTTTTTTTGCATAAACAAATATGAAAAGAATGAGGTGGAGTGAAGCCAATCAATCTGCAGGCGTGGATCGGACTTCTAATGCCGCAGCCGATAAGATTTATTGGAAATCGCAGCAGCAGTCGATCGGATCTGATCCCACAGACGTGCTCAGGATAACTGAATTTAAGGGTTTAGGTCTGCATATAAAGTGCATGTTACCAGCTGTGCATGTCATGAACCGAATGACTGTTTTCCCAGTTGCCTTGAATCCCCAACACGGATTTTCTTCTTTCGCATCACAGAGACACAGACAAGATGTCAGAAATCTGTTTTCTTCTTCATCCCTGGTTCAAATAAGCCGTTTTCCTCCATGCGGCTGCTCCGTCGTCCTTTTGTTCCGTCTCTTGGATTATCCTGTTGGACTTTTCTCCACGCTGACCTGAGATACAGGCGTAGACATCAACCCCTTTAACACTTGTACTGCTGCGTGTGGCCGTGGAACGTTCCAGATTCCCAGATTAGATCTCTTTATTTCGCTGTCACACCGTCTGACGCTGCGCTAACCGGAGAAATGCAGGGATTCTTTGTTGTCCTGCTTGTCGCGTTATCTTACTTATCTGTGGCAAATGGCTCCGCTCCCCTGAGGTTACGCTCCGGTTTGATCAGGTGGAGGCTGAGTCTTTGATTGGCTGTTGGATGTAAACACAGAAATTGGATTTGCAGATGTTTCTGGTGGCGCATACGCGCTTCTTTCATATACAAATTTCGTGGGGTTTTTTTTACATTCAACTCATTCTTAGTCAGTGTGCGCTGGGATTGTAGCAGGTGTGTTTTTACTTTCAATCACCGACATAAACACAGCGTACAGTAGTTGTTTCTGCTCATGGTTTCTATGACGATCAACTGGTGCAGAAAGCCTTAAACTAGCTTCAGGAGAAGTTTGTTCAAAGATTGTTTCCAGAGTTGTCGCTGAGCTCTGGAGCCCATCTACAGTTCAGCGAGAAACAAATTCTCAATTACACTGTGCATAATGAGGTGATCGGGGTTTTTATTCTTTTCCGATTTACTGGAGGGGAGCTAATGGGCTGCACGCAGATGAGATTCGTCATTTGATTCTTCTGGATGGGCCTGATAGGTGAGGTGACGGGGGTCAAGAGGAGGGAGAGTCATTAACATGAGTCATAGGGAGGCCAGAGCCATATCCCTGTTCTTCACATCCTTTGGCCTTGAGGGTGGGCCGAGAAATCAGAGAGCATGCGGGGGTCAAGGAGTTGCTCGGGGGAAGACATTGAGAGTAACAACACGGAGAAAAACTGAGAAAGAATGGCAGAGTGGTGGAGGAAGAGGGAGGTGTTGCTCCGTCCTTGCTATCAGTCACGCAGCTGCTGGCTTTATGGCGCGTCTCCTGTCATGGTGCTGCCTTTTAATTGACATTAAAACGCACTGACCAGTGTGTCATTTCCCCTCCTCTCGCTGTCTGTCTACCTCCACTCCCCCGTCTCCTACCCCCTCCATACTTGACGGATGCAGCCTGTGGGTTGCACACGCTGCGCCGTGACAGAACCTTCATGTCGCATCTCGGCTGCAGTCTTGATGCCCCCCTCTGGTCTGTAAACGCCCCCGTTTCAGCACCGACTCTTCTACCCTGGCATCATATTTGACGGTCGCGTCTCGTGCAGGACAGGGAAAAAAAAAGAACCTGTCCTTTAGCAGAGATGAAAAGTGCAACGTTCTCGCAGGAAGGCCGTTCCGGCTCCCACAGGTGCAGTGGAGCTTTTAGATGTTATGATGGGAGGAGATGGAGACTAATGCCTTTGAGGTCGCAGGAGTGCATAGCTTTGAAGCAGAAAGTGAGCGTTAAGGTGAGGAACTCTCGGCGAAGATGACGACAGCTAAAGTTTTTTCCTGTGACGGAGCTTTTTTTTTTTTTTTGTCTTTGTTAGCTTGAAAGCTCTTTTAGTGCCTTTAACTGAGCTCAGAATACAGAACACACAGTCATAGCCTACAAATACATCTGAGGGTGTGATGATGTGCAGCTAACGCTCTGTTTACCTGGAGCTCACTGTCACATCTGACCATTATTCTCTTAAATATCTGTTGAAAAAGCTCCCCTCGTTATTGCTGTCCCTCATCTCCTTTTTCAGGCACAAATATATTGTAAATGTTTCAGATACCTCAAAGCAGCTTTCCTCCTCCTTTCTGATGCTAACATAGGTTGCTAGATGCTAGTTGTTGTTGTGTGTACTAACTAATCTCATAGAAAAGCATTCTGGGTCTCTGGGATCTGAAAGTGTACCTGTCAGTCAGAGGTCTGCACAGGTCAGCAGGTTTGTTGCCAGTTGTACTCAGACGCAGAGGAAAAGAGAGGGAGGAGCAGATAGAGGCAGATTTCTGCAGACGCAGGGGAAAAATAGATAAATATAATGCAGGATGACTCACACAGAGACGGGAAGTGGCTCTGAGTGTGCACACGGTGCCAACACACAGCAGGTTCAGAAGTTCGTGTCCACCGGGCCGTTCAGCATCTACCCTCACACCCGTGACAGTGAGAGAGAGATGCATTCACACATGCAGGTGTGAAAGCAACGGGAAGCAGAAACAGAAGCTGATGGAGACTTTCTGACAACAGCCTGTCGGAGAAGCGTTATTCCGGCTCTAATATTTGTCCACCTGCTGTCGAGGAGGCTCCGGGGCTCCATTTTCTCCGTTCTGATAATCACCAGTTCTGGTTCTCGTGATCTTTTCTGATCTTTTTTATGAAACTATTCGAAGTGTCAGAGTCAATCGCTGATTTGGCTGCTCTACAAAGGAAGCCAAACAACACTTTTTTGGCGTTTGCACGTCATTGGGCTCCTGCGCGGACCCGTGACACCTTTACGCTGTGGTCCTTTGTGCTCGCCTGTAGTCAGTCCAGTAAATGCAGCTGAAGAGGTGGCTCGGTGGAAGAGAGGTTAATTACCTTCTTTGTTGTGTGTGGTGGACAGGAGGACAGACTTTCCTTCATTAATATTCTTTTCTCAGCTCATTTTGCACCTTTATCACATCCCATCTTCCCGTCCACACATCCGCAGAGTCGGCCTCACCTCTCCTCTCTGTTATCTTCCGTCTCTCCCTTTTTTCATTTATTTCAGTGTGCTGCCTGTTTGCCATCCGCCTTGCCGCTATGAATACGGCTTCAGTCGTGGACAAGCAGCGATTACAGATGCTGATAACAGCGGAGTCTAAATTTTGCTGACAGATGTCGCCCAGGTGACGTTTAGTATTTGTAGCAGCCTTGGTGCCATAAAAGAATCCATCATTCACAGCTGGGAAACGGATCAGTGTTTGCACCAAAACCGCTGTTTCAGACCCAATATTGATTTGACTTTAAACACGACGTTGTCTTGATTTTATTGTTCTTGCAGAACACAGACACCACAGAACATTGACCTGAGTGGATTTGACAGCTGTTTTTCTACAATATTAAACCCGGCCGTTGTTATAGATTGAATTGTTTACACAGTTTGTAGCTCCTGTAAATAATGTGGCAATAATCAGCTGAAGCAATCGGCGCCCTGCGGTTTACTGCTGCAGGAGAATCAATGGATTTGCCTCCACGTGTAGGCTGGGCAGGAATATTAAATATCATCAGACTAATCTTTCATAAGTGTTTTTAATCATAAAAAAACACTTTAGACAAGTATAAACAGCAGATTTATCCTTATAAACCATCCGGAATAATAAAGTGAGTTTATTTATGGAAAAAAAAGTGTATATATAAAATAGAAATAATTCACTGAGCAGCCAAAGTTCATAAATCAACATCTGAGCAATGGAACACTTGTGAATTATTATAACGTGATTTTCAAAATGCAGTTCAGATGAGCTTTAGACAGATAATAGTGGAATAAATCAATCTGAAATATAAAATAAACGGTTGGAATGTTGGCAGGAAGTGTGAATTTAGAGGAGTAATTAGAGAACGTGTGTGAACTCTAAAGGGGAAATGGATCTGATTCAGCCTCTAAAGTGGCGCCAGTCCATTTATTTTGAGGAACACGGTTCAGTGTCACTAATTAAAGCTCTTAATGAGTAAATTACCTGCTTCATGAAGGACTAATGAAAAGTGCGGCTCCTGTTCATTACAGCCCAGGCTGACTCAGAGGACTGTACAAGAGCGACGTAACGACGCCCACAACCAGGAAATATTCATCTTCACCTACGTTCTGCAGGATACCTGCACTTATATTTAATCCTATGAACTTCTCACTGTGTGTATAAAATATGTGTGATTACAGCCGGACACAGAAACCTAAACAGTGTTTATCCGACGTGCAGGAACCCCATCAGCATGGTAGGGATGGAGATGGAGTCAAGACCCAAATACTAGAACAAAGCAACTTTCCTCAAACATCTTCTAAGGCTTTAAATTATTGATCAATAACTGATCTGCTTCGAGGTCACATGTATTAAACAGGGAGCTGGGACCATGAGGCAATGTGCTGTAATGGCTCCTGGGTGCACCTGGACCTCTTTCCAGTTTTGTACAGACAGTCCCTGCTGGACCGACCTGACCAACCAAAAATTCCTCTGACTGGTTTGATCACGAAGGCCTCTTCAAGGGCGCAGATCTCATTAGAGGAGGTACAGAAAAATCAATCTGCAGCCGGTCTGGAGGGAGGGCTATTTCAATCTCCCTCCATTAAAAATGATAAACCTGAGTCTATCGATCAGCCTTCTTTTTTCACTCTTTCTTAAAAAACATATTTGACTGATGTTGGGTGACCTGTCTGCAACTTACTGCTGCACAGTAAAGCAAATACAAGTAAAATTATTAAAGATGCCCGAGAAGGCCAGACTGTTGACTGAAGTCTGCAGCCGGGCGTGTGTGCACAAATTACATAGTTACGCCAAATCATTAGACATTTTGCCGATGTATCTTTCCCTACCCTCTCTCTCCTCCCACTCTCTTACTTTTATTTTCCGTCTCTATTCGGTTTGACCTTCCGTGTCTCCAGCCCATCGGGCTGTTATGGAGGGCAGGAGAGAGGCCGCAGTGCTCCGAGATGTGAGCAGAAGATTGCCCGATACATCATAAACTCCATGATATAGTTGCGCAATTAGATGGCCTGTTATTAGGTTTTCCAGCAGGTTGTGCAACCTCGACTTGATTTATCATTTTGTCCATCCCATCTGCTGACTGGGGGTGCGCTCCTATTAAATCCAGCTAGACCCTCAGCGGTGGATCCAAACTGTGGCCGCATTTTTTTCCGAATGCCAAAGAAACCCCTTTTACAGCCTTTTACTCCCCGGCACCTTTGATGCTCTGATTTTCAGCAGTCACATATAAAAATTACAGGAGAGAAGAGATGGAATGAATTGTAGCCTGTCTGCTCGGCTCTTTCTCTGCGTGGAGGCACAGCTGGATGCGGCAGCACTTGGCTACAAAGTCCCATCATCTGCGCGGCTGACAGATGTCACAACCGGCGCCGTGTGACGCCTCTCCTTGCCGGCGCTGGGAGCAGCTTTTGCAGCTTTTCATTTGTGTGTATTCCTGAGGCAAAAAAAAAAAAGACTTTACACACTGTAGCCGCAGAAAAGGAAAAAGTGTCATTAACGTCATTTTCAGGATGACATCAACAGTTCGATTCTGAGGACATCTTCAACCGGGTGTGTTCTTAGGGGTTAGAAAAACAAGGTCATTTTCTTGTTCTACCAGCCAGGCTGGGTACATCTTCTGCATTTATTCATTTGTTTTAGGGCCACACTTTAATCTTTTTTCTGACTGTGTGTCTGACACCGAAACAACCGATTTGTCAAAACCCTCACATTCAATCAGATGTGAGCGACTAAAATACCTATTCAATACCTGTCCTCTGGCAGAAACAGGCTCATTATTCATGCACGGTGAGAGCATCCTCAAGCATCCTCAACAGGCCTCTGCAGAAAAGTTAAGGGGAAACTTTGTCTCCCCCCCCCCCAAAAAAATCACACCGGCTCCTATATTTTCACCCTAAAGTGAACCTCAAATGGCCCTCATCGCTCTCTCTCCCCAGCTTCTCCCGGGCCTCTGCCCATCTGTCTCAATTCTCCCTCCAGCCTCTGGACCCCAGGCTTGTGCAGCCTTGTGTACCCTTCAGAAAATTGGCGTCAGCGTCTCCTGATGTGATATGAATGGCTGGCATTGTGTCTGCGAACAAAGAGAGCCGGTGAAGCCACACGCACGAGGAAGGATCAAAGCACAAAAGAGGACAAAGATGAAGGGAGAAGCAGGAGGTACGGAAGATGAGTGTGCTGATGAGGGGAGGCAGGAGTTGGAAGCATTAGACAAAAGAAAAGGCAGTTTACTGGCTGAAACTCTGAGGGTATTTTATGATAAATGTGAGAAAAATGAAGGGATGCTTTAAAAACATCAATGTTTCCGACTGGGCTCTTCCTGTGTGTCTGACGGGCTGAAACTGAGGCTCAGTGGGAGGCGTTGACAACCTAAACATGCTTCCAACATCCAGCCGACAACTAATCGTGTCAGCGCAGACCTGTCCGACAGATGCAAACGTGCGAATGTGTAGCTGATGCTCAGGGGATGAAAGTAGCTGAAGAAAAAAGTGCTGACAACTGTGCCTGAGCAACAGCCACGAGCTTTTTTGGTCCATGTGCTCAATATCAGCGCAAATGTAACAAAGGTAGACTGTTTCAGGTAATCAGGCAAATCTCAGCGTGACAGAAGTGAGTCGGAGTCAAGGTTTCCAGAGAGATGGTGCCCCTCCAGTCACAAAAGAGGTTTTATCCTCATTACTCTGAGTTTTAAATTCCATGATAATGAACGCGCCAAGGCTAATGATGGTTAATGTAGGCTTGCTTTGTCCTTGGTGGGACTTTCAGGTAAGGAATTAAATTCAGGGTGAAGATTGCAAATGTGGCTCCATTCATTGGCTCAAATCAGACATATTTGTTCCATAATCTACTTCATTTTTGAGTAGGAAAAAGTGTGTTTATTGTAACTTACATAGAAAATGAATAAAGCAAAGACAGAAGGGCCTTTGATATTTTTATTTTCTTTATTATAAATTTCTGTCGCTATGGGCGGACCAAAGAGGGCTGGCCTTTAAATACATTTTTATTTTGATATTTAATTTGGTGTTGTTTTTTTTTTCAAATTATTTTTTTGGATGAGAAGTTTACCGGAAGTCTATTACAGACAGGAAGAGGTACCTGCGTGACGTAAGCCAGGTGATTTAATGACGCAACAGTTTGCGCGCGCTTTTTAAACAGAAGACGCGAGTTTCCGCCGGCTGAGGAGTTCTTTCCTTGTCCAATATCGGTGTTACGCAAGTAGATGAAAATCCCACGAACTGTTTGAATAAAATCGAAGTTGAGTCGAAAACCTGACGAAAAGTCAGATATTAGGCCGATGCGTCGTCGTGTGTTTGGAGAGGGCCCAGGAGAACAGCCCGGAGCCCGCTGCTCGTGGCCCTGCGGAGCCTGACCATGGCCCGACCCGCAGCGGCCATGGATCCGAGGCTACCAGCAGGCCAAGTGCGACCCTGACTGGGACACTGTTTGGGCCCCAACTGCCTGTTAGATCTGTGTGTGTGAGGGACCTCACCACGCACAAACCCGAGGGGAGGACACACGCGCTTCGTGCCATTACGCAGCGCAATTTTGTTTTTACTGCGCACCTCGTTTAAAACTGTTGACAGTGTTCGAGCCGCCTAAAAGGCAATCACACGCCGTAGAAATGGACCTCCACACTGCGCTGACACTTGTGAACAGCGCTTCCGCCTGCGTGAAGAATTGCGCACGGAATTTTCCGCACTGTTGGATCTGTGCGCTTCTCCAGCCACGGACACGGAGGCTGCGAGGTGACCGGCCCCAGCCCGAGCAAGAGAGGACAAGAACCGTGCTGACGAGGAGCGCTGCCTTCACCAAAGTAAGTCCAGTGTGTGTGGGTGTGTGTGCGTGGGTGTGTGTTTGTGCGCGCGCGCGCAATGGCAATGCATAAATGTGCTGTATCTTGGCCGCTTTAAAACGCACCCGCCGTGGTGTTTCCAGTTTAGAGCCCTTCTGCTGTTACGTCTGCTATTTTGCTGTGTACATTTTGAGGACTCACTGATGTTGTCAGTGATAGCTGGTCATGTTTGCTGTTGGTTATCCTTGAGGTGGCTTTCATATCACCATCTCAGACTGAGGTCTGGCCCTGGGTCTGTGTCCTGATCTTATGTGGCACCGTTTCCCTGGTTTTACTGTCTGAATGGAATGAACAGAAAAAAGGCTTTTCGATCATCGCCATCACCTTTGGAGCTGAAAAAAACTTGCACACAGTAGAAAACAGGACCTGCAGCAAATCGATGGTTCCATTATGAAATGTTTATTTTCATATCTGTTGCCCCGAGCTGGAGAAGTTCTGCCCGCTGAGAGCAGAGGCTTGACAGTGGGATGGGAATTGATCAGAAATTGAGTAAAAAAGCGAGGGATCTGGGATGAGAGGAGGATGGCTACAGTCTCTGGAGGGGCTGCTTGGTTTTACTGTGAGTCCGGCTTGATCTTGGTGTTGCTTGTTAGTGGCAGACGGACACATTTGCTGGCTGTTTTCCTACACCTTAGCGGTATTGTGCGGTTAGCACAATAGCTATATAGGAAGGCGGTTCCTTCACAAACAGATGCTTTATTCACTGTAATCAATGGCTTTTATTCAATTACAGAAAGAAAGCTAGTCAGTGAACTGGCAGCGGCTTTAGAAACACTGCCGAGGTGACTTTTCCTTTTCTAGTCAGAAAGCTTCTCTGCCTGATTGACAGCCAGGAGATCAGTTCAGTTGTTCTGTAGAAACATACATCGGTAAACAGCACGTGTCATGAAACAACAGCACAGCAGAGAAAATGTCTTTGGAAGAAACAGAGTTTCGGTGTGTTTCCAGGGTGAAGGTCCCCATCCAGTGCTCCGTCTTTGCTCCCTGCAGCACTCCAATGTTTCTTCGTTAGAGCCAGTTTCACGTCTTTGTGTCCATTTACAGGTGAATCCTCATGTCAGAGCGTCTGACCTGACCTGGACAAAATGTCAATAACTGACAAGCTTCATCCAAGCTCACCAAAGGCGTTTATACCAACAGATTAAAATCTTTGAAGTAAAAGTTCTGCATTAAGACCCTCCCCAAAACATCCACATTAGCCTCACTAATCCAAAGTGACATTTTCAAAAGTAGGATTTTAATGAAAAGCTGGATTATTCTGCATTTTTAAGGTGGCTTAAAGCTTTTTTATTTCATCGGTTCTATCTCTTGTCCTTTGTATTCCGGGAAGGCCTTCTGGACCACAGCAGGCGCTCGGGGAGATAGCATTAACATTTATATGGGAACATGAGGCCGTTGTTTGACAGACGATAAATGGGACATTTTCCTAACGCTGTTTCAAATGGAACAATGGGGCTAGAACTCGGCAAAACATTGCCCACTGGCACACGGTAACCCAGCCTAAGAGCTGCATACATCAACACAATGGCCTTTATCAGGCTGCCGCTTTGGATTCATCCAGGGGCGTTTGTACTGTACGGCGAGGTCAGCTCGGGGGGGTTGGAGGAGCAAGGCGATAGCGTGCCTGCTGAAAGCACGGCTGACGTCAAAGTCACAGCCTCGGAGGAACGTTATCCCAGAGTGAGAACAATGCAATAAATCAAAGCAATAATTCAGGATCTGGCCCCAGGGGGGCAATAATCTGACACTCTCTCTCTATCTCTGCCTCTTTGTTTTCGCACCAAATAGTTATCTAAAATGGTGTCAATCTGAGGCTGATCTCGGATCTGACACGACTGCCTGCACTATCAGCTATTCTATTCTATCAGCTGTCCGACTTGATCGAAATGGACTGCTTGAGGGGGCAGATGCATACAGCTTACATGCAGATACACCAGTTACAGAAGATTTAGAACTAAAGATGGGAGAGTCACTGGGGTCAGAGGTCAGACATAGAAACTGAAAAAAAAATTTTGAACATAACTTGGGGAAAATGAGGGAATTTACCAAAAAAGATATCAAACAAATAGTCAGTGAAAAATGAACATTAAAGAAAATCTCAAAAGTATCATATCTAGTTTTATTGTGATTTTCATATCATTGATTTACAAAAATGCCAGTCATTACTTAGTAGTCAAATGACACACTTTTTAGGCGAAGATAATCCATGAAGCTCTTACAGCAACAAACCAATCTCATTTTATCGTTTTTCTCCATTTTCTAAGAACATTAGATCCTTAAGTTTATAAAAGGCAATAAACGCGCTAGACTTAATTTCCCTTACGCCTCTCCATCGCTCTCAGAAACCACCTCATGGAAACCACCAAAAAAAGAAGGAAAAGCTGGAAATAAAAGCGTTGCAGGCACAAAAAAGAAACGGTGTGAGGAAAATATGGAAGGAGACGAAACACCGGTGTGATTGAAGGAGGTTTAGAACGGCTGGTGGGCCAACGGCAGTTTCCGTCCTCTTCTGTGTGATATATATTTGCCTTCAAGCTTGATAAATGAAACTGTTCAAGGAAGGGCCCTTGCAAAGTGCAAGGTGTTATTCAGGCCAACATGAAATAATAAAATGGGACGTGGTGCTGGAGGGTTCGGTGCAGACGGGCAGAAAATGAGTTCTGCTGCTGGTGGACGAGGAAAACACTAACAACAGTTTGCGTCTGTTGATACAGTAAAGAATTCATTTTGGTCTTTCCAGGAGTCTAACGTTAGGAAACAGCCTGTGGTGGAAAAAAAAGACTATTTCTGCAAGTTAAAGCAATTTCTTTTTGGCTAAAAAATGTTACATTTAGGCCAGATTCAGCAGGACTGACGGCTGTTGCTACAGTGGGTCTGACCTTCGGCTCTACATGACTCCTGACTCCTACATGAGTCCTAACACAATAACTTCAGCAAAACAATGAAGAGGAGGAAGGTAACACTAAACTGTGGCTAGAAGAAGCAATCAGATTCATAAATAAGTGGTTTTTCCTTTTGTTTTTGTGACTCTCCAGAGGCTGGATGGAGGAGGGGTGGGCTTATTCTACTTCATTCTTCTAAAACATGCATAAATCCCATTATTTTATTGCTGCTGTATTAATTTCCATTTAACGCTGCCCGTCGTGACTTAGTGACTGATGTTTTTAGGGGGGGTGTTTAAGTGAGGACATCAGAGCTCTTTTTTCTCCATCAGCTACTCTGGTTTTGACCTTAACGTGCGTGTTCATCTGACATTTCCCTTTAAAAGGCCACAGATAGATCATGCTTGGTGGACGAGGTGCACGGAGCCTCTGCTGAGCAAAAGAAAATGACTCTGTCTCGTTTGAGGCAAGTTGTTCCGTATCTTTCAGCGTTCAGGAAGTTGCTTGATAACAGACCACAAAACTCTGTGCTCACTTTTCACGCCTGTTTTTTCTCTAATCACTGAATCGCATATATTCCTTTTCCTTCCCTCTGTTAGAAATGCATTTTCTTTAAACAATATTCCTTAATAACATCACAATCAGTAAGTAATTGCCCTGTGAAATTGCCTTCTGAGCAGCCCTGAGTTCCATGACGCTGGAAGTGTTTTTGTAAACTGCATCCTGCCGAGTTTTCATTCAATTTTCTCAGCTCCGTCAGCGGGAATCTGGGAGACGGCAGTATCTCCTTTAATAAGCTTCCAGGCCCCCAAAAACAAAACAGCGAGATGAAGCTTTGGTTAAGATCCCAGCCAAGATTAAACACTGCGGGTGTTTCTGAGAGTGTGCCGACCTTGACGAGATCAACACACGGAGGAAGTTTCTGCCTTGTCGCTGACGAGTTTTAACATGAAGAAAGGCAGTTTAAGTTAGGGAGCAATGTGTTCAACTGGTCTAAACTCCCAGGCTTTTGCCTTACAGCAACACGTTTCTCACCTCCACCACCTCCTACTTTTCAAACCTTGCAGGAAAACTTTCACCAGCACTAAAAAAAAAAAAGGTCATACTTCCCCCACTTTCTTTTTTATTCTTTTGGCATGTTTAAAAGAGGAAAAGAAGAAGAACCTGGGGTATAATTGCAGCAGGATTCACTTTGAAGATTACACCTGCTTATGCACGTTGTCTGAGAAGTAACGTGTGGAAAAGATGATCCTGACAGGAAGACATTTCTCCCCCGCGCACAGCTACCATCCCAGTCAGACTCTGCCACAGACGTGATTTTCCCATTTGGCAGCCCTGAGTGCTTTTAAAGGGAGAGTTTCTGACAAATTCAGATCTGTAACCACTGCTTTATTCTCACCTTTTAGACACGGAACATTTCTGTCTGCAGGCATAATTTTTTTAGGCTTTTCCAGAATAACTCCCTGTTAACCATCTACAAACTAAGGAGCAGCTCTTTGGTCAGTTTTTACAGGAACTAACAGCACCGTGACTGCTTAGGGCACTTAGGACTGTCTCCGAAAGGCTTCTTCAGAGCTCCCTGGGTTCCATACTCTGCCCTGAGATGTGAGCAGGGCAGGAATCTCATTTCTGTGCAGACCCACTGAGCTCAGCAGCGCCCTGCTCAAGCGCACCTGTTGGGCAGCAAATCCACTTCCCCCTCTCATAATCCAGTAAAAAAACCACATTACGCTGCCCAATTACGCCCCCCCTCCACACACACACACACACCCACACAGCGTATGGCCTTGCCTTGTTTCCTCAAACTGCAAATACTGTTATTAGATTTCAAAATGCATCTGACAGCTTTGGTCCCCGTCGGCTCCAGGTGGATGTTTGTGAAGTAAAGAATGGCGCCCACGTGAATGACAGCTTGCGTAACAAAGCGTTGATTTCTCTTTCTTGCCTTCTCTTTACGATCTGTCACAGAACTGGATGGTTTTCATAATATTTATACTTTTGCCTAGGCCTCGTTTGAATCTCAGGTCTATTTTAAACTACGGTGTGTGTCTTGAATTAGCTTCTGAGGCTTTGATACACTGGTGGAAAATAATTAGTCATGTCATTTTCAAATCAGAGCTGATTTCTGCTTTAGAAATACAAGAAAATACTTTTTAGAATTAGGATATCTATCTATCTATCTATCTGTCTATCTATCTATCTATCTATCTATCTATCTATCTATCTATCTATCTAGCTAGCCATTCATACATCCATCCATCTAATGCAGAGGTGGGCAAACTAAGGCCCGGGGGCCACATGTGGCCCGATGAGCTGTTTAATCCGGCCCGCAGAGCCTTTACAACAAGTTTTCACAAACCAAATTAAGAAAGTTGTCAGCTTGACTGGTTAGAAAGAAGTTTAACCCCCTATTCACCTAGCATGCTAACATGTTCTAGTCCATGTTAATAGTCTAACATGTTAATAATCTATCAAGCACAATTTTTAGTTAACCTCCAATCCTCAATTGGCCGGCCCCTTCATCAAGATCTAGAACCCAATGTGGCCCTTCAGGCAAAATAATTGCCCACCCCTGATCTAATGCGTAAACGTGTGGCTGTAGCGTGTAATAATAGCCAGACCGGCCAGGTTTGCATATATTACCTTTAAATTGTATTTTGCTGCTGTGGTTGCTCCCATAATGGAAAATATTTGTTGTCGGCCGTGAAAGATAATTGGCGCAATTTAGCCGGCAAGAGTTGTAAATGTTTCTTGACAGCAACATTTCTCCAGCCAGTGTTTTCATCATATCTTCACATCAGGGCCGAGTAGTGAAATATCCAGTTTAATCATCTGTGTCATTGCGAAGGAAAATCAAGGTGCCGGCTTTGACAAACAGCCCCTACGGCTGCAGTGCTAAAAAGAAAATAAAATCTTGTTGTTTTTCTGCAATTTAACAGCCATCACTTATCCGTGCCTCCTCCGATAGTTTCAGAAATAAACAACGTTGTGTTTGGGGGACCTCCATATAAACCGCTGCTGCCGCGGCCCAAGGAAGGGTGGTGGTCTTGGTGGTTGCACAGGTTAATTGGTTCAGCTTTTATTTATGTCACTTTAAGCCGGCTCCGGAGCCCGACGCAGAGGAGGTCGGCGGCCGCCTGCTGCTGCAGGATGACTCTGACTAAAGTGTTTTATGTCTTCACACACATTAGCTTCTTTTTTTCACCACAGGAACTTTTCAAACCTCAGCGCGTAGTCGGCCACAAACGCTCCCTCATAAAGGACCCAGTAGGAGGGCGGGACGTCCAGATTTCATAGAATTCTCCACACCCTCCATGTTTAATTCAGTGAAAAGATGTTTATTTCATTTCTACAAAAATGAAAAGTTTTGCTGTTAACCTGTGACTCCGGCCTGGCACCACGTCCAGTAATTTTCATCTGTGCGAACTGAAAGTCTAGATCTTGGCTCCCAGCTCATGCAGCGAGAGGAAGGAAGTCATTCCTTAATGCTTTTCACCTCATCTAAATCACGGTTTGATGATTTACGGAAGGGAGGAGCAGTCCAGCTGTTTAGAGGAGATGAAGGATCGAAGTAGAGCGCAGCGGGAAACCGCCGATCAGATATTTGTAACGTTTTCTCCCACGGCCTTAATGTCCAGAACATGTGACCCCAGTGACCTCAGCCGAGGAAATTCAATAGCTAGTTGGCTTGTAATAAAAAATATGTCATAAATATTGAACACCTTGTAGGTCAGAAAGCACAGTGTGAAAACAATGGCTAGCGGCTGAAACGTGTGTGTACTTGGAGCGTGCAACATTCCTGTTTTAACCTGCGCCTCCATTATTTATGATTTTCTGTTCATTTCTGCTGTTTGGTAAAGGACATCAGTAACCCCGCCCGTCTCTATTTCTGACATTCTCTTCATCATAACTATCACAGCGCTGAGAAGTTGCCTGCCATTTGCGCCGGCGTGTCTGTTGCATTGACAGTGAATCAGTCTGGCGGCGCCGTATCAGGCCCGACCGTGCTGCAGACATCTCTGACATTTGATATTTATGGCTGTTGTCATATTATTTTTTTCCCAACCTCACTTCTAATGGCTGACATGTTCCTGACAAATCTTTTTTTCTGGTTTCTGCCGTTTCCACGGAAACACCAGCTGCCCCGATGGAGCGTCTCTTATTGATGATCAGCTGGCCTTTGCTCTTTTCTTCACATTTCGGCCCACTATAGTTAGTAATAGGAAACAACTAAAGCTGAACAAATGTACTGCCAGGAGATTAAAATCCATTCAACATAATACAGCAGCCAATGTCTTTTCTTTTTGATGTCTTTTTCTTCAATTACCGAATATAAAATAATGTTGTGAATCACATTCAGATTTTACCTAATAAAAATCAAAATCAATAGAATTCTTTTACACGCACTAAACAATACTATTTGTCTGATTCTATTCTGAAGAAACTTTAAGAACCTTCGAGCTTCCAAAGTCACTCTACATTAGTTGCCAAACTCTAATCTCAACACTAATCCTGCCGAAACAAACGTGTTTGCTTGGCTAAAATTCACTGAAATCTCTTGCCAAACCAGTTAAAGTGGCGCATACATTTATTTTTTCTTTCTTACCATCAGCCATTAGACTGTTTAAAGCAGCATCCTAGTCACTACAATCTACCTCATGTGTAATAACTGCCCATACTTGCATACAGGTCTTTGATATTTCATGCATATACTGACACATCTTTTCCCTTGTAAATATCTCCAAAATTTATATTTATATTTTTGCACTTTTTTTTTTTTTTGCCACTAAGACAGTGCAATTTCCCAATTGTGGGGTGAATAAAAGACTGTTCTATTCTATTTTATTCTATTCTGAATGATCTCTTAATCTCTAGCTAATATAATTATTCGTGTTTTAGTTTGTTTTATTTCAGTTATCAAACATTGTAGTAAAATATTACTTCCGTTAAAGCTAACCTAGAAATTCGTGATGAAAAGTCATGTTGTTGGCTGTCCTCAGTCCGCTTTTAGACCCATGGGATGAATGTCAGGCTGCAGACGATGACAAGTCTCCCGTCATTTAAGGGAAACTCAAATTGGTGATCGGGCCGGCACGTCAGCCGCAGCTTGGCGGTGACACACCGAGACTGATGGTTTTATTTGTTTTGTGAGTCCTCAACAGGGCCGTGGTCCAGCTTGTGCTGCAGCCATTGATTGCTTTCTGGCATTTTTTTTTACCGCAACCTGCTACCACCATGTTGTTTTTCTTTTTCTTCTTGGTAAGGGTGACCAAGGTTTGTGGCGGTCGCACTAAAAGAAGCCACCAGACCATTTGGCTGATTTTTACAATATATTTAATTTGACTTTTTTTTCTTACAAAACAATTCCCTCATAAACCAGAACACACAAAATGCATAAAGAAAACTGTACAGACAGTTCCGTCATGTCCGGACGTGGTCTAAACATGAGCGTCGTTATCTACAATGGTGGTTTGCTATCAACTTCTACCACACCGAGTGGTTCGGCTCCGCAGCCCCGTGATCCAAGGAGAAGAAAGAACAGTTACAGAAGGAGTCATGTGACATCGACGGCAGAACAAAACAACAGCCTGTGATGTCGTTGTACCAGCAAGCATGGGTGTGGTCTCTTTATTTATGCTCTCCTTGGCTGTAGCGGCGACCCTGAAGTGACCTTTAGGGCGAAGAAGTTAAGAGAGGGCAGAGATGTGAACTATCCCCGGTGAAGCGCACGTGAGTGTAAGGAATCAGAGTTTGGCGGGTGAGCATCCCAGAGGTCTCCTTTCTTTGACTGATCTGCTGTTTGGAACCAGTGGGTGGTGATTCAGACACGGTGGTGAAGCGCAGGAGTTGAACTGTTGCCCTTTTCTTCCACTTTCACCAGGCTAACTGGTCTAACTGGTAAATGTCTGCTTGACAAACACCACGTGTGGTCTCTGGAACCTCATCATTATTCCGCCTCTGCCTTTAGATTGAATTCTTCTTGGTAGATAAGCATCTAATTCCTACATCACAAATCAGCAAAGCAGCTCTGCTCCCATGTTTGCTTTTCACACACCTCACCACGTACCCTCCACAAACATCAGGGGACTTACAGGCACGACTGCTGCTATCAGGGGATGATGAGTTATGAGAGCTGTTTGCTTTGGATGGAGTAACTTCTGACATCTTTGTCGATGGCTGTCCACCCTGATGGAGACCAACTTGCAAATCCTTAAGGCTGTGAGTATTTGTGCCTCGGTCGCACCGTAAAGAGCAGTTAGCTATAAGAAAAACAAAATTAGGCCTAAATGGGGCTAGAGGGTTGCAACAGCCTGACGAGTCAAAAATGAGCTATAGAAGCGTGGAGGATTATTAGACATTATGGTACCGCCATAACGGCGCCGATCCGCCTTTGTGAAACCTGTCGTGCCGCTAATGGAACATCATTAGAATGATGACGAAAAGTGAGATGACGCAGTTTAACCACAGAGATAAAAGAGTTGCTGGTGTTTGCTTGGTTACTGCCCAACACATGTGGTGTGCAATTTATCAAATTATACATCATTATGTTTAATAAGAGTAAAAAGAAAAAAAACGTGCACATGTTAGCAGTAATTTAAGGATAATTGCATGTATTGCTTGTGTGAGTACATCTATGACTGACACAGGCTGCAAGGTGTGGAGATAAACCATGTCTGTGTGGTACAGTCCTCTAAAGAATTTTAGACGCCGACGCACTGCATTCTGGGAGGACGCACAAATGCTCACAGCCAGTTGGGTAGCGGATTTGAGGCCACTTTTGGCGTAGCCCCGGCGGGTCGCCGTGAAGTGGAATCGTTACCCTGAGGGAATCTGCTGTGGAGGTGGAATTTTCAGGTTTTGCAGGTACAGAAGAAGGAAAAAAAGAAAAAAAAAAACACGAGATGGCAGGGGACAGATTATCGTTGCAAGAGACCACAAGATATACTGTACACGACTGGTTAGGCTGCTAGGACATTAATTCTGGGCGGCTAATGGACCGGTCGAGCTCTTTGGATAGACGATGTAAGTAGAGCAGAACAGGTGTGCGTACGGCCGACCTCTGCCGGCACGAGCAGACTGAAAGCTCCGAGAGGGAGGATACAGTACAATACCATGACAAAGGCGAGGAAACGGGTGGGCTGGTAGCATTTAAAAGGACTCAAACGACACAGACACTAAAGCCAGACAGGACAAACAGTTAGTTCATGGTGAGTATATGCAGCACTGGTGAGAACAGAATCGAGGAACCAAACTGGAAAGCTTTTTACTCTAAAAGGAGTGAGCATTGTGCATAGTTCGTAGTTCATTATATAATCCTTCTGCAGGTACCTAGTTGTGATCACATGGAAGAAGTGCAAAAATGTACAATTCTGCTGAGTTAAGTGCACATAGATCACTGTTGCACTGAACGGCATTGACACTTTCTCCCAGTAGAAATATCACAAGAGGGTTTCTTCATGTTTTCTCAAATACTCTATTTAGGTGTACTTTTCTTACAGGAAACCCTGAAGGGATCGCTCTCTCTCTTGCTCAGTCCCAGGGTTGAGTCCACAACTTGTGTTCACGTTAATCTTAGCTGTAGATAATTTGGCCTGATCTGTCTTCCTTTCTTTTGATTGAGGCTGCTCCCTAAATCTATGCCTCTTGTTTTTTTTTGTTTTGTTTTTCGTTCATACCTCTCCAACCCAAACAACTGTGTTGCCTCTCTTGATATCAGACACCTCGCAGTGCGGCGTTCTCTGTTTGCCGTTGAGGATGAAGAGCGACTCGGCTGATGGCGTTACTAGATACTGTCCAAACAGCCCGCTGGAAACCACCACCCTGTTGGGACCCCCCCAAGGCCAGGCCTGTGGGGCCAGTGGCTCCTTGAGGCTCCGGAGAACCTCCACCAAGCCTGAAGACAAATCGGCGAATAGAAAGTCTGTGCCTGAGCCTGACGTCGCCACGACAACGTGCTGGTTAGATTCGACGAAGGACGGCTGGAAGGCCACGTCAGAGATGACAAAAGGCTCGTCCAGCTCCTGGTTCAGAGACAGTTCCCCCTGGAAAGATACTGTTTGTACCATCAGCTTGGAGCTCCGTGGGTCCGGTGTCACAATGTAACGGCCATCAGGCGACACAAAAGGCCTCCCGCTAACATTTAGGTTTGGCCCGATGACGGCGTCCGTGACGCTGTCGATGAGCAGCTGGGGCGGGGCTTGCAGGCGGCTCTTGCTCTGACACTGGACAAAGTAGAAGCCGCTCAGATGGGTGTAAGCCATGCTGACGGGGATGCAGCTGTAGTTCTTCAGGCTGATGGTCTTGACTCGGTGGAAGGTCTCCAGGTCGATCTTGTGCACAGCGGGCTCATTTTTGAGGAAGACAAAGGCAAACCTAAAAGGACAGAGTTGAAAGGAAAGGTTAATAGCCTTTCCTTATTTGGGCAGCCGCACTTTCACACACTTCATTAGAATTCTCATTTGCTCTTTTGTCCTTTCCTTCAGACGGCCGACCGTGATGAGCGAGCAATGAAGCTGCCTTTGTTTTAGGGCCAGAGGTGAGCGCGCGTGTGCGCGCGAGCCTCGCTTTACCTCACATGAGTGATGATCAAGTTGGTGGGAGGGATGAAGAAGTCGGTGACCCTCTGGAAAGTTGTGCGGATGGCTCGGTGCACTTCTCCCACGCTAGCTTGTGGAATCACCTATGCAGAGAGCAGATATCGTAGTTTAGCTCATTTGGCCTGTGGTGCTGTTGGCAGCAAGTGCACTCTTTCTGTAGTATTGGCAGAAAATATTTTTAAAAAGTGAACCAAAACAGGAGGAAGAGTAGCGCTCTATGTATACTGTAAATACAGGGATGAGCGCTGAAATAAGATCCATTTGAGGCCGACTATATGAAAAAATAAATTAAATTATGCGTTGGTTTGAGAAGATTTACGTTTTCCCTGCTTAAAGTGCGTCCATCAGTTTAACACACACACATCAGGACCGGCCTCCTCATGCATCATGTGACACTTTTGCGAGGGGTGATAATGCTGAGGTGCTTGAGGAAAAAAGAAATATGGGGTCGCTAATGCTAATCCTGTGACCTCTGGGCTCCGGCAGAATGCTGCCAGCTTCTGCAAATGAAATCAAAGCTCGTATATCTCCACTCTTAACAACTGGGCGACACGTTCATATATCTTGGCGCAAATAAACATTTGTAGGCTTACAACTCAGCTGGTGATACATGGACCACTCTTAGTTATCAAATAAAGCATCTCATTCTGTGACGGTCCTTCATCTCTCCACATGTGACACATGACACGACATCATATTTGTAATGTGGGGGGAGGAGTGTAATCTTGTCATGTGTGAGCCCGTCAGTCATGCGTTTAGAGAAAGTCAACTTCTGCCGTCTGTTGCTTCGCCCAGCACATAAAACTTGGCTTGAAAAAGCAGGTTTCATGTTCAGCCATCAAGCGTGTGTTGCTGGAGAACAGTTTAGTTCTTTAAAAGGGAAGAGCTGAGTGCGGAGTCTATTTTGATGTCTCCGCCTGCGCCGCTCCGGCTGAACCTGCACTTGGCGCCCAGCAGGGGGGCAGCTTCACAGACCCGTTGGAACCACGTTAAAATAAAAAAAGAAAATACTTTTAGTCACGGAGCTGAAACACACCCGTCTCTGCTTATCTTCCTCCATTTTCCACAAAACGCAGCTGATGGCTTCTCGACACGTGAGGAACCAGAATAATCTTTGTTTAAAGAAGGTGGTTAATGGCAGGAGACAATAACAAAGTTAATGCAGCACTGGGGGTTTAATTGGGCCGGTGCTCTGGGCGTCATGAGCTCCCCACTTGATGCTGCCGGTTTCAGCCTGCCGTCGTTCATCCCTGAAATTTCATCTAGACTCGGTTTGGCTTCTGTCTCTGCTTTAATATGTTGGGGGTGTCGGTTCTTTCTGGGTAGCTCTTGTTTTTTGGCCACATGCACACACAGCGTAGCCAAATGGGATTTCTCACATGCTGCGTGTGTTTCTGTCAATAAATCTCAGGAGGCGCTTTAATATAACCCGCGTGTTCCACGGTTGCAGAAAATGTGCTTTTTATAAACTGTCAGAATTACTCATCTGGTTGCTCCTCAGGGAACATAAAGGATATTACAGATTCTCTGGCTGCCTCCGTCTCCCTGGTTAAGGCCGATCCCTAATGCAGCGATGTGGACAATAAATCCATTTTCTATATAATCAGCAGGTCAGACATAACCGGTCCTTCCAGCAATACTGATTAAAATGAAGTTTTTTTTCCGGGCTGTAACCAATGATTTATGTTCAGGAAGTTGCCACAAACCCTGACACGTATTTTGAGACTGATATTTGATCCTGTCCGAGGCAAAAAGTAACATTTATTACAAAATGATATCTCAAAAGGTAGAAAAAAAAACAGATGTACAGAAAAAATAACAATCAAAAAACACAAGGACACAAGCAGAAAAACTGCATTATTAAACTCAGCCTACTCTACTTTCATGGGCCTGAAGATGAAAGAAGCCGACATTTAAACGTCTGGCTGTCACGTAGGCTGAGGCTGGACTGACAGCCTGAAAGGCCACATCTCCTTGCGGCTGGCTTAGCCGTCTATTTGTCTCTCCTAATGAACCAACAATCGTGCTTGTGCGGGTGTTTGCACTAAAACATTGAGCCATCTGCAAAACTTTAGCTGCTTACAAATGCACATGCATGTGTGCTTGGCCTGCGGCTGCTGCCGAACAGGCCAATTGCCTTCGGTTCAGATGATAACGACATTATCAACCCTTTGATTTGTGGTGCGATCGATGTGGACTCGGATCTAGCAGTTATTGCGTCTTTGAGCAGTTGGTGTCGTGTTTGCAAACTGTTCATCAGAACCATGAGTATGCAGAGCGGCCTTCTGTACTCTTATTGTTTTAAACTATTCTAAAAGAACAGCTTTGGTTGTCAGAAAATTTTCTGCTTTATTTGAGACCGTCAGATTCAGATGATGTTATAAATGGCTTTAATACGCACACCGCAAGTGTGTATGGTGACAAGTACACAAAAATAGCTTTCGAATTTGTGAAAATAGGATCAGTCGCCGTGGCTGCGCAGATCACAGATGAGTCGAAAGCTGTGTAAAACCCACATATGGGTTGTCTTGTTCCTGCCAAGGCTACCTCGGCACCTCTTATAACTGCGACTCCAAATTAAGTATTTACAAAAACAACCGCAACCCTGTTTGAGCCTCGACCATGTGACAAGCGTCAGGTAAGTGACAGGTCTATCCTTTAAACCAGCAACTTGCTGCTGTCAGCGGACATTTATGGTCACGCCAAAACTGCTGGAATATTATTGCAGAGGGACTGTTATTTCCCTTTGGTAGCTACCAAATTATTTAAACATTAAAGGCAGTTTTTAGTTTCTACACTGACAAGTATGCAAGCCAAACATGTGAACTTTTAGACTACATACTAGGAAGTAGGTTTTTTTCACCATTATTGCAGCTGTCGCCGGCCGAGGTGAAATGCATCGTGGGATAGCGAGTTGTCCCCAGAGCACACGTCACATCTAACACATACTTGCTTAACTGGTTGGAGCAAATACACATCTGAAGCTACTTGGCAAAACTTAGAATTGAAGCTATAGCACACGTGCTGAGAACTGGATTCTGACTTATCGGTTTAGTCCCCGCTGATGTCGCGCAGACAAATGGAGTCAGTGAACTCCACAGATCCTCTAAACAATCAGGAATTTGATTCCTTTGCAGTCCCTCTAAGGAAGAGAGGCTGGCCATCCCTTGCTGGGAAACTGTACACGTTTGTGTTCCATCAGGGATCCTCGGTGGCGTCCTCCACACTGCTCCCATGGGCTCTCAGCTCGCTCCATCTCTCCTCCATCTCCGCACCATCTCCTTGACCATTTGCTCCCACCTCCGAGGATTTAAACCAGCCGCACCTGTGATCATTTCTCATTTATGAAGCGTCGAACACCGGCGGTCTGAGGGGACGCTCCCCCACCGGTGAATTACTGTTGTGCTGGTTTAGTGAATCCTCTTCAACACATTTTAAAGTTGTCTCATAAATAGAATGAACAGACCTGGCGTTAGATTCATGCCTCCACATGACCATAATAAGCACTTGGCTAGCCTGATGTAAATGTGTAAATTAGACATAATATGCCCTAACTACAGAGTGAAGAATCCCAGAAAGCACACTCACTTGCAGTGTTGGATGCGTTTTCTCCATGTCGCCCCACGTCATCACCCACACCTGATCATGTGACTTGTCGTACAGCATCTTCACTGGAAAGGGGTCCGTTGAGATGGCCTAGAGGGAGGAGGAAGGTCAAGGTAAGAGTTCATCAAAAATAATCCGAATGATCAGAAGGGCTGCAAATTGGAAGGCCAATATTTTATTTCAGCGTGTGTCTCACGAACAAGTCCTTTTTTCGTAACCTTGGCTGTTTATATTGGCTGGCCATGAAAACGAGAGGTTTGGCGATTTGAAAACCTCTTCTAATCCCAACTGAACACAGGTAAATTATGCAGTAGTCCAGATTTACTCATCTGATTTAAAATCATTCTGATGTGATTGGGATCTGTTATCTCTATTGCCCTCTGTATTTTCTGTCCCCGGTTCAATGTTATTCAAGTGAAGCGCACATCAAGTTGAAACAAACTCCAGCATCAAGGTTATCATGTATTTCAGTGGCATTACTCCACACACACGCTGCTGCTGGCGGAGACCGAGGATATCTGACACAGATTAGGGCCAAGAACTGTTCAGAAGCTGACACGCAGAGAAAAGAAAGAAAACAAAAACCCGACAGCTGCGTGCTCGGCCTCGGGTCGGCTGTAAGGAATAATGCAATCCATTTACCCTGCTCCTGAGTAGATGGACGGGGGGCTGCTGGTCTCCTCCTCACCACTGGAGCGAGACCGTAGTGCTCTTGATTCAGTAATGGGAGGTCTGGACCTCCTCTCTGCACTGGTCAGCCAAATGCCAACTCAGCATGTGCATTTAGCTTCCTACGCAACGTAGCAGAGGTGAGGAGGGGGTCAGGCTCTAATGCAACCACGGGAGATTGATCGTATGTGGTGACCAGCGTCACTGTAGGCAAAAAATGTAGTTACTAGGACCACAGATATGCTGCAAGCTAATGCGTAGCCTGGAGAAGGCAGCTTTGTTTCTGAGCCGAGTGCCATCTGTGGCAGATTATAGCTGCAGATAATTGATGCCGTTTCCTTCAACTTTTTGGCTGTTCCATGAATGATCGGGGGGGGCGTCTGCACTCAAGCACCGCCGCAAAGAATGATACGATAACAACAATGAAAGGCATTTCAGATTACCAATTTCATACTTCAGCAAACCTGGAATTCTCCACTCAAACACACGAGAAAGAGCCTCGGTGCAAACTTTGATGACATCTGCTCGCTGGCGACGTGACCAGAGGTGTTTGTCACGTGGCTTTCTTTTTAATTAGCCGAGGTGCCATTTGTTTTCATGCCCGGCGGGTTAGCTGAAAACGGGGCTGGCGCATTACGTTCAAGGTTAGATCTCTTTCCTGGAAAATATAACAAACGAGCAATTTTCTGTCTGTGCACCGGTGTGAAAAAGCTCCAAAGCCTTTATTAGTGTACGTGTTCATGGCCTTCTTACGTTGTCTGCCAAACAAAGACTTTTCACCCTGAAAGAGCTTTGTTTTTCCCATTTGAGCTCAGAGTTCAAGATGTGTTCCACTGAAATCAGGCTGACGATGTCGGGGAAAGGGGGGAGCTCCTATCGGGTTGCTAAAAAGTAAATTTTTACTAATTTATTTTAGCGTGTACTCTACATTTTGCACTGCTAGCTTGTTGCCGTCCTCTGTCCTGTTAGGCACTGTTTTCTGGGAAAGTTGTGTCACATGACTTTGACTTGGATTTAAAGGCGTGTTTGTTCTGGATTCCACATGGATCTAAAAGCTTTGGATGATAATCAGCCATATTTTCACTTTGGCTTCCTGAGCTTAAAAAACAAACTGCAAAAGGAAAGAGAGTGTCGGCCTCCTTTGTGTAAACAAGCCTAAACTTAGTGCATTGGCTGCAGTAAAATGGCCTCAGAACAAAGTACGTGCGCCTGCTGCAGGTAGCTCAGCTGTAATTTGCAGTTTCTTTGAACCTGGATGTAACAGGTTTATAATTGTTTCACGTTTGCCCTGCTGCTGGCTCAAATTGCCATCTTTTCCTTTTCTCCCTCAACTCAGACTTCCACTTATCTCCTTTCTCCTCTCCTGCCTCTGTCTCCTTGAGTTAAGCCTATTTCTGCTCATCCGCTCCCTGAGTATAAATGATGTTGACCCTGGACGAGCCCCTGAGGGATTCACTCTCTAAACAGCCTTAACAGCTAAGATGAATGGCGCGGTATCCCGCACCCACTTGGGCACCGTACGGTTCCGAGTGCTCAAGGGTTTCTTTGATTTATTTCACCTCGCATGGGGTCTTCTTATGTCAGCAGCTCAATCGCTGGCAAGTGTACCCCTCGTGATGGTGACACCACCAAGTCTTGTACTCTAATGGTCGTGACCCATTTTGCAGTGTGCGTATAACCAACAAAATCCAATGTGTCACCTTTGCATTTAAACCTCATCTTCAACAATACAGGATTGTGTTGTTGTGATGGGTGTTGTGAAGTCACCCACCTGCACCACCTTCTGCGCCTGGATGTCGACCACCAGCAGTCGGCTGAGGAGCGGCTGCGTCACGTAGATGTACTTGTCCCTGACGTTGACGGCTGAGGACCAGACGCAGTGCTGAGGCGACACTCCCTCGCCTTTGGGGCACATCTCATCCTGGGAAGGGGATGCAGGGAGCAGAGAGGGTGATGGGAAAGTTCCGTAGACTTCTATCAGAAGTGTTCAGTAACATTCGGTGGTAGTTGTTGTGGCTGAGTTCAGGATTTTAGAACCAGCATTGTGCATCTACAGGGGCTCTAAAAGACTGACTTTTGCTGACAGGGACGGAGACCGGGTGTGTTCCTAAAGTTCCCACCTTGTCTTAACCCAGGCTAAACAGAGAAAGTGCTGTTTACAGCAGGAACTGGCTAACACATCACTTATTGAGTTTGTATTGATCTCTAATAGCATTACAGGCTCCTGTAAACCACATCTCTGCAAAGAACAGGGAACTCTCACCATCCAAAGCCAATTGCTTGGGGAGCATGGTGGATTAAAAGCCCCAGGGTCTACGTTACAGACTCCTTTAGCTAATGGACGCAAATAATCCCTTTACCTTTAGCAATCTGATGTTCTCTCTCTGACAAGAGGAAAACAAAAAGAAAGATGTTCTCTATGTTTGTGGCAACATAGCAGAAACTCACACCGAACAAGGAGAAAAAGACTTACATAAGTAGCAACGATCCTCTCTGTCCGCTTCATGTGTCTGCGGATCTCACACTCGCTGGGCTGCAGAACAGTGATGCCTTCATCCGAGAACACGTAGAACATGTTCCCCACACTTAGTCCTAGAGGAGACGGTGGGGCCATGTTGAAACATGCCACTTTGATTTTTGCGCTAAACACCGCAAGACATCCTGATAGCATGCTATACTCATTAGCAGGGACTTGCATGCTCACACACTTTTTAAACAATGCTAACAAGTCCCCTGTCTGCAATGTGCACAAGAACTACTGAGGCAGGACATTAAAGAGCGTTAATAACCCTTCCAGAGCAGAAACACAGAATGTCGGGAGAAAATGTGTAGAACAAGCATGCAGAGAAAAACCATGACTATGATGTATTCGTTAGCCAACTGCTACATTAACTTTGAAGTAGAGTGTGTTGGGACTGAGCGCTACACAGTGCAAACCACAATGGGAAGGAAGGAAAACGTATACTTCAAAACCCTGACCCTAACCCTAAAAATAAACAACATTGCTGGTGCAAAATCGACTTGCTAAATGCTCACAGATGGCTTAACCTGAATGTCTAAGCTGCAGGCTAACGCTCCCTGGCCTTTAGCGGTGCTGCGTTTAATTTACGAGGTGCTGACAGATGTTATTTAACCTTGGAACAAAAAGGTTTTCCCATGCAAAACAATTCTGCTAGCAAGCATGCTAACGTGGTGGAATGATTAGGAAGCATCTGTTTACAGGTTAGCTTCTGGTAGCAGCAGATCTGCAGACCATCAGCAGAACGAAACAGTGGAGATGGAGAAGTTTTAAAAGATTTAGTAGGATTTAGAGAAACTGTTGTTGCTGGAGGGGAAACCACATTGTGGTTCTTCTGGACAGTACGCTAATCAACCTGTGGAGTCTGGAGCAGCTGCAGGACCATGCACTCAGGCGGCGGCGACTGCCTTACCTTCTTCTCTCCACAGAATGTTGGCAACTGCGCCGGGGGCCGCCAAGATGGTGGTTTGGAGAGGGGAGGGAAAGTGGGGATAAAACATTAGAAGAAGTTTCTCCACAGGTACAGTTTGAGCATCCTCCTAAAGGGAGCTTTCTGGTGTCTTGGACATGACAGATGAAGGTCGCTTACGGGTCTTTTTGGCCGAGTCTTCCACAAAGAGCGAGGAGATGTCTTCATCCACCCCCACCTCGTTTTTGGCGATACAAGTGTAGGCTCCGGTGTCCTCATACCTGACGCTGCTGATTAGCAGCTCTGTGCCGTTTGCTACAAGAGAACGGGGTTGGTGTCATTACAGGGAGCAGACCTGGCAACACCGCCGCTGCTTCTGCTGCCTGCAAACAGCCTTTGTCCTCCTCGGATTCACGTAGAGATGCAGGAGCGTACGTTCCGAATAATGGTGAAGGCCAACGCCGGCCATGTTGAGGTCAACGATGGGGTCGCTGGCTCTGATCTATGGTGGGACTTTGATGCGCAGCTGCTCTGATTGTTCCTGTCCTGATCTGACTGAACACAACCCACTTGTGATGGGGTGATATAAGAGCTATATAAGATCAAAAACCCTCTTTCTACCTAGGTGATGACTGAACATATGCGAACCACATCTGCAGGGAGTCCGACTCATTATTACAGCGTGAAGAGCCACTAATTTGTGTCGACTGGTCTGTAAATTAACGAAGCATCGGGGAAGTTCTTGCAAAGTGTTTCACATTAGTGAAATGTCTCTGGCGTTGTGATTAGAATTCCCTTTTATCGGAGAAAGAAAAACCTTTGAAGTAAAGCCTGCCTTGGAGTAGACCTTTGCAGAATGACGCGGCGTTCTGAGCCGCTCCTGGTTAGCCTGTGATCAGTGCTCGCCCAAATCCACAAAACTAGCTTTAGTCAGTTAGCACGCTTGTAAAAGTGATGGTGGCATTTTCTAGTGCTGAGGCCATCAGAGACCTATTTGTAACAATCAGCCGTCACCTAATTAGCTTCATGTAGCAACAGATGATGTTTTTTCAGAATTATACACTCACTGAAGTCTGCATAGCGTATGACATTTGCAAATGCTAATAAATAGTAATGCAAAGATGTAAACACGCAACAAATTTACCAATATAATCAATCATTCATTCATGTTTTTTCAAATTTTGCATCTACAATCTGAGCTATCTTTACTTTTGATTGATTTATCAACCCTCGATTAGCAGAGGAAAATGATGACTTGTTTTTTTCAGGTACAGCCTGTTTGCACTTTATGTTCCGCTCCCAATTTTGTCTACAGCAGAAGAAAAGCGTCTGTCAAATACAGACAAAAAAGAAAAAAAAGAGAGGGAAAATAATGGAGAAAACAAACAGGAAGTAACAGAATGTTTTTAGTATATTCAGCCTCGTTATCCATCTGCAGGTGGAAATGTGGTCCTGTCAGTTTTGCAACATTAAGCGGAATGTGAACAGAGAGGCAGAGTTTATATTCAGTCACCTTAGACTAAGGTTAGCACTAGATGAGCATGAACTAGCCAGCGTTAGGATTGACATTAAAATCCTCAACATTTCTGCTAGGACAAGATCCTGGCAGAGGCTGACCACCATCAAGCCTGTGCTGCTAGCATATGTGTCTCCATGGTGGTCTCATAATTACCCCAAAGCCAGCGAAAGACACTTAGCTCACAGATTTATTTTGCTCATCTCTCCCAAAAGCGGACTGCAGCCATCCATTACTTCCGACTAACGAGGGATGTGATTAATGACAATGAGCGAGTTAATGAAAAGCAGGCATCTGCTTCAAAGAGATTATCAATAACGCCACCTATCAGGCTCTGCGCGTGGCAGCTTGCATGTTTACGGTGTAACCCGAGCACAGAGCGATTCAGCCACCGAAAGGTTTCAGCACCGCGGACAGCGACAGCAGCAGCAACGGGCCTCAATTGTTCCTCAATTGTTTTCTTCATTTATTTATTACATTTTATCTAAATGAACTTTTTTGTTTTTCTGCTATTTTTCTAGTACAGGGATAGGCCTATGTTATTTGCGCCTCTGGCTTTAATGATAAAATGGGTTTTCTCCATAAATAAAGCTCCATCATTAGCCCGCACACGTGAAGCTGCTTACATGTCGATGAACCTTGCAGACCATTCCGTGTTAGATCGTGGAGGGCTGATAACAGACTATTACCATGGGTAATGACCCACACGAAGCCGATAAACATCTCCCATAATGAGAACCAGCCGGCCTCACATCTGGTCCCCGACTCACCAGTATACCTACGGCACGCGTCAGCCTAGCCTGGGTAAACTAGCCGGAGTCTGACAGATGGAATGTTTTTAATTTTGTCTTTATCTTCTAATCTTCTCTTTCCCTCGTCTCTAAACACGAGTGAGGATGAAAGAATATTTATGCAGGAGAGCAAAATGCAGCTATAGAAGTTTGCAGTGATTTGGCTCCCAGAATCCAAAAAAATGGAGACTAGATGAAAGATGACCATTAGTGTATTCACCTCCCCTCCTCACCTATGAGGGAGAGTTGTTTGGAGGATCGGGGCTGCAGCTCCAGACCGTTCTTCAGCCACAGCAGGTTGGGGTTGGGGATGCCGTCGGCGTGGCAGTGAAGGCTGGCAGACACACCGGGCTCCTGGGCCTGCGTTTCCGGGTAGACCAGGATTACCGGAGGAACTGTGAGGGGGTGAAAACGTGATTACACAGTTTCATGGTGAACGGTTGTTCCTAGGGGGAGTGCGGAGCAAACATGCCCACACACACACACACACATAGTGGGCAGAACTTTGTCTTACTTCAGCATGATATATATTTACTCATAACAAGAATCCAACAGCTCTGCGGCTGTTCTATTCCAGTGTGAGGCCTCCGTGAGAGCGCACGCTTGGCGGCTCCTCTGAGGGACAGATCGCGTGTGAGTGGAGATGGAGGTGGAACACAAATATGAGCTCATAGGTTACAAAGCTGTAACACTAGACTGAGCAACAACATCTACAACTGATACTTATTCTGTATTTGGTACATAACACTAAAATAATCCTTAAAATTAAAGAAAAAAAAAAGACAAAACACAAATGTAATATTTGCTGCCTGCTTCTGTCTCTCCTGGTCTGGAAACACAACCACTTTCTTTTTTTTTTTCCAATTAAAACCTCAGAGGACCCCCGCTGCTTCGCCTGATTGTGCGAATGGCTGAGTTTTTGCTGCTGCTGCATGCTGCGACAAAAGCGCAGCAACGTAAAATCTGGCTGCGTGCCTTTCTGATTTATCCTGTTTCAAACTTGTTCCCTTTGAGGAGTCCGAAGCCCCCTGTGTTAATTGGTACGAGTACGACGCCACTTTGATGAGCTCAGTCTGCTAAACCCAAGGCGAGGTTGTCAGATGCTTGTGAATACTACAGACAATTAGCATCTTCACCTGCAACAGTATCACACATATTTAGCTCATGTGTCAGTCAGTGATCAGTCATGTGACAGTACTGCATCTAATAGATTATATCTTACAATTTCCATCGAAACAAGGAAAGATTTTCAAAAGAAGGAAGAAATAAGCCAGTACTGACCATTCACCTGCAGCACATGTGTCTGGCAGAGGTCCTCGTAGCCGTAAGCGTGGCAGCTGTAGTTTCCCATGTGTATGGTCGTCACTTTGGTGATGTAGAGGGAGCCGTCATCCCCAAAGTCCTGAAACGCAGCAAAGAAGAGTCAATAGGAGACAAAGTTTGGAAAAAAAGAGGAAATGGTTGAGTTGTGAAGACAAGAGGGGCCTGGTGCTGGGTAAAATATAGGAAGACTCTCGCAAAGAGAGGAGGTGCAGAACAGCAGGGGGCGATGAAGAGAGATGGGAAGCACTGTGAGTGATGCGAGGAGGAAGAGGAGCGCATGAATCAACGGTCTCCCCGTTGAGCTGCAGCAGACGTTGGGGAATTTGATCCCCTCTCCTCTCCCATCACACCGCCACCTCCTGATAAATGGCAGGGGTTAAAAATATAAAGCCCATTAGGGTGATGAATGGAGCGGGCTGGTGTCGGCATGGTACGCGGCGGTACCATGGGGGGTTCCAGCCGCAGCGCAGGGATTCGGGTGTTTAGGAGTTTCCTGTCCCACCAAGTGGCTGACTGAAATGTTATAATTCTTAGAACATTTCTACTTTAGAGGAAGGTGAGGGGTTATTTGTGTTTGAGCATAGTCGTCGTACGTCCGGGTAAAACCGGGAGTTGCAGACGTGAGCCCAGACGTTAAACTCAGCTGGAGTTAAAACGGAGGAGGATCTGGTTTCTTTTCTTTAAACGCTAAAAGTAATGCTTTCCCCAAAAGGCAGGCACCAAAAAAAAAACGCTTAACCAAGCAGTGTTTCAATCACAGCTGTCACGTCGGTGTCACACTTGCCTAAAGTTTTCAAGCAGCACCGAAGCATCTGTCGGCGCTCACTATGTGTCTGGCTGCCGCTTTCGCAGCATCTGTGGGGGAGGACAGCGGCAGACGTTCTCACATCCATGGCGAGTGTGCCACGGCATCTCAGGCGACTTAGGCGATGAGAAAGTAAGCCAGTGGCTAGAACGGAAATAGTGTCGAAGCTTGGGGCCAAATGGCGATTGTTTGATGGTGGAGGCGAAGGCCATATCTCTGCCCCCTTAAGACCTCCAGCTGCTGAGAACCACAGCTGACATATTCCTGGAACTTCATTAAAAGCCTTGGAGGACTGTACATAGTCTTTCTTAATAAAAAGTGGATTTTTGTGCAGGTTAAGATGTGGTTGACATCTTCTGTTTAGGCACGGAAGGTTTGCAGACCAGGACTGCGCCACGGGACTGGAAACAGCGCAGCCTGATTATGATTAAGGATAATTCAACAGTGCCTTCTTGAATCCCTGACTGGGCCTCCTCTCTCTCCTCTACTTGCAACAAGCTTGTCTGAAAATTAATTTATAGCTGCTGGAGAACCTGGAGGACCTCTGCTGCCACCAGCGTCTCCTCCAGACTCCACCTTAGCGCTCGTCAGAGCAACCAGGTCGCTCATTAACATGTGATTAGTGGAACGTGATCCTTCAGTGGTTACAGCCAGAGCAGAGCTGCAGAGTTCAATCAGTGCAATATTAGCACTGCAGTCCTCTGGAGGAGGAGGCTTTCTGCTAAAGAACTAAACATTTCCAATAATTTGATCCCCAGCACAAAGGAAAAAGATTAAAGTGTTTTAAGAGCAGAACTTTAATCCTCATTTAAAATTTGAGCAATAAAACCCAATGAACATGTAAAAACTTAGCTGTTTAGTTCATAAAATCTCTCTACTGTAATGTGGTGAAAAAAGAGTCCACTGAGACAAAGACAGCAACATGACTCACGTTGATATCCTCCAGGTCCAGGAAGTTTAGGATGATGCCGTTCCTCTTCCAGATGATTGGCGGTCGCAGCGTCCCCTGGATGGCGCACGTGAGGACGGCGCTGAGACCCACCGTTACCGTAGAGACGCTGATCCGCTGGTCCTCTGCCAGGCTGAGCTGCACGACCTCTGTGACGAGGAATGATGAAAAACTATGAGCGTTGGCGCGGTAACAGTCAGTCGTAACGAGGCAAACAGGGCAAAAAAGGTTGGGAAATGTTGCAAAGATGGAGATAAAGGATGCGAGAGGACGTCGCAAATCAAAACGATTGTGCTGACGCGGTGGAACTTTGGCCAGAGCTAATGCGTTTGTGAGCATCCGTCCCATTACTGGTGAAGCGCGGAGGATAAACAGCCGTCTGGGACTGAAGGATGTCCTGCATGAAGGAAGCCACGTCAGAGGACACAGCCAGCCAAACATCGTTTTTCTCATTAGTGGAAAACTGGCGTCCACTGAAATGGCCATTCAATCCAATTCACCTTTATGTCCAGAGGGATTAGTCCTCACCGGCTCTCCTTGGCACCACGAAAGTATCTGTTACTATCGGCTTTGCTCTACGTGTTCTCTGTACCCATCATTAGCATGCTGATGATGGGAGGTGTAAATGTACAGTTCAGGCACGCCGGCGCCGGTTTTATGTATGTTGGTGTGTGAACCCGGGTCAGTATTGACCGGGGGACAGGATATACTCGCTCCACTAAATAAAGAGACGCAGACACCTGATAGAAATCTGAATGAGCTCGGCCAAGCGTGACTGAGCAAATTAAATGCAAAACACACACACACACACACACACACACACAATTGTCCTTCCAACTGAACATTTCATTCAGGAGCAGAGATTTTCATGTAGGCTGATTATGATTACCCTGTCTAATAATATAATACATCCACAGCAGGACGGTCAGGATAGTGCGTGCTAACAGTACAAAAATTAAAAAAAAAAAAAGTTTGTATTTCGTCGGCTGTGGCCATCCATCATACTCTTTCATTGGTGAAGGAGGCTTGGAGCCTGACTGATGGTCTCTGGCAACAATTACTATCGTCACAAGATGCTCACACGACTAGTTTAGTGTCTGGTGTTAGATAAAACACAAGGCCACTTGGCTAGGTAGATTAGCTACTTCCAAAATCCAACAAAAAAGATAAATTATGTGGTAAACTAGTGTGTTTCAGGTTTAGAGATTCTTTTTGTGCAGGGCAGCTGGGTTCAATCATTAGCAATGAAGCGACTAATGAAGACCGTCCGCCAATAAACATTTGTTTAAGATCACTTGACAGTGTCAAAACAGGCTAAAGGTCAATGGCTGACAGACTTGTTTGTGATAAACTTCTGTCCAAATCCAAGCTCTGATAAATTCCTCTGTGAAAGACCTCTGGATATTAGCTGTCTGTTCCACTTTCCTCTGCAGGTGACGGATACATCTGGGCTGACAGCTCGGTCTGTCAGTGATATTTCAGGACGCCTTGGGTACAGTGCGCTGCCAGATCCAACAAAGTTATAATTCAGCAGAGCAGTAATTTGTGTGGCAGAGCAGGCTTTGAGTGCCATGTGGACAGATGAAGGATGAAGTGCATTGATCTGACATGACTTGGAGGGGGTGGCTTCAGGGTGCAACTGTGAATTTCAATCAGGAGGCCGCTCGCATTAAATCCCAGCCAGCTTATGCAGGCTGAGGGAGGTGTGCGTGGTTGTCTGTGACTTTCTGCACCGATTCAATTAAAGGTAGACACCAGCAACTTCACATTAATTCTTAAAGGGAAGGAATACCTTTCTTTTATGCAATGTAATAGAGCAGGAATTATAAACCACAGGAAGAGTGTTGATGGTATTGTGATGTGAATTTAAAAAAAAATCTTAGACGGGACAGAAGGGCAAACGCATACATTCCGTCCACGTTCTCATGTCGACACGTTTTAAATATGAGGAAATGAAGAGTTCAACCTTGGAAGATGCTTTAGAAATAAAACTAGAAGTGACATGGTTTAAACGCACACATCTTTGGAAAGGGCTTAGATGTTTCCGCCGTGACTTGACAACATAATCCGATGTTCAGGAGATCTGTTGGCTCTATATACACACACCGCACAAGTGTAAATACACCCAGGTGAGAGCTAGGCGACGGCTGCCGCCATCTTACACAGGCAACTTGCAAGGCATTTCTTTTCTCTTTTTTTCTTAAAATAAACTGCAACACATTGCAGGGAACGGAATCAATGGCAGCTAGACATTCAAGAAAGTCTATAGAATAGAAATGCGAAAGAAAGATACAATGCGAATATCTATACTTAGTTATAAGTATAGCTCTGATTCACATGTTCGTAACTGTCTTTCAGGGGAGTTGATGATCCAAACAATTGGGCTTGTTAGCTTAGGTACAAAGGAGCTCACAGGGTGTAAGTGTCTCTGCATCCACCTCTGGAGGCGATGAAGAGTGGAGGGTGGTCCCGCAAGTCCAGATGTGGAGAGCAAAAGCGACAGAGAGGGCTGAAGCTTCAGCAGAGGAAGGGATGAATGAGATGTGTGAAGGAGCAGAAAGGTGAGCTCAAAAGAACAATAAAGGAGCTGCAAAAGGAGAGAAGTCAGGGTGGAGTGAGTCTGTGTAAAGCAGGAGGAGGGATGTTTTTAATGCCGAGCACGTATAAGGGCTCCTAGGGAATAACTAATGTGGCGAGCTGGAGACTGCAGCTCCGCCAGTCGTCCCATCCCAATTTCAGCAGATGAGCCAGAGTTGGAGTGAGACATCAGAGCGGGAGCACGGAGTGGCGTGACAGAAAAGACGGGAAGAGGGGAGGAGCAGAGGCCAGAAAGAATTGACGGATGGGGAGTGGGTGAAAGGTGAAGGAACAGGAGGCGGAGATCAGTGAGGAATTTAGAAAAGAAGAATGATTGTAGGTTTTTCTGATTGTTGGGTACAGTGAACTGCAATTCATCATGTATCTCCTAGCAACAAGGGAAAAAAGCCATGACATTTTTTTTTTAACTTCAAACCAAATTGACTGCCTATCTGAATGAATCGAATGGAGACGGTTTATGTTGTTAAGCCAGTCTGGAGGAAGAGACCTTGCTTTCCTTATGTAACTGAGCTGACAGTCGAGCGACTCCTAACGTCTCCGGCAGCACCGCCTGTAGCTGTTGGCATTTCCGTAAAAAGCAGCCCCAAAGGGCAGAACAGCACTTTGAATATCAGGAAAAATCCTGCCCTTACTTCGGTTTTTCTTGAACCCCGACAACATGCTGCATTAGACTGAAGCAGACCAAGTCAGAACCAAAAACCAAAGGGATATTTACAGTAATTACCGCACAGATGCACGCCACAAACAACCATTTAGCACATTAGTGGAGGACACACCAGCGCTGATTATGCTAAAGTATGATTGGACAAATATTTAGAATATTAGCACCTGCAGGATACAGAGATTTACTGATTTACATTACTGCTGCTATTACTGCTACTGCACATGTGTCGGGATATGCAATTACAAAGACATCCTTTAGGAAGAATTAAAAGCTGAAAAGTTCTAGCTTAATGCAGCCAGAAATAGCTTTTATTATCTTCATATCAACACCAGATGGTTAGATGTACAGATAATTTTACCCTGAGCAGAAATGTGCCCCTGTACTGACTGCATCTGATAATGTCCTCCCTGAACACACACTAACATGCAGGGAATCAGGACCCCCTGCTGGAAGCTCAGTGACTACAAATGATCTCAGTATGTCCCCCCCTGCATTCAGGATGAGAGCTACTCTCAGCAGGGGGGCTGCAGCCATTAATATATATGTTATCAACAGTGATGCACTGAACTAATATCATGCTGTATGTTGTTCTCCCAATCTATCAAGGACTCGCAAACATCTAATCCCATAATGCTTATGATTTAAGGTCTGCCAAACACGCTAATTCTGAAATCGAACCTTTCTCTCCGCTCCTCCGACACACACATATATTCGCCTGCGCTCTGTGTTCAAGAGTTGTGGCGTGGTGATTATTCACGGGAGGCAGATGAGGATGAGCAATCAGCAGCCAGCTCATTAATCACTGGATGGAGGCCCTCAATCTCCTCCACAGGTGCGGAGGATATCCTGCCGCGTTGCTGCTCATTTCTCCCTCGCTCAGGCGCCTTTGCTTTTTCTTTCTGTCTTCTCATTCACGCCCTTTCTGCTGCTAAACTAGCCTGGATTCTTTTCTTTCGTTCTGCTTGAGGTGCCTCTCTGTCTCTGCACTTGCCGCATCAGTGCTACCACTGAGTCCCTTAACCAGGCAGCAAACAGGCTTCGTGTTTGAAGGCGCTGGAAAAGTGCGTGGTATGAGTGCACGGTGGAAGACATTCTGCCAGCGTTGTACTAACAAGCCACAGGGAGCAGATGTGTACAAAATCAGTTGGTTACTGAACCGAAACATGGATTAAAATAAACCATTACACTAGAAATCGACCTTATAGCTACTGGTACATTTGCAGACTTTGGAATGTTCCATTTTAATACATGTCACAGCTGAGTCCTCCCATCTGTTGCTAACTTACTATTCTAGCAATCTATGAAACCTATAGGAAATAGATGGTTTACAAAAGGTTTTAGTATGGAAAGGTAGAAAAAAGTTAACATACCACCACAGTAATCCCTAAACTGCTGTGAGACATAAAAGGAGTGAAATTATACGTGATAGACAATGTATAATTCCAAAGTCCGCCTATGTCCTCCTGGGACTGCACTTCTTCAACGCCAGTGAAATAGAACAATTCTCCATCACATTATTTAATGGCCAAATTTGTAGGACCAGGCTGCCAACAAGAGGCCTCATTTGTGCACCCAGCCTTACTGCTTAGCACCTGGGCATGTTGGAAGCAAACAGTAGATTTCCAGAGGATGAGCATCGCTAATAAGCTGGCGTTATCTAGGTTATCAATATTCATTCAGCTCCCATAAGGGCAAAAACCTGAAATAGGAACAGATTAGTTACTACAAACTGGGTTCATGCAGATGGTGGCAAAGCATGCGCCCGCAGGGTCTTGTTTAAGGTGGAAACACACCTGAATCCCAACCCTTTGAGAGCTTCTTGGTTGTATATTTCTGTTCTTACAGACTAGGGGGCCTGTAATTCCAAACTTTGTAATGCTGAAATGAAAACGCAACCAAAGCAGTGGCAGGAGGTTATTTTTACACCCCCCAGTTTGCTAAAATGGAAATGTTAAGCCCCAAAAGGCCAATAAAAGTAATTCTATGCTGAGGCTTATGGAAACAAGCCGACAGCCTGGGTTAATCTCTAACACTTGATCACAAATGATCCTCCAATCTGATAGAAAGGAAGATCTCTGGCAATCTAGACAATCTTTTATCTTTATGGAGAGAAAGGAGGAGGTCTGATAGCCTATCCTTCTCCCTGTTGTAAGCATCAACCTCTAAACTGCCAAGCAGCATCCTGACAGCGGAGGCTAAGTGCTCTTTCTCGTTTTAAAAGCCCTTTCTGCCCTCAGGAGGAGGAGGGTAAGAGAGATCAGCGGCCTGCAGAGGAGCACCGCACTGCGGGAGTCCCAGCTGGACCTGACCTGCAGGGATTGTCTTGATCGGAATGCTAACTGCGAGCAGAACAGCGCAGGTTTGTCCATTCGGGCGTAGCTACAATAGACCATGTAAATGTCAGCGTAACTTATCACCGTGTTGAAGCTCAGATCAAACAGGCACACAGCCATGATGAAAAAAACCCCCTGCTCTACGCGTCTCTCCACTGCATACTGTCTTTAACATTCCATCAACAGGGAAACATCTGCTAGTGCTAAAGATAAACTTCAAACTTTAGCACAAACATTGCTGAAAATTTAAGATGTTTTTGTTCTACTCGTTCCAACATCTCCAAAATCCATCGAAAATTAGATTCCCATGTTGTTGCATTTAATAAATTATATCAGGATGACTGTCTTCAAGCTGGATATGATTAATGTTACTCATAATAGAAACTCATGAATTGGAAATTTATGGTGCTGACGAGATACATGATGAGATGAAGTTGATTAATAGGTCTTTGCTTAATTTTGAAAGGAATTTCAGAACCATCCTTGAAAGAATGAAATTCCTATTAAAAGTGTAGGTGGTGTTACATCAGATGGTTTGGAATTGATGATGACAGGACAGTGTGAACGACTCAAAGCTTTGTTGAGGAATAAAAAAAAATTCAGGATAGACTAAATTTTGTTCCTCGTCAGGTCTGACATTGAGCTTTGGAACATACCACTGCATCATCTGCGTGTGGAAAAACCTGAACCAATTGGTCAACAGAACCAGACAAAGATAAGGAGCTCGGAATGAATAAAATTATTAACTACTCATCAGAGTCCAATACAGCTGATCTTCAGACTGGATTTGAGGCTTCAGATACAAACTGATGTTTTATGCAGATGATTTTACCAAAGTGTTTATCTTAATATTTTGGAGATCTGGAATGTGCATGTTTTGAGTCCTGTCCAGATGTTCCAGCTGCGGTCTTCGTGTTCTCGGCTCAGCGTTAGCGTGACCTTCGGAGGGTCTGAGTGGTTAAGATGTAGGGTTACAGATGAAAGCTTCCTTATCTGCCCACTTGAACACTCAGTTCTGCTCTCCTTCATCCCGTTAGATTTACCATCTTGTTTATTGGGTTTGGGCTTTGCAATGCCAGAGCTGGTATCTAAGCGGGGCCTGCACACACAGGCAGCACACACTCCCGATAAAACGCCGTATCAAGAGTCCTGACCCACTCTAAGATCTTCTGGGAAAGTTCCCTTTACTAAAAATAGAGGTTACTCAAACATCACGAGTTAACCGCCTGGATACCCCGTCCCCTATTTTGATTATATTCTCCTAAATCTTCCTTTTGCTGCACTTGTGTTGATCCTTTTTGTTGCTATAAAACCTTTTTTTAAATCTGTTGAGGTGAAGTTTTAAAAGGGTATCGGAAGTGGCGAGGGAAGGGTGGGGTCTCTGCCCAAGAGGTAAGAGATAGAGCAAATCAATGGAGGCATGATAATGAATTATTTCCTCGTCAGAGAGGGGAGTTAGAAGAGAGAGATAAAAGCAGACCACATGCTGTGCCGCTAACAGCCTGGGGGGCTGCTGGAGCTGAATTGTGGCGTGTTAGAACACACCCGTGCACCCTTGGGAGCTGCCAGTTGCACAAGAAGGAGAAAACGGGGCAAGGAAAAAAAAGGGATGTGATGAAACTGCAAAAAAAAGTGGCTTTAAGAGTCTGTAAAGAAACGGCGGAAAGGTTACGAGGTCAAAGCCCGCCCCCCGGGGTCCCAGCCAGGAGTGGGATTCCATCTCTGTGCTTAATTAGAGAATTAAAGATGAAATTAAAGTGGTGGAAATGAAGGGGAGATGGACGGATGAGGGGAGTGGAGGTGGTTGGGGGGGGGATAATTTAGCAAGTGTAATTATGAAAAGATATTAGATGTCTGGCGGAGCTGGAAGTGTGTCACCGAGGAAACGTCTTGTGTCGCCAATGTTTCAGTTGTAGTATGAGCTTTTAACAAGTGTTTAAGACGTTTAGAACATGACATGCGGGTTAATTTAAAAATAGACCATTCCAATCATTCCAATAATCTATTATGATATATGTGGACGCCTGGGTTGGTGCTGAATTTACACCAGTCAGATTACAATTTACCCTACATCTTTACACTATGAAACTGATGACAACACTTTTAATTCCACATATTGGGCACTCCTCAAGTGCCATTTCATGGCCCAACCAGAAAATTTTTTTGTATCAAGTCTGACTGTAATTATTACAGTTGAACACATCATCCGCCTGCGAGTTTGGGCTTTTTCTCATGATTTCGACAGTCTGAGAAGCCACTTTTCCTCAACTTGCCTCATCTACGTTATTAATTTACTATAAGACCTAAAATGAGTCTCAGTAGCTGTCAATTTCTGGCTTTAAGTTTGGAGCAAACGCAACATTGGCGAAAGAGCACAACATATCCTTTTGAAAGCGGTGCCTGTAACGTGTCTACCATCACACATGTATGTGCTGGCTGGTGCACCACGTGTGAAAACCACATTCGTTATTTCTGACATTTGGGCTGCCTGTGGAGCTACAGTAATGTTGTAAATGCTGGTCTCCTGTCACAAAAGCTACAACAGCAACTATTTACAATAGAGAGAATAATCGGCACATTCAAGTGATCTATAAAAGCAGGACGACGAAAACAAGGTTAGCGCCTCTGCTTCAGTTGTTACATTATTGTTCCCCCATTAAATACAATTATTTCGCCAGTCTTACGTGTGATCATCAGTCACACCTGAAACAGTAGCTGTTACGCCTTCCGAGTGTGTCACCACTTAGGAAGTAACACACCATTCAGACAATAAACAGACTGCTGTGGTCGCCATGACAACAGGAGCACTTGGGTATTTAAAGCAAACTGCTGGTCGACCGCTGGCTGAAAGGTGGCAAAAAAAGAAACAAGGATCTGTAACTGTGAAGAAGCAAAACAAAAACAAGTTAAAAGTTTTGCACCATGGCATGTCTGACTTGAGGATAACAAAAATTGTAGAGCTCTGCGCTGAAATGAAAAGCTGTAAATTGGTTTATTTACATAAATTAATTAAAAGTATGCAGCTTGTGTGCAGGTGGAGATAGGTGCATCTGGTTGGTGCAAACACTGCTTCAGTGCCAGAAAAACAGGCATAAACAAGTTTGTCCCTCAATATTACAACAAAACAGCACAGCTTCTTCGTCATGCGATGCCATTTACATGAATACTAATGACTCGAGCACTCTGAACTGTCTAAAACTGTTCAGGAATATGCCTCTGGCTCGCTTCTCCACTCCACTCTGCTCTGCAGCTTCTTGAGTGATGGCAGGTTTATTTAATGAGTACACTTTCTGCATAGTTTATTGAATGGTACAGATAACTTTGACTGCACATTTACTAAGGTTACTTTAGCGCGTACTTGGGCTGTTTATCGCAGCACGGTAGCTGATACCATCAACATGTATCCTCAAAGAAGCTCTGACCTTCTCCCATCATATTTGTACACATTTAGGCTGCATCTGTAAGCTTCAGATACGCTCGGGCCCGCTAAGCTTCAGATATCGGTTTAGATGCAGATGCAGCCGGTTAAGGTCGGTCATCTGCACACCCTCCAGTTCTTGGTAAACTACAGTGCAGAGAAATGATGATGCTGAGAGATACAAAGTTTTTGCCAAGGGGGAAAAAAAACAGAAAATGGTGCCTCCATTGCTAATGTCCACCTTGTGGAGCACACCTGTGATTGCTGGCATGTGAGCTCACACGTTTAAACGCATCCACATTAACCAGGACACCAGATGCGGTGCTCAGATTTAACCACTCCCTCGCGATGTTGCTGACCATTAACCTTGAGTGTCACCTGATCAATAGCTTGTTTTACTGGTCCCAGCCCATGCATCCTACATAAAACCTATTGACGAACATGGTAAAGACCCCCACAGGTTGGACCTGCAATCAGATAAATAACAAGCGGTTATCCATCCGGTGGCCATCTGGAAGATGGGAAAAGTGTAGACCAATAATAACAGGACAGTTCCAACCAACAGCGACTATTAGAAACTGGCGTTGGCAGTAAGCGACAAAGTCGAATGGGCCAGCAGAAGCTGGAAAACCACTGGGGAAACATAGATTCGCTGGAGTCACCCACGACCCTGAACTTTCTCAGCGTTTTTACATTTATCCGAGTTATTTCACTCGAGTCTGAGATAAAATGAAAAGAATGTCAAATGTGAGTTTTGGGTTGCAGCTGGTTTCCATGGCACCCAACAATTCCAGTTCTGATGCCACCATAACATCAGCGAAGTAATAATAATTATCAGCCTTAATAAGGATGAACCTGCCGCACAGCCCAAAACCCAAAATCCCAATTATGGTGGGCCCAGATTGCTCTAATTATGGGCCTGGGCACTCAGGCTACTAGGCAATCAAGTACTTTTCCATGGCTGAAGTACCGGTTCCAGGACAAACTTGGATGAAAGGATTTACTGCTCTAAATGTTGCAGCAGGAAGAACGCAGACTTGTTACTCACGGAAAGCTGTATAGAACTCGTGCAGGCTGAGGTGGCCGTCGTTGTTGTAGTCGTCATATCGCAGCAAGTCCTGCATGGTGCACTCCAGCAGATTGTCCTCCATGTGCTCCTTCATGGAGACCTAACACACATTAACAAACAGGGGAATTTTAATCACTAAAATCTTTGTCCAAATAGGAGATCCTGATCTGACCCTGGTTCTTCTTGCAGATGCTACATGAAGCTCACTCCTGGTGGGAGTATAACTTCCTACCCCAGTGCACAGGTCATGTCAGTGTTAGATAAATTGGGGTAAAAAATTTTGAAGACTAAAAGCAATAACCTCGGCCTAGCTTTGAAAGGGCACAGAGAAAGTGGACCGAAAGGTGTGAACCGGAGGATGCGGGTCAAGAGCGGAGAGCCATTATTAGCACTCCTGCTAGCAGAGAAAAAATGTAGCAGCAACTGAAGAAATACTCCCAAACATATTCCCCCATGGAAAACCCAACACTTTCCTATCCGTTTTCAGAGAATTTGCGAGGCCTCTCTTCCACTTAGGAGATCTCTGAATTGCAATTCAGTAACACGTTTAAAGCTGCAGCGCAATAAAACAGCAGTGAACATGGAGCTAATGGAGTAGTTATATCCTGATCAATCCCTGACAGCGTTTATTGTAGGCAATAGTGCTGATCCTCTTCTGTGTAGCATACATAGTTTTAAATATTTATTTGGTAGTTTAAATGTTGGGAAGTGCAACTTGATATCTGATCTGTCTCGGGTTGCTTTTATGCTAACGCACTCATTTAATCCTATCAGTTCTAGTGTCACATCTTAAAAAATACAGCTTTTGGTTTAACTGGCTAACTGATTCGAAATGGATCTGCACATGCGTCATGGCAGACTAAGTGATATGACCAACGCTGCTCTCCCTGCTGCCTTCTTGCAGCCACAACGATGTGTGTTTGTCGACATGCAAGGAACTGTCCTTGGGCTTTTAAAAAGAGCATTTCAAACTATAAGCACGGGACACTGTGACAGCATAAATCCCAGCGAGGAAATGTGCGTAAAGTCTGAATTTTAGTCTTTGATCCAAAAAGCAATGTCCCTGTGGAACTAAATTCACAAATCAAGACTGGATGAGGATCCTAAAGATTCCCTGACAATGTGTTAGTGTTAATTTATGGCAGTTTTTACTGATCGGACTCTTTTGTTGGATACTCTAGAGCAGCTCTGTTAGAACCTAACTTTATTTTTTATTTCTGCTGCTAGAACTGGGACGGCAAACATTACAGATTCATTTTTTAAAAGGCAGCAATCTGTGCTGTAATTTAAAACAAATGGAATATGACAAGGAATGGGTTACAGTGACAGTTCTGGGACAATATATGCTGAATTTGATGTTTTTGTTCATAAAAAATTGATTGTTTTACGTTGTTTCGTCGTGGAGATGATGCAAGTAACAAGCACGAACAGTCTTGGACACAGTTTGAAATCAGATTTCAGTTCTTTTGGTTAATGCTAATGCTAATTATCTGAAACGTGCTAATGGGATCCTCAACCACATGAGCCAAAATAATAATACCTAATAATAATAATAATACCTAAAGACATTAGACAGAAATGGTGTTCCAGTTGTTGTAGCCCACCTTTTCCAGCTCATCGCTGACCAGCCATCCATCTTGGTCAACATCCAGGTATTTGAACATGGTGTCCACTAAGGCCCTTTTTTCCTCCATATCTCTCTGCTGGTCTTGCTCCCCGAGTTTCAGCAGCTTGGGCTGCATGTTCAGCAGCGTGCTTTTCAGCCTGTTGTACTCTGACATGGTGCAGGCGTTACCTACCAGAACAAACACGCAGAGGAAAAAGAGAATTTGATTAACCTCGATTATATGGGCTGGAACTTTGCAAATTGGATTTGTTAAACATTACAAAGGAAAGTGGGAGGGAAAGGTATCGTTATTTTTCAGGGAGTCTAATTAATAATAAATCTACATGAAAACAAAACTGCAATCATCTTCACAGGGAGCCTCTCAACATTCATGTTGGTCCTTGTGACAGGTTTCAAAACGGACTGCTTCCCAGTATCCAAACTCCTCCTGATGAGCGTGAGCGGAGGAAATGAGATGCTGCAAATTAATCACCGGCCGCACTTTTTTACTCACACTTGAAATCAGTAATTATACAAACTGCATCTGTTCCACAGTTTGATAGTAAGAGGAGCCGGCAAATTAGCAGCAGACATAGAAGGAAGTTGGACAGAGGCCATTCCTCGTGTTCTTGTTCATTTATTCCATCCATCCATCTATATATCCATTCATCCATCCATCTATCCATCCATTTAATCTATATCAGAATCTCTCAAACTAAGAAAAAACAGTTGGTCACAACAGCAAACCATAATATTAACACAACAAACTTTCACTGCCCTAGACTCTTGAAGGCATTTTAGGCTGTGAAATACCAGAATTCCCACCGTACAGAGACATTTTTAAACTCAAATGAAATAATTTAATGTAAAGAATCATGAGTAAAATGTTTTGTGTTTCTTCCTAGTTTATAAATATATTTTTAGTTCTCTGCTGAGATACTCACTTTCATTTCTGAGCTCTACAAGCTGAGATGGGCTCTTGTAAACCCGCGCAAACACAAAGCAAAAGTAATTATGGAGGCGCGCTGATCCGCGCGTCTCTCACAGCGGTGACTTCCACACCTTCAACACACTTCGGTCTCGCAGCCGTCAGTCAAGTCAAGGTCTCAGCTAAATCCCTGCTCAGTGATATTCCTTGTGCGGGGAATGGGGCGTGAGATGGATCAGATGTGAGGGATCATCGCAGCCTTCAACCCCGTCTCCGCTTCGGAAGGACGGAGATGAGCTAACACTGCGCTGATTTCCATCTAGTTCCCCTGAAGTTGACAGGTACTAATTCTACTTGATAAACGCAGACAAATGCTATTATTAAAGGTAATGTTTAGATGAAACATTATCCGCCAGCGCCTCCTGACAGACAGGACAATTAGGTCCATAAATTTGGCATCACGTCGTCCTTTTCTCCCTAAAAACACCTTTAATCTCTGGTCCATTGCCAGAAGGTCTCTTTGATGTTTTTGTTCTATGCCAGCATCAAAGTGCCTTTGATTCTGCTTCTCCTGGATAAGGCAGCTGCTGCTGGGGTGGAGAAATAGCCGCCTGCGTTGTGTGCATCCAACTCTGACTTCAACATTGCTTTTATTGTTCTTGAGGGACTGCGACTGCCTTTATTGCCTATCTCAAATGTTAGCTGCTTAAGCGAGTGATCCGGAGATCCTCGCTCGGCGGACGCTCAATGTCCCTGAGATGGAGCTCCTCTCTACCGTTTGGGGTGTCTTCAAAGTGCCCGCTTTATAAATGTCAAGCAACAGAAAACAAACAGAGAATGAAATAGGGATTTAGGGGACTAAACCAAACATTTTCTCAATAAGACTCTTGGCAAGAGAACAACTGATCTGGGTGAAAATAAAGAACTCTGAACTCTAATTCCTCAACTTCAATAAAACTGGCTGTATTTGCTGCGTATCTGTGTGGCTTCGACCTAAAAAAAAGATGGAGGAATGGGGGGAAAAATCCAAAGCATCACTGCCTCAGATGATGAAACCTTCCCAGAATCCCCTCCGGGATGTAAAAAATGCTCTGTGTTAAATTCGCGTCTGTCCGATCTCTCCTGGCTGCAGTGATGGGATTATTTACTGCCACGCTGTCTGCGCTGCTAATGCATGATAGCGAGAGACCTCCCTACCAAATAGTCACGAATGTGACGGACACACTTTGGTCGCATTGGTTTCGGGGTCTCTGAAGGGTGAGGCTAGCCGCGAGGGAGGATGCTGTTGCATAATCAATATTGGCAGCTGTTTAAAATCAGGTTTCTGCACGGAATTTTCTCCTACAGCTGGCAGCACATTAATAACCATCATTTCTGATCTTGAGACAATAGAAAAGAAAGAAAGCAACTTGTTATGTTAATTTGTCAGAGCACTGTAACGCTGGCAAGCTAATCATAACTTATACATAGATTGTTGCTGCTTTCGCAGAGTCGCTTACAGACGTGTGGGGGAAATAAGCCTTTTAATAAAACAAATGGCTGTCTCTGGGAAAACTCTGCTCTACTCTCTAGATAATCCCGAGATGATGGCTCGAAAGCTATGAGAAGAGCAGTTAAACCCCACGGACAAATGATTGCACAAACAAACCCAAGCCTGTTTTCTCCCAGAGCAGCTTTCACGGGATGGCATCCATCCACCAACAGCGCCGACAAGGGCTGCAGAGCCTGAGCTGCATGATGGGGTGTAATGGCACTGGACGAGGTCAGATTAAAAGAGCAGTAATCCTTAATAAACGGCAAAAGTGAAGGCTAGTGTCTGGAGGAAGTGCAGCAGTGTCGGCTAATACGTGTTCAAATTTTGCAAACTATGATGGGTTGAGCCCATCCATCCGCTGTTCATCTAACTTTGTTTTTCAACCTTCTTTGACATTCCAAGGAGTTCCATGTGCATTTTAGAAAATGTTTTCCAAGTTTTGCTTGGAAACAATATTGTTCAGCAACGGTTTATTCGGCTCATCGCTTTATTAGCCTGTTGTGCTTAGCATGAACTCTGGGGTCTTGGCCTTGTGCAGCAGGCAGCTTCCTGACACAGACCAAGGCTGACGGGTCTGAAGCAGAGCTGGACTGAGAGGAAGAGCCCCAGGATGCGAAAGCTGATTTATTATTACACCAGCGCATTTTATTCCCTGATGGTTTGATCTTGTTCTTGGTCTTGGACTCACCTAGCTTGCAAATCTCCTCAGTCATGGTGCATAAAAAACATCACACAGACCTGTGATTGAGTCAAAACCAGGATTTTTATTGCCCAATTACTTGAGGAATTTAAATGATAAGCTGCATCCTTCATGTCCTTTTTAAATAAGAAAGCTTTTTTTAGCAGTTGTGCGACATGAAGGACACACACTGTTGTTACACAAAGGTTCCATTCACTTGATTCTCCCGAGACGGCTGCCTGTAGGAGAAGGCTGACAGTCGCTGCGGTCGCTGCATTGTTATTTTCTGCTCTACATTTCTCAGACTCATTAACTCGATATGTGGTTCCTCTCCGTTCCGACCTGCATGTTAGGAAGAGATCTGACTAATGGACACGCAAACAGCTACGACGATGGGACAAGCGCAAGAACCTGGGCCAAATACTGCACTGACCTTGGGAAAGAGGTTTTACAGTCAGAAAAGGAAATTTGACCAATCAATGAGCTGAAAACCACCTTAATTATATCCTAAAATTGAAACTCTGGACCCTTGAGGCGACACCCAGTGTTCCTCCCTGGTGTTTGTGAAGGTCATGCTGTCGTGAATGCTGGTCCTCTTCTTTGTGTGTTTTTCTTTAAGCAACCTAAAGGAAATATTTTAGTCATTTTTCAGCTCACGTGGAGCCCCAATTTGCATTTGCAGCTCAGCAACAGCAACTGTTTTCATTATTCATAACGGGCACATAAGGTCAGTGTAAGAAGCGAGGAAAAACCTCATTTTCAGAGACAACACTGGGATTGGGTTCATCCCTGATGATCACACCTAAATCGACATCTATCTGGTCATTTTCTGCTGAAAATTGTCGCTGGAGAGCTGGGGTTAAAGCTATGCTACTGCGCTACCATCAGGGGGCGATGCTTAGAAATGACACGCCTCCACACGAGAGTAAACGTCAAGGTAACGAGGACAGAAGGAAAATAAGAACTACTTGTACAGTTTAGGTTGGAATCTTCTCTTTCTGAGGTCCTGGGAGCACAACCCCGTCAACTAAGGAGCAACAGGGACATAACAGGAGGAAGATGAGAGTTCTGCTTTTATTCTTCCACTGTCAGAGAGAAAAGTTCTATCCCTTTTATCTGAGCATTATCTTTCATCTGGATTCTGTCTGAGAGCATTTGCCTTCAGAAGACTCTTCATCTTTTATTCTTTATACCATTTTTTTCACCAGAGGTCACAACAGACGAGCTATTCTCTCTCTGACTCTCTCTTTTCCCAAATTAATGTCGTAACTACTGCATCAAACTGCACATCTGGAAGCACTCGAATGGTCTTTAAAATTCTCTGTAGAATAACATAGAACTTCCTGTAAGAAGATTGTCAATATATCTAAACGTCAAGGTGATTTTTTTTTTGTTTCCTAGTTGGGAGTGCTAGAAATTTATCTACTTGTATAATACTTTTATTTAGATAAATGAATTAATAAATCATTCTGGCACACCTCACACTCTATGGGGGCCCCCAGGTCTAATGACAGCAGCACTCTGGGGTTGAGGTTTCGGCTCCACCAGCAGGTCCAGAACTGTAGCCATTAACTCCGAAAGAGAACTAATGAAGGGAAAAATTAACCAAACACATTGAAACAAGATATGTTCCACTGAACCGCCTGCACAGGCTGCACATCACCAGCCTTCACGTAAATATCTGGGTCACAGACGACTGCTGCCATTGGGGGACGTCGTGAAATGGAAGGAAAAACAGCGTTCTGTCAGTCAAGTTTAGCATTAATATTAAGGTGACCCAGGCGGCCTCGGCGGGGTTCTTCACACTTGTCTGCCTCCTGGTTGTGTTTTTAAAACAGCAAATAAACTCAAATTCGTAGTCTGGACAGGCCTTCCGAGAGTTACATCCAAACCGCTGATTCTTCATCTGGTTCTTTGTTCCGCCATTCATCCCGTCCCTCACCATCCGCTCCATGAATTCATTCATCGCCTCGTCGGGGGTGAGCGGCTCCGCGTCACAACAGCTTCAGAGGAGGTGGAGTCAGTCTGCACGGCTTCAGCAGGCGTGACGGGTCTCACAGGCCCCGCCGCTGCAGCTATTCACACAGCCGCCGGCTCCCTGACCCCTGCGAGCCTTCAGATCACGACAAAAACCGTCACTCACCAAACCCAAACCCAACAGGAACGCTTCTTTTAGACACACAAGCCTCCGTCTATCTTTTTTCACTTCATGGTGAGATGTTTTCAATCCATCTTTTCCCCCCACACGGTGGTTCGGAAAACCGCTAACATCAATCAAAAAGCTTCATCTCTAACTGAGACGGAGTAATGAATAAAAAAGGCCACGCCCTTGCGTGCAAACGTGTCATCAGCCTGCGTTCTCAAGATGCTAATGAGATTTGAACGTTCCGTACAAACACATAATTAGACACCAAAAAGAATTGGACCAATTAAGCGGCAGAATGTGGTAAAGAGTGAGTGAGCTGCTGAGCATGCTTAGAAGTCGGTCACGTGCACAGTAACACAGTAACAGCGGAGAACAGTGACTAATATGGGAACATTAGGAGAGAGGCTCTTCATCACTGCACTTCCTGTAATTACCGGCTTCACCGTGCACAAGGCAGAGCGGAGGGTTTCACTGGGAAACGTCAGGACGGCGGCGTCATCTCAGAGTCGAGGATATCAGCACTCGGATTTTGAAGCCGGCTGCCTCCGCGTGCACTAATCTGCCTGTTGTAATGACTGTTGCTGTGGAAACATGCTAAATCAGCACAGAGAGGGCAAAAAAGCCTCCAGGGATGGATAAATGCGAAACTTCCTGACATTTAATGAAGTAAAACCCTAATGTTGATGAGCGTAGCTTCATATTTCCTCTCACTTTCTTTGAGACATTTGGACCTGGCCTTTGCTAAAAACCACTCCTTAGATCTCCGTCTGCGGGTACCTCTTGACATTTCTTTGATTTCCAATTTCCGAAAGAACTTCATGGACCTTTCTCTAAATGACGCCACAGCTTTAGCCCTGCTGATGCCAGACTAACCCTCATTAAAAAAACAGTGGGCGTCATCCTGCTGATGGTGTTTCCAAAGCCGTCTGGCTGCGTGTGTACCAGAGAGGGATAAGGACTTTTTTTCTCCTCTCAGCAAACAGTGGTTACAGGGTCTCTGGAGCTTTTTCATCATCAGGAATAATTAATCGACGGGGAGCAATTAGAGCCTAATGAAGAAAGAGAAATCTGAGCAATTCCATTCCAAACAGAGGATTAGCAGCCGCAACCTCTGGGGAGCGAGGCCCTGATATATACTATAGTATCAGAACTGATCCGGTCAGCCCCCACTAAGTGGCTTCAGAGGGCACTTCAGGGGACTGGAGAAAAGTTATTTCAAAGGTTTCGGTCACATTTCACCCCAGATTAGTGTTGCTGTGTGAGGAGATGACGGAGTTCACGCTCACAGATGTGCTTCTACCAAGATTCTGTTTAGATTCTGACCAGCTCTGTAGCGGCTTCGGCAGGAAAGCCAAGGCAAGTGACCCAAACTGTCCTAAAACTGCTACAATTTCATCAGATTTGCAGCTTTTACCACACACAAATTTACCCATTACATTCACCAGACTAGAGATACAGATTTTTTTCCAAGACAATCCTTTGCTGCTGCTTCCTGATTTTTAGCTCTACAGGCTTCATTTTTCATCAGAATAACAAAAAAAAACAGGAGATGATGTTAGATGGGGTAAAAAAAAGTTGCAAAATTCTCGTTCCTGAGGTGACAAGTAACCAGCAAAAGCTAGTATTTTACCCAGGTTTATATGCTCTGTGCAGTAATTTAGCAACCCTTAGAGAGGTGTTGTCAGGTAAGAGCAGATGCATTTGTTTGCGTTTTCAGAGGAATAAATGGAGCCGCTAAAAACAGGTGGCAGCAATAAGTCAGTCAAACACGTTTCACCGCAGTGCTTGAACAGACGACCGCCAGAGGAGTCAAATCAGTCTTCTGCTCAAAAGAACGTTGGTACTTTCTGCATTTGAAATCTACAAAATAACACGGATACCGTTTCCTCTGCCTTCCTCTGACTTTGTCGCAAAATTGGATACACAATTGAGCTGAGTCCATTAGAGCGGCTCAGCGGTGGGACCAAATAGACATGGCGGTGCTTTTCTCTGCCGCGACATGCACCGCCAAGAAAAAAGGAAATGAGAAAAAGGACTGAACATTATGTCAATGCTGCATTACTGGTGTTCTTCAGAGAACAAAGAGCTCTTTAAGCACCGAAACCAGTCTGCGGTGTACTGCAATAGGTCAGGGGTGCTGCAGCATCCCCTGCTGGCAGGAGATTATGTCATTTATGAAAAGCTTGTAAATATTTAAAACAAAAGGATTTAGAATTAAAAACATGTGGCTGCTAGTGTAAGTTTCCAGCCTCTCAGAAAAACCTTGTGAAAAAGATTAAATAATAATTTGCCAAAGAGACTATTTTTTTAATGTTTCAATTGCTCACACAAAAAGAAAAATTGGTGGGTTGCAGGACATAATGGGCAACACTCCCCCCTGAGAGCCGTCAAGGTGTCCTTGAATGCTTAACCACCCACCTGTTCAACTGCAGCCACTCGGTACACGGATGGTTCACTGAACACTCTCTGAGAGGAGGAGGGTAATAATAGATTTAAAAGATGGAAAAAGTCTTCCAAAAGCCACAAAAAGAGGTACAAGCATTTAAAATAACAGGACAAAAATATTATTTAAATCACAAAATACCCCAAATTTCTGCAATGGCATAGCAACTGGGGTGGGATTAGCAACTACTTTTTTCAGCTTTTCTCTAAAAAACAAGTCCTCCAAGTGATGGAGATTTAGCACAGAGGTGGCGTGTCCCTAAATCTACGGCTGGTCAGGTGACGTGCCAGAACATAACGGCGATTGCCGCCACCTGAGAGCGATAATAAATCAGTTTCTGTTTGTTTGCTTTTTACGGAGTGCCACTTTATCAGATGAGAGACTGAAGGTGGAAATCACGCAAACATCCGCCTAGCACTCTCTCTCCCACCTGGAATAAAATGAAAAAATAAAATATGCAATTTTTGCAAGACAGAAAGGGTAGAAGTGATGCGAGTATGTGTGAACAGACATATAGGGCATCTGTGAAGCATGTTCTACAGCACAGGAATCTAAATTTTAAATGTGGCATCGTGATTGATGAGCAGTATTCATGAATGCAAGGCCTCCCTCTTAAATTACCATATAATTGCTGTAAAAGTATGCAGATCAGATCCGTTCCAGAGCCAGAGTCGCAGCTCTTACGCCTTTTGAGAAAACGTTAGCGCTAACTGTCATCAAAAAGTGCTCGCGAACTTATTTCCCATGCACAATCTAGACCGGAGATTGTCAGCTATTATGGGAAATGGGCTACCTTTTGGCCTTGGAATGAAGAACAGGTAACAGCAACTTTAAGAAAAAGAGCTGTGAAAATGAGATCGGGGTGCGACTCCCACTTTAAACCTCTTTTGGATGTTTTGTTTTTGACACATTAATGCGTGGTCTTTGCAAAAAATAAGTGTGTGTGTTACGGTCGTGCTCATAATTGATTTTGGAGAAGTTACTTAGGCAAACTGAAAGATGATGAATAATTTAGGAGGGGACAGTTTTACTGCCAAATCAAAATTACATGTTTTTCCCAGGCTGTTTTGCATTTTGATTGCTTTGGTGTGAGTTCGCTGCCATCTCCTAAATCAAACACTTTGTTATGCTAAAAGAATCCAAAACATCCCATAGGTGTGATGTCTCACTTCTTAAAGCCAAACACAGATCATCATGATAATAAAAGATGATTTCATTACCACTTTATTGTAAAACCATTTTTGGGTATGTTTAACAAGGCATAAATTTAACAATGTTGGCTAACTGAACACTCAAGCTAAGTAGCAGCTATAAATGTCATAAAATCTGAGTATCCTTCATCACCTCGAGCAGAAGTGATGCAGTTCTGCACGTGAAGACAGCAGCTCCTGCACGAACAGAAAGGAGCATTTCCGCTATTCGGTGTTTCATTGTAAGCTAACCACAGCTATCTTACTGTGCTAGGCCACTGTAACCAGAGCAAAAGCCTTACTGTAAGAGGAAACTGTTGTTTGATGGTAAAGATTGTATAAAAGTAGCAGAGACAGAGAAGATATTCCAGGTGATTGATCTGGGATCGAAGGCAGAGCAGGAAAGAAGAATCAGAGTCACTCAGACCCAACCACAGAGCCAGTACCTGCTCTCATGCAAACACTACCCATTAAGGAGCTCTCTCCATACCCCCCACCCCCACTCCCTGGCTCCTCAATCAGCATCCCGGAGGTGTACCATGATGAATGATGTTTGCATCACTGGGCGCCATCATTAGTGACCTGGGGAAAAGGGTTCAGGGCTCAAGAGAAGAGCAACACGGAGTCCTAGTTTCTCTTCGGAAGGAGGCATCCTCAGGCGGACACCATCTTCTCAGCTGCCTGAGTAAAGAACACTTCATCAGCTGCATTAATGACTTTGATGCTCCACACACACGAACACACACACACACACATTTTATTACCCAGCTCTACCCGAACCCCAACCATCCCAACTAAAGCAAATACAACCCTCCCCTCACATACACACATACAGATGCTGCTCTTACTGTCAAATTTGCTAATAATCAGTGTCAAATACCTTTTTTTTACCTGTTGGAGGTTAAAGAGCACTGATGCTTGTTAGCCAGTTTTGTTAACGATGCTAAAAAACACGCCGGGAACGCTAAACGATGCGCCGCTCACATATGGCTCTCTAATCTCTAATAGGGGAAGTGTAATTATAACTCAGATGATTTACAATCTACAGACGTAGCTCACTGGCAGTCGCCCAGATGCACAAAAACATTTATATACAAATTCACCCACAGTTCAGCCAAATGGGAAGCAGGCGGCCACAGTCGGCTCTTCTTGTCGCCTGTTCTCAGGCTTTGCACTCTTGAGACGAAAAATTGAGAAGTCAGGAGATTCTGCCTCCAAAAAAAAGGTCACGATAAAAGAAGCAAGAGAGCGTTTCATAGAAGAAAAGAAAGATAAAGTAGGCCGGTCTGCAGAGAGTGCCGCCTCACGCCGGCGGACCTGGGGTCGAGTTCTTCACTGGGGTCTCCTGTCAAGCGCGGCTCTACGTGGAGCTTCTGTGTGAGCTTCAGGACCCCCCGGTCTGATCCACAAGCCGAGGACACACAGATACAGGCGCTCAGCAGGGTTCATCCTGGAAGGGTTCTGCCCGTCTGCAGAGCCGATCCGTTTGGTCTCTGGAGGACTGCGGCTTTTGAGCTTCCTCTACTGCTTTTTTAAAAAGTTTTTCTCAAGTTTCTGACTCCAGAATAAAATATAGAGAATATACTCTAGCTCGACAACAAACTTTTTAGGCTTTTTTTGAGCCCATTTATAGACAATCAACAGGCTGTAAGGGGCATGATGAGGGACATCTTTGATGTTGTAGAACCGTATGGTTTAAATAATGAGGTAGAGATGAACAGAACTGGTGAGAACCTAAAATCTTCACCCACCATTCTGCTGATTAAGAGCCAATCTTCAGTTCTTTTTTATTCACAATCAGAATTTCCATTTTCCATTTAAAGCTGTAAAAAGTCCTTAAATAGCGGAAACCAACCAGACCTCTCTGTGGAGACAAAGTGGTCGGTTTTTCAATCCTGATAATTCTGTGAAATGTCTCATACAATCATTTGCCTTTTTCTGACTTTTTTAATTAGACCGACTGGCCTTTTACTGGAATTACATCCTAGGTAAAAAAAAAAAAAATTCCTAAAACAAAATTTTTAAGACCTAGTATGAAAAATGTTGGACCGGCTGCCTACGGTTTACATTTGTAACGCAGCTTTTTGGAGTAGTTAAATAAGTAATTAAACTGCAACAAAGAAAATTTATAGCAGGAACATTTATAGAGCTGGTAAATACTACAGTTACGTCTGCTGTGTGTAAGTGTGTGTGCGTGCGTGTGGGTTTTACAAAGATGGCACCTAAATTGTTCCCATGGAAACATGTAGTAAAAGAACGTGCTGTGAGCAGGGGACCACTCCACCAAACTGTCTGCAGAATGCAATTCTATATAATTACTGCTGTGACAGGCTTCGCTTGGAATTAATTAGCCATGAAAAACAATTCGGCTTCCGCCAGGCCTTGACGACTGAAAATGATTTTCCTGAGGGGGGGAAAACGTGTGTTCGTGTCTTCGTGGGGATCTGCAGCATTCCTTTCTTCTGAGATGAAATTGTTTTTGTCCTCTTTGACATTTATGAAATCGTCACTTTCGCGCCCTTTTCAGTGCCATCACACTCTGTGTGTATGTATGTGCGGAACCTGTGATCGCTAGGTCATCATGCACATCCAGAACCGTGGCTCTGGCCCATATCTGTGAATATGAAAGATCTGGGCCATGAGGATGCACATTAGGATTCGTGTCTACATTAATATCCACTTTCATCCTGTGTGCTGCATGTCAGCCAGCTGATCTACGGTTCACACCAGCAGGAGGCCGAACCTCCTAAAAGGGAAGCCGACAGCGATTCAACGGCAGCCCTTCAGAATCTCCCTGGCTCCTCTGATCAAAGGTGTACACTTATGGAGCCTACAAAGGCCCTCGACAAGCGTAGTCGTGGGTTTAGAGACTGGATTTTTGGGGAGAGTTCAAGATCTTAATTGATGGAAATACGAGATTTTTAACCCGGAGCCTGTTCTGCAGCGCTCCGGGTCGTCTTGGAGCAGCTCCTTGCACGCTGTCATTGTGAATCCTGCCAAGTTTCCACTGATGGAGAGCATTAAGTGTTAAAAAAAAGGGAAGAAATTTACCTATTTTGGTTGCTTCTTGTAAGAAAAAAAGAAAACAAATTGCTGGCTGTCAGGAGGAGCTTCCCACACACACACACACACACACACATACACACACCTGACAATGTCGGCTGCCGTGCGGATCGGCTTACCCAGGTTCGGATATGTCGGTTTTATTTCGGTCTGTGTTTTTTTCTTTTTCTTCTTCTTTGATGGAAGGAAAATCTGTTGTTTTAATGTCGCTCCTACACTTCATCTTCCTCCAAATTAATTGGATTAGAAAATGTGGTCGCCCACAGCCCAGGTTTAATTGTAATTAGACACAAACATTGAATGTCGGCGCTCTCGCTGCTGAAATAGCCGCCGCTATAAAAGTCCTGCAAATGTAATCACATTAGAAAAAAGGTGTGTGTCTCTGCAAGTGTGTGCAGGTTCCCGGGCTCCTGTGTGCACACATGCAGAGATCAGCCTTTTCCAAACAAGGTCAGTGGAAACCTGTAATTAGCTTCAGGACAGGGGCGACACCAGCACCTCATTTTTCTCACCTCCTAATGTCTAATGATGTTTATCATGTCGGTGCCCTCTCAAGCCCGGAAATATATTATCTGTTAATGTGATGTGAACGGCTCATTTGAGCCCCAGCCATCGTTCACGGAGTGAGCAACCGCCTATGGAGTCTTCGCTCACGGAGGACGGGGTAAATTAATCTCGCCAGATGCCCGCACCTTCTTGTAAATCTCTAATTAACACAGTTGATCCTTGTGTGTTGCCAAATTAAATCAGGAAAGATCTGAGGGGTGGTTTACAGCGTGTTATTGACAATAGGGTTCAATTAATGGAGTGCTCTTCAAGCATCATCCCTGCCTCTGTGAGGAGCATCTGTGTAATTAACTGCTCTTGTGCATTCAGTCAGAGTCGGAGCGCCGCATTCTAAAAGGACTAAAACACAGGTCATTAGAACAAGTCGCACTCAAAGGGTTGATCAACAGGATGCTCGATCAGCAGGAAATATACATTTGCATTTGAAAGTTAAGTTCGGTACTGATGTGCAGCATCACAAAGTTCGGAAGGCGTTTGTGTAGCTTGTGGGAGAAGCACTCGGGATCCAACAACAACGTTGGTATGGAGCTGAGCCTTGTTGCGCTGCCCTGAAACTGCTCTCCTTCAGGGCGCCGAGAGAGGAGAAGCAAATGGAAAGTGGGGTAAACACAGAAATATGTGCGGAGTGATGAGGGGACAGGCTGTGTGTGTGAAAGGGAAACACAGTCCACCGAAAGGGAAAGAAAAGAAACTCTGTTGTTCAAAAGTGTGGAAAGAATACTGCTCAGGCCACAAAAATCCAAGCCTCCGAAATCTGCGTCCAAGCATAGTTTGTGCTGGTTTTGGGCAGATGTTGGCAAAAGTGATCAACTGTGCAGAGGAGGGAGGATTAGAAGAAGAAATGTATAAAAGAAAGTAGGTGTTTCCTGGAGTCTGCAGCTCTGCAGCGGCTCAGCAAGGTCTAACCACGATCATCTGATCATAACAGAGCCAAAACCCCAAGAAGGAGCGAGGCGGGACGGCGGGTAAAGAGGAGAAAAGAGTCAAAGAGGATAGAGCTGATATAGGGAAGCTCCTCAGGGATGGACAGCAGTGAAGTGGATGAGTGAGTAACTAGTGAGGACAAAAGGAGCGAGGGATGGGAAAGACAGGATAAAGGGAAATGAGCAGGGTGGAAACATGGGGAGGGGGGACGACCCTGGAGGACGGATGGGTAAAGAAAAAGCCGGGGTTGTAGCTGCAGGGGAGGACGCACCGCTGCTGTGTTTGCAGTAGAAAGGAGACAGAGATGGAAGCAGCCTGCAACCCGATTGGTCAGCGTCGGTCACAGGGAGGACGGAAAATGACCCCTGCAGGAATGAGGGAATGAGCTGGGTTTGAGCCTCTACCTCCTGTTCTTATTTGCGGTTCACATCCCCTTCTCCCCCGCCGGAGCCGCTGTTTAAAAGCAGTTACTGAAACTGCAGCATGCCACGTTTGTTTGCTACTGAAGTAACCTGCCACTCAGGATTTCAATTATCATCCTCTCCGCCTGTGAACCCACGCTTCCGCTCACGGAAGAGGAGACAGATAAAGCAGCAGACACCAGGCTGCCCACAGTGGAGATAACTCCATCTAACTAGATAACAACAAGACCATTAACACAAGTACCCACACAGTCGCCCTGGTGACTGATGCAACAGCCGGCAACTGGAGACAACAATTCAAACAGCAAGCGTGGCGAGGTGAGCAACACTGGGTAGGAAAACACTTCATAGGAGGATATTAGCGCGTTCCTAATGGGCCAGAAGTATACGAGCAGTCATAGCGGATCAGCTCCGCCAGTGACTGATTCTTCATATACATGCACACCGTGTGGCGCTCTCACTTAGTGGAACCATCAAGGTCGTTGCTCTTGTGATATTTATGACACAGCTGCAGCATCTGCAGGAGCACAAAGCCATCAGGAAAGCGTTAATATGATTAAATGCAACCTGGAAGATGGATCTATGTATGGAGAACCAGAGGGCAAGTTTATTACTTACTGCCCTGTGACAGGCCTTGAGGTGAAGGAAACGTTTGTGGTTTTGCATTAGGAAAGTGGCTGCTGATGTACTTCAGCAGAACATCTAGATAGATGGATAACTGATGAAATTAGGGCCATTCCAGCAGGAACCCAAAGCAAATGGCGTGCTAACACAAGGAGGAGACAGCAGCTCACGCGGCTGGGTTTGCAGACGCTCGGTTATCTCCAATCACGCTGCTCTGATCAGAAGCTCCATTTCTCCTCACCGCCAGTGTTCCTGCCTCTCAGAGGGAATGGCTTTCTGGAAATCACAGCTCCAAAATCAGACTGCTCCTTTCTTTACCCCCCTCTAGGCTCTGGCCATCAAAGCGACTTTCTATGTTCTGATACAGCACTTGTGAAAACCTTTTTTTTTTAAATTAAATTAAAAATAAATAACATAATTGCTTCCCTGAAAGGTTTTTTCTTGACATGCACAAACACTCCAAGGTATTTCATTAATCATATTAGGATTACAACTGGCTGCTTCCTTTCATTAGAAACAAACCACGCTTTTGAAGAAAGACTAATGCTGCTAATTAGCAGATCAGCTAATTATTACATACATGCAAAAGTAGACGCGCATCCTGGCGCATATGTGGATGCATTAAGCCTAAAATCAGAGCCTGCTGTAATCAGATGGCGTTGGGAGGGAAACAGAAGTGCTTGTTTAGTCGTTCAAGAGTAATTTGTCAGCATAAGGTCGCAGATTTAATTGCCTGAGCAGGAAAACGATGTAAGAAATGCAGAAAACGCTGAGAATGAATGCTAATGGGCGAACAGAGAGGAGAGAGCAGATAAACACGAGGAGCCCATCCTTCAGCTGTGCTGTTGGTCATTTGCGTAAAGAGCAGTGAGTCATGACAGTCCCTGAAATTACCCATCATGCTCACATTTCAAATTTAATTTTAGACCACAAACATGTTGATTTGGGTTGAGGACCAACAATGTGAAACTCAACAATAATTGTTAACTTGGGTGCAATAAAATGCAACATCATCTTATCCATCTTGATTTAGTAAAAAATGAAAAAATAATCATTTAAACTGAGATTCCAGGTTTGGACAAACTTAAACTTAAATTATTTTTACATTTATCTGCAGACTCATCTGATAATAGTTGACTAATGAACAGAATGTAAAATTAATGAGGTACGCGGCTAATTTTCTGCACAGCAGTTGGGACAGAGTGAACTGTAAAATGCGGTTGCTGATTCTGCAGCATTGCTCCTCATCACTCCAGCAGGCACAGAGGCAGCGCTGGGACTGGGACCAGATGGAGCCTCGGGTTCCCAGAGAAACCCAGCCTAGACTGGCGACACCTGTAAGGTCAGCGAGACACGTCCGTGCAGCTCCGGCTGTCCCAGGGAAGCACGCGGGACAGGCGGGAAGACGACACCACGGGCTGATAACCTCAGGCAGCTGCCGGGGTTGTTGCTCCCTTCGGGTCGGAGAATTACATCCCTCCCCCTCATCAGCAGCTTATGGTAAAACGGCGTCTCGCTGATGCAAACAGGCCAATGCTGCTGATATTAACACGCTGAGGGCGCGGCGTCATCAGTGTGTCGGGATTATTTGCCAACACATGCTGGTATTGGCTGTCTTCACAGAGATTGATGGAGTAAATATCACTCTATTTTTTCCAGTTAGCTCTATTTTAAAAAGAAGGAATTATTACAGTCTGTTTAGAAATGTTGGATGGAAAAAACAGGACGATCTTAAACCGTCGCTGACCAATGCGAATGTTTGATATATTCAAAAGAATTCATGCAGCTTTGCCGGAGTCCGCCAGCTTTTTCCAGCGCTTTACACCACTCGGCACAAAAAAGACCCTCCAAAGTGCTACCTGTGCATCAGGCACGCACGTTCTAGCAGCTCCCTCCTCACCCACACTTTCCTGAAATTGAGTTTTAAGAGCGTCGAGTCGAGGAGGCAGCTGGAGGATCAGTCGCTCCAGCGCACCCAATGTGCTGGTTGTCAATCCGGACCTGTGCCCTCTGGCCAAGCTGTTCAAGTGGCAGAGTGGAAATGTATTTGTTCTGACAGCTGCCATGACGCAGGACAGGGCCGAGGTTCAGGACCCAGCACGGATCCGGGGCCCCCGGACGTTCCAGCATTACGGTTAAAAACAGGATAGCAGCCGCCGCTTGTTAGACTCCTAACCCCTTTCATGTGGGAAATTTCTAGAAGAGCCACTCAAACCTCTGCACCTTACTGGGAGCACTGGAAAGGAAATGAGGGAGAAGGGTAGAGAGGCAGAGGAGGGTGACGCAGAAGGAAACAGATATTGTCATAATGGAATCAGAGGCCAAAATAACAGACCTGCCGCAGTCTGACATCCATCCAGGCTGTTAGGACCGCTGAAAACGTTGGTGCAGGAGCACTGGTGTAAACAGATGACAGATGATTGGGTGATGGGCCAAATGTGCTCTTTTGTCACTCTCTCAAGGATGTGTTTTTACAGGTTTTGCAAAAAAAGCTTTAAAGAGAGGAGGAAAAGGAGCAGAAAGAGGAGATGAAGAAGTCCAGGTATTAGAACAACACCACCTGGTCAGTCAAAGAAAAGAACTAAGTTCCCATTAGGCCCATTAAGGATCCATGTCACTGGTTTCCCCACTGTGGAGTCAGAGGCTGGCAAATTTGTGAAGGTCCCCACAAGGTACAAACGCGTGTACCTGTGCAAATGTGTTACAGAGAGATACTTGAAAAATTAATTCAAAGTGACACTGCAGTTTCAATTTACTCTCATATGGCATGATTTAATTCTAAATAAAGCCCTCAGTGGGAGTGGGGGCAACATGCAGCAAAAGTCAAAGCCGTGCGGCTGATCCGTGGGGACCGCCGAGGGGACCGCCGCAGCGCAGCGGCGCCTGGCTCACGATTGAAAAGCCAGAGTGAGAAGCAGCAACTGTGCTGTGACAAGCATGTCAAAATCTTTTAGGCATGGATAAACACTTTCTTTCAGAAGAGATTATTTTGTTTTTGTCATGGCAGAAATGGTATGTCTTTAGTCGTGTGCGCGCGAGTGTGTGTGTGTGTGTGTGTGTGTGATTCAGTATACATACTTTTGTATGTCATTTGGATAGAACTTTTCTTTATTATTTGGGGTCAGAACACAGAATCCTCATGATGACTTAAAAAGAAATAAAATAACTGCAAATAAACAGCTTTTTTGGGGGGTGATTTTGCATCTGGCATGACAGAATTTAAAAGATTTGTCACAAGTACTGGTACATGTTCATGTCGCTTCCTGTATAAGGGATCATTTTTTTGTTTCTGCATCATTGACTGTGTCCCACAACCACAACAGTTGGGGGGAGGTTTGAATGAACGGAGGCTGATGTTTATGGGGCAGGGGCCCAGAGTCGGACCAGGGGACATCCCTATCTAGAACAGGACATCCATTTAAATACCCTCACACTAATGAATCAGCAGGGGACGGTTGGGGGGGGGGGCTTAATGAGCTTAGAACCATGTGACCACTGGGGAGAAGGAATAAAGAGGAAAAGTGATGCTGCTTCATTAATAAGCTCTTTGTAACAAACGGCGTCCTGTCGGGGGACTTCTGCAGGGTGTGTGTTTGTGGCGGCACACCTGCTTCAGCTTCTGATCCGGACCTGATTTATGTGACCTCATGTTCATAAAACATGCAGTTGTTTTAAAGCCCATTGAGCTGGGGGAAGAAGATGTGGAGTTTAAACCAGCCCTGGAGCTAAAACACACACAGAAGCCTGTAAAAGCATCTGGTGGTAACCTAATCCAGCCCGCTTGAGCACAAAGCTGCGAGGCTGCGGCTCAGGAGGAAGCTGACCTCCTGGTGTCTGCGTGACAGAGTTAATGGTTTCAGTTGGGAGGGTTAGCGAGCACTAGGACGGGCAGAGACGTGTTCTGTCAGAGCCAAAATGCCGTACTGGTAGTGTTTGACGTCAAAGCAACAGTATTGTACACATACAGTGGTTCAGTGTTTAATAACAGTATTTCTGGGGTTAACTAGCAAGTATGACAAGATGCTAACACGATTGAGCTTATTTCTAATGCTGTTGTCAAGGGCAGCTGTGTAAATTTTTTTTGTTGGGTTTTGTTTTGACAAGATTACAACATTACGGGTTTCTACACATTTCAAACAGTTAATTATAACATGAACACAAACTGTAAAAAAAAATAAATAATAAAACTACAGAATTTATTGTTTGAGCAGTAAAACATTTTCAGTCCCAAGTCCTCTCTTAAATTGTGAAGCCCATAATTACTTCATCCCTCCACTAGAGGGCGTTGGCCTTGATTTGAGAAAAGGTCAGACATCAAATAGTTGATTACAACTGATTTGTGTTCAAAACCCTTTGACAGTGATGTAGAAATGAACAGTTTTTTTAAAGCACGGCCAGAGATGTCAATGTCCTCACTGACTTCCTGTTTATGGAACCTAGAGCGGGGCGACTGTCCGACTGGTTCAGAGGATGAAAGCGATTCTAAAAGTGAGTCAAAGCGACTTCACATCAGAGGAGAAAAGGCTCCATCAAAAAGAACTAAAATCTGGTGATTCAATTAGAAAAAAGCTATTTTCCCGTAGAGACAAACTAATTTAGTGGACCAGAATCGATGAAAATTGCATTGATCTTTCTGAAAAGCGTGAACTTCAAAGTGACCTTTTTTGTCACCTGCTGTCCTTTACACGTCAGTACCTTAGAATGTATTCTTCCTGATGACAGTGGTTGTGTGTGCAGTGAGGGGGGAAAAAGCACATCTTTTTAATAACACCTTGTGCGGCTGGAGGCATTAGTCTTGCCTGATTTTCCCACATTGGCATAAAACAACCAAAAACAAATGAAATTCAGCTTCTGAGCCAAAGCAGAAGCAGACGTTCTGACTTCTAGATCGTCGCGCCCACTAATCTGAGCAGCCTGACTATGAAAACATATGAAATATATTGGAATTGTGGAGGAATAAAACCCCATAATCTTGTTTTGGTTCCTCTCTTGGCTTAAAATAAGGCTTTTTTTTCCCCAAGTATTGTTGGTTTAGCCTGAACCAGCTGAACGCATAAATACATTGTGTCAGTAGGAGCAGCTAAAACCATAAACACAAGGGAAAAGCTTCACACCACACCAGTGGAAACACTTGTGCTCCTATTATACTTCAGTGAGGTTAGCATTTGTGATAAGGAACAACTGTTGGCTCCATTCTTATGTAAAATGAATGAGTTTATCCAGCAAGGGCTGCGTCTGGGTACAGCCTGTGTTCATATTTAACAAAGGAAATATCAATTTTATATCGGTTGTAAACATATTTGAGGAAATGTTCAGAACGTAGTGGAAAAGCCAAGCACAGCCTTAACTTGCCGACTGACTGGTTCAGACACAGCGCTATTAGAGCGACGGCTGCATCAGTTGCCACATTTGGGACGGTGACTTTGACCGCAGCCCCGAGCTGTAAAAAACTTCCACAGCTTCCACAGCCACACTTTTATGTTTATCAAATTTAAAAGTGGAAATACAAAAAAAAAAAAAAAAAAAAATGGGACCCAAGCCATCACTGCAGGGAGCAGCTGATGCGGTTTGATCGGTAGGGGTACCGCGACAACAACCCCTAACCACGCTTCTTTGATGAGTGGAAAATACGCTTTCCCCAACTTCCCTCTTCTGCTGCCAACCCTTTGACACACATGCACACTTATGTCCCGGTTTCCTGCATTTGGCGTTCCAAATGACTATCTCTAATGGGAATTAGCAACGCACAGCAAGCTCTGCCAGGAACCTTTTATCCTCCATCTTTTCTGACGCGCATGGAGAGATTCTAAACGACAACTAAAACTCAGCGTTTCGTTGGTTCACGCATCCGTCCGTGAATCTGCAGCCGGATGAATGTTTGCTGGATAATAACGCTGACTCTTCCTGCTGAGGGGGCACTTCTGCTAATGAAGAGCAGAGTGATCAAGTGGCCGTCGTCAAGATTTATGATGGGAAGCTGGTGAGCCACATTGAACTGTATCGACTGGTGACTGCCAGGATATGGATGAGGTGGAGGTCAACAGAGGAGCAAGATCCCAACACAGAAGGGACTAGCATCATGACTGCAGAGTCAGGGCAGCTGTTTGAAAATAAAGCAAACCGAAAGCAGCAAGAAAAAACACATTTTGGACATGACTGGGGTGTAATCCAACTCGCACAGGCCTGCGCTGATTGGCAAACTAGCGTGTCATTCAGCAGCACACTCACGCTTCAAACTAGCTAAAATGCATCCAGATGAAACAAAGACAGAATCCTGCTGACGCGTTTGGCCAGCTGCAGCATCGCTGGAAGTCAAGCTCTACCTTTGAAGAAGCAGTCTTTGCTGTGGACCACGTAGATGCGCCTCCGCTCCAGGCAGGCGGTGCGGTAGACCTCACAGTGGTTCTCGTAGAACCGGCCATCGGAGCCACACACCGGCACAAACGAGGGCCGGCACTTTTCCTGGCAGACGCACTCGGCACGACCGGTTTCCGCCATCACGGCGCACTGCCGACCACGCCCACAGTAGGTCCTCCGGCAGGGACTTTCCTCAGGGTCGGCCAGCCCTAGAAAAACAGGAGACACAGAGGTTCTCATTATGTTGTAGTTGCACAGCAGGAGCCATTACAGTCGGGGCTCAATAGCTCTGATTGCAAGGTTAAAAATAGAAACGCTTGATGATCAATAACCTGTTAACCAGTTAAACACAGCTCTTGTGTTGACATCTTTAAAAAGAATCCTAAAAGTGACATTTTAGGAAACTTCACATCAAAGCAGAAAAAGAAGCAAACTTTAGGAAGTGAGCGTGACAAACTTTCAATTGTTTTATGTGCGACGACCCGAAAAGTGGCACAAGTCCCCTCGGTCATGACTGTCACCTGCTCGGAGGCATAACACTTTGAATTTGATAGAGAAACACGTTAATTAAAGGAAAGGAGCAACACCTCCCACATTGTTTGCGACATGACACTGTGCTAATAAGCAGACGCTTCAATCAAAATAAACCCGGACTCCAGGTAATCAAGCAGACAGGTGTTCTTTTTATCGCACCTCTAATCTTGTTGACACTTGCTGCAGATGTGCACATGTGGCAGAAAAAGACGGCCCAGACGGCAGCGGCGCGGCTAGCTAGCTGCTCCCGAGTTGATCTATTTGCACTTTGAGTAAGTGGGAAAGCTGCTGATCCAGCCAGGCGTTCGGTCTGGATTGATCTTTTCTGACTCCAAGATGGACCGGACTGGTGGATTTATGGCGCCGCGCCTCTTCTGGTTAATGTAGCAAAGTAATGCTGCACAGATCTGAGACAGCATTTAGTGTTGATTCTAGCAGCCAGACGCAGGCGTTCAGTCCCTCGCAGGCAGGATAAAAGTAAAAGTAACGGCTGCAGCAGTTCACAAATATAGCGGTTGCAATGTTCCCTGTGACATTTGATACGCTTTGGAGAAATTTGCTAACTGGAACAGACATTCCATGATTCGCTAGGCTGGAAACACCCGTAGCGATTTAAAGCCTGATTTGGGGCCTGATTCGGCCTCCCTGGAGATCAGGGCTGGGTGCCTGATCACGTTGACTTGAGACTGCTGACTGATAATTTCCCGCTGGGAATTGGTGGTACAGACAGCAGCTGTGTGCTGTTTGCATGGTATGTTTAGCTTTGGTGGCCTGTCAAAGCTCCAGTCCAGTCTAATGAGAAGATTAGCATCTGATGCGGCCAGGCTGCTTTTTTCGCTTCTCAAGCCTGTCTGTTTTGCCTCAGTCGGGTCCTGTTGTTGTTCCGTTATTCTTTGTGTTCTCTGAGCTGTTGCTATCAAAAGAGAGCTGCCTGAGTTACCGCTGTTCCCTCACACCTGAGGCATTAACCCAATTTCAGAGGTCTGCTCTTTCACCCCAACCAAGAGGAGCCACTGGAGATGTACTTGAGATATTAATGCAGTAAAGGTGATTGGGGTGGGCTTGACGACTACCTACAAACACAGATATCTCGGTCTTTGGCAGAGGAGACGCTACTGTAAAGATTATCCCTGATTTGCTTGACTAGATTCATTTTTCTATAAAGACATGATTTGTTTGGCTGCATTTCCCAGGGAGGAAGAGTCAATCAGATCCAATAAAATGCCACTTTGCTACTTCTGCTGAGCACAGTTGTGCACGCATTTCTCAAAATGATGACATTATAAGGTGCCATCTGCTCATCGAGGACAACTGCCGCTTAAACTTGTATTCATTTAGAGCGAGTCGGGTCTCGGTAAATACTTTAGCAGAATCTTAATTCCTAATTCTGCACAGTTTTTAACTTAAAATGTTGTTTTTTCCTGCGCATCTGAAAGCTTTAATTGTCTCTAGTTTAGCACTGCAACTTTTTTAAGCATTCCATCTCCTCTGGTGTCAAAAATGTCAAATTGCACCATATAAATGATAACGTGACAAAAGAATGAAACACTGAGAATAAAAACAATGGATATTTGTGTTGGTTCAACAAGCTGCTGCTGGAAGGTTACGATGGTGAGAAAGGGGTTGTTTTATCCTTCCTTTTTACAATAAAGCTAAGAATCTTTATCTGAATTAGCTTTAAAAAGATTTACTCTGGGCTTTTATAATCAAACTGCTGAAAACACAAATTGAATTTGCCCAGAGTATAATCATATCACAACTCTCAGCATATTCAATAAGTGAGGTAAAGCGCTGTTGTTGGGGGGAGAGGGAATCCTTTAATTATATCCGGGCCTAAAAACACACTTCATCACAGACTTAAAAACACACTCTTGTAAATAAACACCTAGTTGGACTGAGGTGTCGGGGTTTAGACCAGCAAAACGTCCGTTTCATTATTCATGAACGCATTTAGCTGCAAATTGTGGAAAATCTGCCAGTATCAATTTATTGCTTCTGTTTCCACGACTGGAAGGGTGAGAATGAAATAATCTGCCTCATTTATCACCAAGTTAAGAACCAGGAAAGTGCCAGAGGAGACGCACTGGGCAGGTGCCAGGTAACAACCGCAGTGGGAGCGGGGAGGCGCCGTACCGCAGCCGCTGCAGGAAAGAGGACTCTTCCTTTTTTAGCCAGTTTACTAATTGTTGCGCGTGTTGTCGCAGCGCATCTGCAGGGAAATGCAAAGCAGCCCAGCCCCCTGGTGACCTTACTGTTCATGTCAAGGTCGGGGACGATTACAAGATTGTTTGTATTCTCCCAGGGTGGGAGATTAAACGCTTAGCAACAACCGTCCGGCAGCAGTTGGCGGCGGCTCTTCTTCCATCTTTCTCTTTTCCTTTCACTCTTCTGCCCTTTTCCCATTTTTCTGAGTGAAAAGGGAACATGGACGGAAAACAACAGAAACAATGGTTCATAAAAGTTCCACAGACAATACACAAGCTGACTGACATTTGGCTAAGTCCCGGTGATTATGGCCGTCCTCGCATTAAGGCCTTTGTCTGGTGTTCTTCTGCATGGTGTTGGCAGCCAACACAGCTAAAAGTGCGTCTGATAATCCCTGAATGTCTAAGCTGCCGGCTCAGCTGCTGTGCTGATGAACGGATCTTACGACTTCAGAGGCTTGGCAAGGCTGCGGCAGCTCCAGGATGACCGTCCAGAGGAGGAGAGACTCGCTGTCACTCAACAGCTCTCCCTTCTTTCCTCACTGGGGCTCAACTTCTCGCTGTTTATTTGTGGCTGGCCCAAATTCCTGTCTGGCGAGGAGTTTGGTTCAGCTTTGAGGCTGGACATTGTCCACCTCACCGCAGAGACTACTCAAAACCTGCTGTTCATCTTTTTGTGGCAGCACAGAGAGTTCTGAAAAGTCTTGGAGCTTATTTTTCTGACATTTGTAACAATGACGAGTCTGAGCGAGTCAGCAACCGGACTGGAGCCACCAGAGGGAGGCCTTCCGTTCATCACGGGGCAACAACCATCTCTCCCAGTTTTACACAGAAACCCCACTTCTCCTTTTAACAGGCAAGAAATCTTAAGGAGGACCAGCAGATAGGAGAATCAAATAAATACAATATAATCTGATTACACCCACATATCAGTTTTATGGCCATGTAAACAGGATTCATTTACACATTGATATTTCACCCACACCCCCACACACACACACACACTCTTGTGCTGCTTCAGTTATCCTGAGGCCAGACTTAAAGTTTCAAAGGCGCCACACAGCAAACTTTATTTTGTGTATCTCCTATATTCCGTTTGCTTTTGATTCGGAGTGGGACGCCGCCTGCGCTCCACAGTAATTTCATCAGAAGGGCTTTTTTCCTGCTGATGTGGGACCTCAGCTCTCCACATAATAACAGCGGTGTTATAAAGTGGTCAGATTCGCTCAAACAGAGGCTTCAAATCAAAACCCTTTAGGATCCATGCCTGACATTTGCAGTCCACATTTCTGCCCCTGGAAACAACAAAGCTGCTCGTTCTTTTGTATTTCTCTGAATATAACTATTTACCAGGCTCGTGTGTATCCTGAGCTGCTGATGCAGTGTGTTGTGTATGATGTGTGTGTGTGTTTCCCAGGCAGGAAACTGCCAGCAGCCTCTGCTGATCCCACGAATGGCCCTGTTTGCTCAGATGCAACTGTAGATAATTAAATTCGGAGACATGCTGTCAAACATCGTCTCCCCTGCGCCGATCAGGTGGGTTCCAGCGCCTCCGACACCAGCGCCGAGCCCGAATGTCAACAGACGGCAGCGGCCTGCAATGATGTGCGCAACGTGCGGCGTGGACGGAGATAAGAACAACTATCCACTTCCCCGCATTGCACCTATAGTGATCCTTCTCTTTCTTAGCAAAGCGGCAGGAATACAAATAAGACACAATGCAAAGCTGCTGCTGTAGAAATGGCCTTTATTCTGAAAAATAACTCCTGTGTATTTATATATAAGGTAAATCTAAACCTGGGTATGTGCTACATATACATTGAGACTTAAAATAATACATTTACACTCCTGAAATTAGGAGAAATGAGTCAAAATGTCTGTATACTCACAGCAAAAGAGGATTTTTTTTTTAAAAAAAAGCAAAAGTGAAATGAAGTGTCCGAGTTCACTCCGCAGATATTAAGGATCACTTCTGTAGCTCACAGGCGCCGACTTTAGATAATTATAATCACCGTCAACTTTGTCCCACTGCCAATTTGCTTTATTAAGTGCTGCAAATTAGCCATTGCCATGGCGACCTCTTCCTAATCGCGTGTTACCTGGAACAGTACATCATGTGATGGATAGACATCCAATGGGATGTTTAGTTCCAGCTAACCAGCTGAGCCGCAGAGCACTTGAAGAGGGATGATAAAATGTACAACTTATAATGCTTTTATTGCCGTCAGCAACCAAAAGGACAAAGGTCAAAAAGGCCATTATCAAGCGTTTTAACTTGTCTGAGGCTGTGGATGTTGCTCATGCTCTTCTCTGTGGGACATTTTTTACTTTAGGTCCAAAATTTCCTTTTTTTAAATTTGGTAAATTAATTTAAACATGTTTGCCTTTTAAAAATAGAATAAAACCTGCCAAAAAATAAGAATTTATCTGGACTCTACTAATGGCAGTTGGAAGGTCGACACTGGCTGCTGTGTAGCCGAGATATTTCGTACTCGTCTCTGTCGAAATGTCTCCGGCTTACCTGATCGCTTCGTATTGATCCTCTGATTGCTGTGGCTCAGCCGCTGCTGCATAGAAAAGTTCACCTCCTCTGGGGCAGAGCCTGGCACCACTGGTTCACCACCGATGGCACAGCCATAACAGTGATTCATCGTCGCCAGATCCACTTTTTCTCATTAAACTTCGATCTACTTGGAAAACTCTGTGGCTGGAGGCTGGTGTTTCCGGTTCGTCCAGACTCACCAGGTTTGTCGCCCAGCCTGAGCAAACATTATTATTTTATAAAACTCCAGTTGTTTTTCCTGCGGAGGCTCTGCGGGACCTCCTCCAGTTCCAGCATCATTGAATAGAACCAACTCAAACTGATGTTGAAACAGTGTTTACCGCAGAAACAACACAAACAGATCAATATTAATGCCTTTTAAAAATGCAGAGTTGTTGACAGAAACGTGCATCTTGATGTCGGGAAACAAAACGTTTTTTCTCAGCAGCTTTTGGGGCTTAACGAAAAAAAAAAAAAGGGAAATAGCGTCGGGCTTGTCACAAAAGCTCCTAGAAATGAGCTGATCTGTACTATATCTGGCAGGAACCAGGTGATTAGTTTTCTTTGGACCCTTCCGATCGGAACCTTCTGAACCTAGCTACAACACCATAAAGGTCACAGATACGGGTGAAGCAGCATGACGTGAACGATGCAAATTAGCCTGTGTTGTAGCAGTTTTCACCCTCTTCAAAGCCTGGACAGCTGTTTTAAGTGCTGGTTTTGCATGCAGAACCATGGATCCAGTCATGGAAACAACTGTTCCACACTGGCTGAATATTAAAAAAACACGGCGCACCATCTGCCTTCTAAGTCAGTGATCAAGGTTACACCGTTGTTAGCACACCTGCCTCGGCCACGCCGGAGACGCCACAAACAGCCTGCGGTTGCCCCGCGCTACAGCGTTGAAGCTGTTGTTTTTGCAATTTACTGCCACAGCTGCAGCTGAGGCAATATAGCTGAGGAATATAGAGCCCCCTCAGCCGCCACGCTCATATTCCACACTCACAGCGGCAATAAGCAATCAGGGG
>CAAE01015001.1:192476-205682 GCA_000180735.1 Tetraodon nigroviridis
TCCCTTAAGTGGTGGTTTGTGCAGGACAGCACGCCGGACTGGTTCTCTAGTCGTGTTGGAATGCACAAGAGAAAAGAAAATCCTGGCAGAAGGGAGCGCAGGTTCCGGGGACAAAGACCTGAAAAACAGGAACACCAGGGGTGGAGCGTGGAGCGTGGAGCGGGGACTTCAAACCCTCGGTTTCCGTCTTTTAAAGGTGTCTAGACGGCAACCAGCCTTGAAAACTATGAGTGTCACCAAGGGTGCAGCTACTCCGAAATACAGCAAAAAAAAAATCTCTTTATTTGTTAACTGGAGTAACAGACAGATAAAAGCCCTTAAACTCACTAATTCCAATCCACTTTTAATGCCAGTGTCTGATTTAAAAAAGCTGTCTAATTAACTTCTTTTTAACCCTATTAAGCTAACAATTGTAGTTAATGTGTTTTCCTTGTTCAATATAGAATGTTTACATAAAACGTATTACTTTCTAAACTTTGACATTAAAAGCTACTTCACTAGTACAGTATATGTTGTTGTTGTTGTTGTTGTTGTTGTTAACCCTAATTAAGTCTTCTTTGATTAAAAATCACACAACCAACTCACTGCAGTTCTGATATGGCACTTATATAAATATTTTCTTTATGAATTGTTTTTTTTATTGCTTTCTGTTGTTTATTTAACTTTCCTCTAAAAATCACAAAAAGGTGATATATAAAGACAGACAGCTGAAATTGTAATAAACAGTTTTCATTAAACAGACTGCTGGAAGCATTTAGTTTCAAATGCTTCCAGCAGTCTGTTTAACACTACACTAAAGGCTTCCAGAGCTATTGGAAAATTGGCAAAAGCTTGAATATTGTTTTAATATATTGCTGAAGGAAACGTTTACCCTTTTTTAACACTTAAACAAGACACACAATATGGTGGTGGAGAAAAGTGATCAAAAATATTCTTCAGGTCAAAACCTGTTGAATTGATACTGTAAATACAGACTCATGTAGTTTGCAACAAGCCAGTTGCTTTTCAGGAGGGATTATTTCACCGTCGTTCTAAAATAAGTGTCAACAGTTTAAAATGTAATATGTAGAACCGATGCTTTAAGATCACACATCTATATCCATTCTATCATTGGTTAAAATACCTTTTCCTATTTCTTTTTGTTTTTGTGCAGCTCTGTTTTCTTTTCTCTGGTGTCAGGTTATATTATATATAGCTATTAAAAATTATTGGACACAATCAGTTAAATAATAAAGATAGAAATAAGCTAACCATCAGCCTTTTATTATAAATCACTGCCACTGAACGATTCTGTCAGGTTTTAGTTCAAAGCAGGCCCAAATGCAGACAGAATAAAACAAAACAAACAAAAAATAATGTTTTTTTTCCTTTTTTTGTGATAATTTGTGATTAAGTCTGATGAGTGACATGGGAGGATCATGTTATATTTTGCGCTGGTGCACATGGGCTGGAGAACAGAAGAAAGGAGAAGAGAAGAGAAGAGAAGAGAAGAGAAGAGAAGAGAAGAGAAGAGAAGAGAAGAGAAGAGAGTCACAAAGTAGACATTAGAAGAATATTTTAATAAGAGACAAAACAAAACACTTTTTTTCACAACTAAAACCGAATTTAACTTTTTACTTTACTCACTCACTGTTAAATCATTGTGGGGTCTAGTAGAGTGGAATTCTGGGATTCAGCCTTTTTTATTTTTTCTTATTTTAACCCTTAGCACAATAGGCTTGTAGGATGCTTCTATGTGTGTGTGCATGTGTGTGTGTGTGTGTGTGTGTGTGTGTGTGTGTGTGTGTGTGTGTGTGTGTGTGTGTGTCTTTGGGTGCACATATCTATTAGTTGCATTTGTGCGCTGGACAGTGGAGGGGTGGTGGCACTCCACAGAAATGACAATTCTCTTTTCGTGTCCACATTTTGTGACTTCTGGATAAACCAGGAGTTGCTGCGGAACAGGCGGAGGATGCTGGAACTGTGTGCATGGGAGAGTGTGGGCCTCAACACTCCTCTTAATAAGCCAACAATTGTTTGGAAAATGGTCCAGTGCCATGGTAATTAGACATGAATGAGCTTTGAACACCTTGACATGTTTTCGGCTTTTTCATTGGCAGAAGAGCTTTAACATCCATCTTTATAAAAATTGGAGCACATGACTTGGAAGCTTGTGCACACGCAAGCACAAGAAGGCTATTGTCGTTTTAAATAATGTACAAAAACATACAAACTCTGCATTTCAATAGGCCTCTCTGCACTCTCTGCAGAGACTCTCTGTTAAAATTCACAGTATTGCACCCCCCAGCTCCATAAGGTGCTACTCCTTGCAGCCAGCATCCGCCCACCTTTTAACAAGCAGCTTCTTTTTACTATTATAGAAACTGCATAACAATGGTGTTTTACCTAAATGTGGAGACCAGGGGGTGAACAGGTGTGAAGTTAGGATGAATAGACAGGTTTGTGAAGCTGTGAGTGACTACAACACCTTATTAGGAAAGCAGACAATTTCAAATTAGAAATAAATAAATAAATTTAAAAAAAAAAACAATAAAGACTAATGAACTTAACCTGGAACACACTACATGATTTTTTTTTTAAATCGGCGAGGTACACTACAGAACTCTAGTCGCGTATCGTGAGTACTACGTCTGAAATGGGAGTGTTTTCATACTACGTGATTTTTTTTTTTTTAAGCACACTTTGATTGGAGCTAAAAGCAAATATGTACAGCTCAACAGACTTGGCAAAAACATTTTTTAATCTGCTGTCGTTTCTTGTAGCATCGTTCTACCACAGCCGCTGTACTGCTTTTTTCACTTTGGTATTTTGCGGCAAGGCTCATGTCTGCTTTCATTGGCTGTAGTTCTTTCTACGTCACAACAAGCGGCAACAATTTCTAGTGGGTTTGATATCCGGCTTTGCGCCTTCAACTGTGTGCGGGGCGTCGCCCGGGTCATTACTCGCGTTTTTGAGGTGCTCTGTCGCTGAGTGATTCCTAAATACACCTATTGGTGCATGTCTTGGACACATCGTCAGTGATAGTACCTGGGGTCATCGGGGGTTTCGGGTCTTTCAACATCAGACCCCCTCACCCAGGCCACCCGACTGGGAGTGATCAGTTCCCGGCCTGTGTCCAAGAAGCGCTCGTCCACGGCTTGTCCCGCTGTATCCACAGCCATCTGGACGCCCTCTCTGCAGCCTCTGAGGCCACGCAGATGGCTTTCCTCCTGCGCATGCCTGTGATGCCCAGGAGGCTAAAGGCTTTGCAGAGCGACTTCCCTGCAAAGCCCCTACCTCCAACCTCTATAGGCAGGCACCTACTGCGCCACCCTACTCTGCGGCAATCCTCCACCAGCTCAGCATACTTTCCTGCCTTCCTTTCATACGCTTCCTCCATTCTCTCCTCCCAGGGCACAGTCAGCTCCAGCAAGATAACTTGCTTGGACGACTGTGAGTGCAGAACAATGTCTGGCCTCAGGTTTGTTTCCACGATGTTTGCTGGGAACTTTAATTGTTTCCCCAGGTCAACCCTTAGTTGCCAGTCCCTTGCTGTTGCGAGGAGGCCTGGTTGGGCCCTTGGTTGGGGAGGAGGTTGTTCACCAACAACCGCGACCCGGTAAGGGGAGGCACTTACTGTACTCCATGGCGGAGCTGATAGACTCACCGATTGCCTTCAGCACCTGGTCGTGACGCCAGCGATAGCGACCCTCTCCAAGTGCTTTGGGACAGCTGCTGAGGATGTGCTCCAGGGTGCCCCTTCCCTGGCACAAGGGACATGATGGGGATTCCACCTTGCCGCACAGGAAGAGGTTTGATGGGCTGGGCAAGACGTCATAAACTGACTGGATAAGGAAGCGGATGCACAAGGGCTCGGCCCTCCACAGCTCAGGCCATGAGATCTTTCTGACCATGGCCTCTTCCCACCTAATCCAAGCGCCTTGCTGCCTCAGCCCCACCCACTGACTAGCACGCTGTTCCTCGATACCGGCCCTCACTTCTAATTGGACCTGATCCCGCCTTTCCTTGCCCTTGAGCCTGCTGAGGTGGGTGTTGTTCCCAGGCCTGCACGGCCAGTCGCCACGGCTCCCACAAGCTCTTTGTGGAGCAGCCGTGATTCTGCCTGGTCCACTGCCTCCTGAGCCCTCCACCTTCTGCCAGTCCGCACCTCAATGCCGGCAAGAGCTACCTTGGGATCCTTGGACTCCCTGTACTGGAGAACTTCCCTCGCTCTGGTACCCATGAATTCCTCTGCCAGGCTGCTGAAGGGGAGTGTCAGCTTGTTGTTGTTACCGTAGAGGGCATTGCTGCTCAGACTCCTAGGTAGTCCCAGCCAACGCCTGAGGCAGCTGCTGACCCTCCTCTCAAGCCCTTCCACGGTGGAAATCGGAAATTCGTACACCAGCAGTGGCCACAGTATCCTAGGTAGGATACCATGCTGGTACACCCATGCCTTGAATTTCCCCGGAAGACCTGAATTATCGACGTTAGCCAGTGCCCCAGCTGATCATTGGTGTCCCTGATGGAAGCGGCATCCTTTAAGGAGCCGTCGAACATTTTACCAAGGCTTTTCACCGGTTTCTCAGAGACTGATGGAATCTGGGTGCCTCCCAGGTAGAAGCGGAAGCGGTCGGACACCTTCCCTGCCTTCAGGACTAAGGACCTAGATTTTCCAGGTTTAAAGCGCATACGGGCCCAAGTCATTAGCCTCTCCAGGCCCTGGAGGATCCAACGGCACCCTGGGACTGACGTTGTTGTTACTGTCAGATCATCCATGAATGCTCTGATGGGGGGCTGGCGAATGCCTGACTTGGTTTTGGGTCCTCTGCACTCTGGCTCAGCCGACTTGGCCAGCATATTCATGGCCAGGGCGAATATTATCACTGAGATGGTGCATCCAGTGATGATCCCTTTCTCTAGTCGGTGCCATTCGGATGTGACACTGCCTGACGTAACTCTCAGGTGGAAGCTATCATAGTAGTCCATGATCAGAGTCTTGATCGAGCCTGGGACATGGTGCCTCGCTAATGCCATTTCCACCAGCTTGTGGGGTATGGAGCCATAAGCGTTTGCTAAGTCCAGCCAAAGTACGGCCAGGCTACCTCTCCCTTCGCGCGCCTCCCTGATTAGTTGTGTCACCACGCCACAGTGTTCTAAACACCCTGGTACCCCAGGGATCCCCCCCTTTTGCACCGAGGAGTCAATGTACTGGTTCTTAAGGAGGAAGTCTGATAGACGATGGGAGAGGATACTAAAGAATATCTTCCCCTCGACATTAAGCAGTGAAATGGACCTAAACCGCTCTATCGAGGTTGACTTCTCCTCCTTCGGAACCCACACCCCTTCCGCCCATCTCCATTGATGGGCGACCTTCCCCCTTCTCCAGATCACCCTTAGGATCTTCCAGAGCCGGGCTAGGAGCTTGGGGCATCAGTAAATTAGTGACTTACCCCCGATTTGGATGGAGGCGATCTTGGCGTCTAAGACACCGAAATCGTGTAGTGTGTCGCCGGCTTCAGTTATACTGATGAGCAGCTGGTGTCTGTTACCTGGGAAATGGCTTCAAAGGCAAAAATCAATTGTAATGAAGGTAAGAAAACTCCACGGTAAGATTTACTGCTTCATCATCTGTTGGGATTATGAAAACCAGAAACAGGTTTAAAATACTAGTGATTTACATGCTGCTTAGAGTAGCCTGACAACAACCTATGCAGTCCATTGGAAACCTAAATTCGGTTATTCATAAAGGTCTTTAAAGTTTAAATGGTAACAAACGCATGCAACATTGGGTTTTATTTATAATGTCGGCATGACAACCGTTCTTTATTTTATATTCTTATACTCAACTTAAATATGTGTTGCTTGTGTAATTTGGGTTTCATTTGTCTTTGTTTTGCGTGTTTTGGTGATTGGCTGGGGTCCTGTTCGGGAGCCCTCAATTGACAGTCTCAGCAAGTTGTCACGAAAGCACGGCACGCGTCCCTGTGACACGCAGGCGGACACTTGTCCCTGCACAGCAGGAGGGAGCGGGGAGCAGCAGAGTGTGCGCGGTAATCAAACTGAGGTGGTTGGTGATGGAGTTTAGCAGTGGAGATGTAGAAGGGATGGTGGTGGAGGGAGCACGACAGGTGAGACAGGTGAGGTGGTAGATAACACAGGTAAAACAGGTGAGGTGGTTTGGAGGGTGACACAATTGAGGTGAGGGATGAGACAGGTGAGAAGGTGGGTACATTAGGTAAGAGGGTGGCTAGCAGGAGTGAGACAGGTGAGCCAAGAGGTTTGATTGATAAAGTTAGTGAGACAGGTGAGACAATTCGTGTGATAGGGTGTGGGTGATTCCAGGTGAGTTAGGTGTGCATTAAATGCAAGAATGTGCTGACTGGTTGTAAAGCTGGGTGGCTGGAGGCCCCGGCAACCATGAAAGCAGACACTGACAGGGATGCAGAAACAGACATGGGTTACTGGGGTTGTTGTCGCAGGGTGCTGGATCTTGGTGGCGGTGGGGGGAGGGCAGGGTGGGGTGCTTGGAGCTGAGGTGTGGACAACTGTGGTTGGCCGATTGAGGTGTGAAGTGGGGCCTGGCTGGGTGGGGGGAGGGGCAGAGACACTGCAGAGATGAATCTGTTAAAGAACAAATTCAGCTCTTGTGCCCATGATTGATCACCAGAGGCTTGGTGACCATCTTCCCCTGTACTGTTGCCTGACATGTGCTTCAGGCCCCTCCATACGTCCTGGATGTTATTCTCTTCCAGGCGCTGCTCAAGTTTTCTCCTGTAGCTGTCCTTGCACCTCCTGATGGTGTATTTTCGCTCTATCTGCACCCCTTTTTGGTTCCTCCAGATCTCCTGAAGTGTAATCCCTCATTTTCCCCTTCAGCAGTGCTTTCAGATCTGGGGTCACCCAGGGTTTGTTGTTGGAGAAGCGCCATACACGCTTGGATGGTACAGTGCTTTCCACACAGAAGTTGATGTAGTCCGTGATGCAGTCGGTTATGCTGTCGATGTCCTCCCCGTGTGGGCTGTAGAGAGCATCCCAGTCCGTGGTGTCGAAACAGACCCTCAGTTGCTCGACTCCTCAGTCCAGATTTTGACTGTCTTCATCTGTGGAGGCTCTTTCTGCATCAACGGTGTGTATTGAGGAAGCAGATGGACAAGGATGTGATCGGAGCGGCCAGAGGGGGAGAGGGGGGAGAGCTGTATGCATCCTTGAAATGTGGCTAAAGGGGTCACCCACTGCAGTCTCAAACAGTCCAAAAAATCAGTCAGTGGTGTGGCGTTCTCCCGGTCCTACTCCAGAATGTGTGCTGGAAAAAAGATGTTTTTAAATATCTGTGAGTCTTCTCAGAGGATGAAGGCACAATAAAATAGAATTGAAAGGGCATCCTAGCCAGAACAGTAGGAAAGTTTAAAAAATGGAGATGGTTGCTCCCTCAGATGTCGCGTCCTGGTGGTGAACAACTTTGTGGCATTTGTGGCTGTTGGAACATTGGCTAGCATGCCTAGAGCCGCCACCAAAGCTGTTAGACCAGATCCAAACAAAACTAGTTCTGGGATAAAAAACACTGGGTTCCACAGGGGGTTTTATCTTTGCCGAGAGGAGGGGGCACAGGGCCTCATCCACTTGGCCAGGAGAACTGCAACTTGTATGTTACAGTTTGTCCAAAGGCTTCTAACAGGTCCAGCAGATCTGGTGTGGAGAGAACTGGCCAGTTGTGTGTTTAGACGTGTGAGTGGCCTGGAACTGGATGCTGTTCTGTTTTTAATTCTTTCTAAATGTGTAAATTTGAATGGGTCACCTCCTTTTTTTCCAGGGTGTTTTTGAATCACTGGTGCCAGACTGGACATCTCCTGCGAGGCCATGCCGGGTCTGGAGGACGTACTACTTCGCTCCAGGACTCACCTGCTAAAACAGGTGGTCGACGCAGCTGGGCCGGCGCTGATGGATGTTGCGGCGCTGCGGTGCTGCTTAGGGTCCAGTCCACCAGGACAATGCAGAGGGTTCTCAAGTTGTGGAGAAGGCGGCTCACTTCTGGAGAGAAGCTTCTCCTGGCCAGGTACAGCAGAGCTTCCAATCAAGAGGACCCTTTTTCGGACCTTCGCTTGACTCCTCAGCTTGGTGACGCTTCCGGCCCGCTGCTGGGGAAGGCCCAGGAACTAAACCTCCGCACAGGTTACAAAAAGACCATGTACCTTGACTGCGTGAGAGTGATCCACAGAAGAAAACTGAACAACAGTCTGCTGTCTGGAGAGTCCTGTAAAAACCTCTGATCTCAAAAAGAACTACTGACCTCCAATGGAGGATTTTACATGGTGCCATTGCTTGTAATGCTGTTGAATGTGCTTTTAATTCTGCTGTGTCAAACACCTGCCCATTCTATGGCCACGTTGAAATGTTTTTTTCATTTTTTTAGCAACTGTCAAGAGACTTGCAGGTTTCCTCGCTCTTTTAGCGCATGTTTTTAATTTATTTAAAGTCATCTTTACATTATCTTTGATTTTTTTTCTTAAAAAATATTTTAGTGGTCCCTGATCTCCTTTTAGTCCTGTAAATAACTAATAAAATAAATAAATAAATAAATAAATAAGAAAAAAAATAGCACAGATCTGCAGGCATTTTTCCAAATATTTTAACCAAAATCTAACCTTGTAAGGCTGAAGTCTGTTGTTGTTGTTTGTATTTTATTTATTAAAGAAAGCTGGAGAAACGTACTGAATACAAAGGCCAAAATGTAAGCTGAAAACTATTAGCAAGATATCGCCGAATGAATGTATACACAATACTATATTGTATTTGTAATTAACAGTGGCGGACAATAATTTTTAATGGTCAACAAGTATAGTAATCTTCAAACAACACTTTTTTGTGGAATGTGACACAAAATTTTGACTAAACTTATATAATATATAAACTATATAAACATGGCAGACAATGCAGACAAGTTTAGACCTCTCTAGTTATCAGGCTAATTTGGAGCTGCTAATTTGGAGACTACATCTTTTATTCTTAGCACTTGAATGATTTTTTTTAATGGATTGTGTTACAAATTAAATATGACACTGCCAACATAAGTATAAGCCCACCTAGCAACCAGCAACTTTCAGGCTAAAGAGCCTGGCAGGGGATCAGTCAAAGGAGAAAAGCAAAAAATTGCTTCAATCTCTTCTTCTATTTCCAGCTTGGTTCCTGCAAGATATTAACATGTTGCAGGCAGGGAGTGGGGCATTTTGAACAAGTCTGTTTTGTGTCTGTGTGCCAATAAGCTCCACATGAGCAGGCCTATAACAAAGTTGTCTAATTATGATTTGTTATTAGATAGAGTCTGCATGAGTAAAGAAGCCACATAGTAAGGATGTGATCCAGGGGCAGGTTTCTTATTTACACAACGTCCTTGCTTCATTTGCAGTGTGTTAGTAGAGAACAGCCAGAGGTTTTTTTTTGGGGGGGCGGGGGTTAAGTACAAACAGACATGTTTTTGTCATTACTAGCTATTGAAATTTACACTGATCATGATTCAAAAAAATATTTTAGTCGTTTTATTGTTTGACTGTGGTAGGAGTGACGATATCATGGGCTCTCTGGTCAATGATGACAAAACAGGAGTACAGAAGCCGTTGTGGAGAGTGTTGGAACCAGAAAGCTTCTCTGCAGCTGAGCAGCAGGTGAGGACGTGCTTCCGATCTCGGCTGTGGTCAAGTGAGGAGTCAGCAGCTGTTCCTGGAAAGTGAAGTCATCCATCAGCACGTTATCGGCCAAGTCTAAAAGGAAAGACAATAAAAATATGACTCAGGGAGCCAAAAAAACATATAAAAAGAAGAAAAAGAAAGGGCAGCTATAATACGATCTCAAAAGCAGAACACATGTTCTTGTGCTGTAAAATGTCTTTTACAATTGTAAAACCACACAGTTGTCACATGTTGCACAGACTGAACTGCACAGATTATTATTTTATTGCACATGCTGAAATGTTGAGTTATGTGATTAAATAAAAACAAAACAGGATGATTGAGTTCATGTCTTAAAAGTTGTTATACAGATATAACAGTATCACCTCTTTTTTAAGAGAATGAATAAAACTTACAAAACAATGAGTGTTTGTTTATGCCAGCTGACTTTAAATCTGATGGCACGGTGAAGTTAGAGTTGGTATTAACAATAGAAGTCATGCTATCTGATTTTTATTTGATCAGGTTTGACATGTCACAACAGGCCGTATTAATTTGAACAAGTCATCAGTAACACCTAAATACATTATTACCAAATCTCTGCATTTTTTTGATCGCGATCACTCAGTCATCTCTTTAAAGTAAACCCTTGTGTGACTTAACTAATTTGGCACAATAACTTAAAAAACATGAAAGTAATATGCACGTAAATCTCTCAAGACTATAAAGAAAAGAATCCAATAAATCGGTATTTTACATTTTGTTTTGTGCATACTCTAGAATTAAAACAAGTTTTAGAGATTAAAAAGTATATTGATAGACCAGAACAAGAGTAATTGCCTTCCCTCTTTGTTCCTACTTGATTTCAATCAAACATATTTTGACTGCAGATTGAACATAAACTACATTTGTGGGTCTTCTCTTTTTCACTCTCTAACTGAGGAGCAGACACTTCCCTCAGCCAGTGCTCTGGAAGCTTTGGTGCATGCTACAGAGGTCATCTGCCGCTCTACTGCTTCACATCCACAGCTGTTCTCCCGCTAATGCTGCACAGAGCACTTTTGTGTTTGCCTCCAGCAACATAATTCTCTCTCCACACACATGCACATGTTCATGCACACACATGCACTGTCACATCTGTGTCCCTAAAAATAACCCAGTTCTCTGCAGTAAATTAGCTGTCTTATCTGATCTGTGCTGCTTTGTAGTCTTAGATGTTGAGTGATCTGAGGGGACCAAGTAGCTGATCAACAGCATGAGAACTGAAGGAGCGGATAATGGCAGTTGTGGAAAGTCCTGATGTGATCTTGCTGAACAGAAAAGGCCCTTACATTTGAGTCACTGCTGTCAGCAGCCCCGTCTAATGACACACAGACACCAGGAGGATGGATGCAAACAAATCAGCTCTGATTTAAAGAACATTACCAATGAGCACCTTCACAGTAACATTAATTCATTTTCCTACCCGCTTCATACCCTGTGGTGTCGCGGGGGTCTGCTGGTGCCTATCTCCAGCTACCTTAAGAAAGGCAGGGGATACACCCTGGACAGGTCGCCAGTCTGTTGCAGGGCACACACACCATTCACTCTCACATTCATACTCTATGGACAATTTAGAGTCTCCAATTAACCTTGCATGTTTTTGGACTGTGGGAGGAAGCCGGAGTACCCGGTGGGAACCCACACACACAAGGAGAACATGCAAACTCCGCACAGAAAGGGCCGCAGCAGCTGGAAGCGAACCAACAACCTTCTTGCTGTGAGGCAACAGCACTAACAGCTGTAACACCGTGCGGCCCTCCATAAAAATATATCCTGTCAAAATTATTATTACTAATTTAGAAATAATGAAAACGTTAAAAGAAAAAAATATTTAAATTTCTTTACTTATGTCATTTTAAGGTCCTGTGTTGTGGAGATTCTCAGGATGGTGATCATCAGTAAGACAACTCCTGTGTGCTGCTATGTTGGTCTTCATCACAGAGAAGAGGTTCTCACACAGATATGTGCTATCAAACATGCACAATATTCGAGCCGCATGCAGAGGGAGCTGGGGCATTTCTGCGGGAATGGAGTGAATAAACTGTGCGGGCCCTGCAGTGTCTTTGTCTTCAGTGTTCCATTACTCTGCATCTTAATCAGCTCCATCTTAATCTGCGCAAGTGCACTTTCCATATTGACGGCAAATGTTTTTTTTTTTGGTTTGTTTGTTTTGTTTTTTTGTTGTTCTTCAAAGTCACCAAAGCACCGTGCAAACTCAGAGCGCAACGCGCTCAGTTTAACGGCAAAGTGCATATTTGGGAACTCCGTTGTGCCGACTTGGTTCAACATTACTTGGCAACAGGGAAAGTAAGACAAGTTGCACTGGTGCATTTGTGTCTCCCATACTTTACTTGAAATGCCTTCATGCATCGAACATGTCAGTGATCATTCGGTCACGTCCCTGGAGCTGGAGGTTTAAGGCGTTGAGATGTGCTGTTATGTCGGCCAGAAATGCCAACTCGTATTTCCACTTCTCATCCCTAAAATTGATGGAGTCTTTTCCTTTACTGTTCATGAACTGACCAATTTTGTTGCACCACTCAAAAACTCTGTTGAGAATTTTTCCTCGACGTAGTCAACGCACCTCTGTATGATAAGGAATGTCGGCAAACTCTATATCTATCTCCCGCATAAAGGACTGAAATTGCTTGTGATTTAAACCTTTAGCTCGGATAAAGTTTACGGTTTGTGTTAAGGTGTCTTGATTTATGCGGGAAATGTCTGGCAAGGCAGCTGAAGCGCTGAAATATGCAAGCTGTAGTTTATTGCGTTACCAGCGCTTGAAATCGGGCCATTAATAACAATAATATAAAATGATTCTGCGGGCCGGATATAATCACACGCCCGGTCGGATGAGGCCCGCGGGCGTGAGTTTGACACATATGCTTTAAAAGAATGAATTGTCAGCTTTGACAGATATGCACTGTACTGCCGAGCTAATTAAATGCAAGGTGTAATTCGATACAGCTCTTCCACGCAGATCCGTGAATGAGAAGCAAAAAAAAAAAAAAAAAGGAGGGGACTGAGTGGCATTCAAACATTTCAACATGCACTCTACGGTCTTTAAAAACAACCCAACAGGACTTGACACTGCAACACTATACAAATTTAGACATTATTGCCCCACTACCACACAGACCTTGGATTAAAAATAACCTGACCATGATGATGAAAACCTGCATTTATGACAGTCTGGGAGGGAGGGGTAGGAAAAAGAAACAACCTCCACAAGTGTGGACAGCAGACACAGACGGTTAGATTACAATCTTAACAGACCTGGTTTTACTGATTGGGCTTTTACCTCATTCTAAAAGTGTGATGCAATGCGAAGAGCTTTACCAGGAGGGACCCACACATGCAGCACCCACTGGCAAATATTCTGCATCCTCTCCTCTACCTATAAATTCCCTCCAGGTGTGGGTGCATATCAGTAGCCATTGGCTAAGTTATAATTACCCCGGTGGCAAATGTGTACCTTTATGGTCTAGCACAGTTTATCCAGTAGATGTGCAACCTTCTTTGG
>CAAE01015001.1:230232-275108 GCA_000180735.1 Tetraodon nigroviridis
CTCCACCCCTCATTCCTGCCCGCCTATGTACCCGTCCTGTTGCATGTTGTGTTGACCCATGTTGTCTCTGTGTAGCCCTGCTGTCCTTTTTGTGCCCCTTTTGTGCCCCTTTTGTGTTGTCCTACCAGCACCAAGTCCTGGAGAAACATTGTTTCGTTTTCAATATGTATCGCACCAGCTATATATGTTCGAAAATGACAATAAAGCTCACTTGACTTGACTTGACTTGACTTGAACAATCCTCTTCAAATCTGGCTTGTATTCCGTTGTTGCCACTCAAAGCAATTCTTTCACATGGGTGTCAGTCAGAACAAATCGATGCTTTGATTTCACATGTTTTAGGGTAGAAAACATAGACTCACAGATGTATGTTGACCCAAACATTGACAGTATCTTAAGTGCAGCCTGTTTGACATTGGGGTATTTTTCCATTTTTCCATTCCATTTTTCCACTTTTCCAGAACTCAATGGTCCCTTCCCTTAAAGCAGCTTTAAGTTGGTCCTCCTGACAAAGATCAATCATCTTCAACTCAGCCGCAGCCTCATCTGTGACGAGCGGGGCTTTCAAACAGTCCGTCTCTGCATTAAATGGGCCGACGAGGAATGTAATCTGTGGCCTTTTCAGTTGTAGATCACGGAACCGGGTCACAAAGCTTTTGTGCAGGTTTGCAACCAGTGTTGCAATCTGTCTCTTTTCTTATTCAGGGCAGCACTGGTGACTTGCCCGCTGGCTTTTAGCAGAGTGGAAAAATGCATTAAATCTCCCTTTTTAATCATGCACCTTGAATAGCTTCAATTTGTTGACAAACGCAAACACACTTTGCACCAGGTCAGGCTGCATTTTCACTTACCCTGCAGGGTCAGGTTCAGTCTGTCCAAGTGACACAGCATGTCGACCAAAAAGGCCAGATCCATAATCCACTTGAGATCTGAGAGCTCAGGATAGCCCTTGTCCTTCTCTTCCATGAACAGTTTCACAGCATCCAAAAGCTCAAAGAAGCGAGAGTACCTTGCTTTTTGACAGCCACCTCATAGTGCAGTGCAGCGGAAGGTCACCTGGAAGCCCCTGGTCCAGCTCAGTGATGAGATTCCTGAATTGCCTGTGGTTAAGCGCATGTGTGTGGACGATTTCCATCACAGGCTTCATGACGTTGTCTAAATTCAATGATTTAGAAATGAGTTGCTCCCTGTACATGATGATGCAGTGGAAATTCCAATACTCGGAAAATGTTTGGTCAGGTTTGCACAGCCCCACAAGCTTGTTCACAGATCCAATCATGGCTGGCGCTCCATCCGTGGCTATTGCAGTTAGTTTCGGTATGGGCAGATTTGCTTTTAGAAATGCAGCCATCATTGTTTCTTTCACATCTATGCCACAGGTTCTGTCTTTTAATGGAACAATATCAAGGAGTTCTTCTTTGATCACATAATCGTTTGACACAGACCGTGCAAATATTGCTAACTAAGGCTTGTCTTGTATGTCACAACTCTCATCCAATGCGACACTAAAATACTCACATGCTTGAAGGTCAGAATGCCAGTGTGATTCAATGGCCGTGTTAATGTCCGATACTCTGCGTTCAACAATGTGGCGGGACAGTTGGACGTCTGATACCCTTCAACAAACTAAAACGATTCTGATTCCTAAATACATACACCAATAGGTGTATTTAGGAATCAGAATCGTTTTAGTTTGTTGTCTTCAGGAGACAAGATTTCAACAGCGTCACTGAGGCATTTTTTAACAAAGTCCCCTTCATTGTATGGCTTTACCCGGTTCGAGTGACGCGTTTGACGTCACTCGAACCGGCTTCTTCTTTTTCCTGTGCAACTCAAACCGGCTTACCTGGTCAGCTTGCCACATAGGGGATGAATGGCAGCGCCAGGCCAAGGGTTTTTGACGCTTGTCATGTGAAAGCCCCTTAAGAGCCGCATGAAACCAGCCAAAGAGCCACATGAGGCTCAGGAGCCGCGGGTTGGCCAGGTAGGTCCTAGGCAGGAGGTGCTTGCACATGTGCTGGGTGGGCACAAATGAACAGGCTGGCCTGATTGTATTCCTACAGAATTCTTAAACAGTGATGCTTTCACCACAGACTTAATAATGGCCTCTTTCAAAAAGTTCTGTGCAGTTGAAATAGGTTTTGGAAATATATGGCTACACTGGTGTGATCTGTTAAGTTTTCCTCTTGGATCTATGAGAGGTGTTTGAGAGAAAGGAGAAGCTTCAACATTGTTGTCATTCATCAGGAGACAGTTGTGTAGCATATTATTTACAACAAAAATACATACCTGGAAAATAATGCCTATTTTGTCTTCGGGCCTCAAGGTTACCCTCTTGCTACCACTAAAAAGCATGCTCCCTTTTTTTATAGTTGTCTTCTTTGTCTTCCCACGACTCTGCTAAAAAAACATCTTCCAGTGACCTGTAAATCTTTCTATCCAGGATATCGAGATATCCTGCCAAGCCTCATTATGCATGCGCACACCACATTACGTCGTTTCTCAAAGCTTTGTCAAGAGTTTGTCCTTTCAGGCGGCTGTTCAGAGTGAAAGCGGCTCCCCCTTTTGTAATTAGAAATGTTCCTACACATTATACAAACGTCCTTATACATTATTTAATAATAATCTGTAGCCATCAATATGTGGAAAGTGTCAGGATCGGAGACTGAACCCAGATGCAGAGCACACACAAACGAAGGCCTGCGGTATCAAAGAAAGTAAGTTTATTTCCAAACACCAGTTGAACACACAAAACCACACGAAGGGCGCTCCAACGGGGGGTACAACGGTGAACAAAAAACAAACAGCAACACGTTAGGCAGCGCGTAAAGCTCAAGCTGTCCACAAAAACAGAAAACCACTCACGGTAGGGCGAGGCAACCTCGGGGGAAAAAAAAAAAACAAGTAAGTCCAAGACGAAACAGATCAGGAAACCGGGCGAATGAACGCGGAACACAACCACTCAGGCAACGAAACGATCCAACACCGGTGATCAGCCGCTAATTGCGGTATGTCACCGGCTGAGGGTCTGGTTGCCAACGCTGTCTAGGGACAAAACAGAGGACAACAAAAAACACCAAAAAACCCCAGCCTGAGGGAGACTGACTGAACCGGTCCCTAAAAGATAATATAAGTACATTTGTGTAAAAGCTTACTCTAATACGGCCTGCATAAGTCAAGCTATTCTAAAGGGGTAATGATATCAGAACATCCTCCCTGTATATATTAGTGGCATATTCTGACAGATGTCTTACCTTCTCATACATCAGTGTGGTCGCATGTTCTTACAGGGTCATTCTGTCAGAACATTCTGCATACGTCTGCGTTTTATTTCAGACGAGGTTACTCAGTGTTTGAGTATCCAACTTGCAGGAAAAGGAACATGGACGGAAAACAACAGAAACAATGGTGCATAAAAGTTCCACAGACAATACACAAGCTGACTGACATTTGGCTAAGTCCCGGTGATTATGGCCGTCCTCGCATTAAGGCCTTTGTCTGGTGTTCTTCTGCATGGTGTTGGCAGCCAACACAGCTAAAAGTGCGTCTGATAATCCCTGAATGTCTAAGCTGCCGGCTCAGCTGCTGTGCTGTGAACGGATCTTACGACTTCAGAGGCTTGGCAAGGCTGCGGCAGCTCCAGGATGACCGTCCAGAGGAGGAGAGACTCGCTGTCACTCAACAGCTCTCCCTTCTTTCCTCACTGGGGCTCAACTTCTCGCTGTTTATTTGTGGCTGGCCCAAATTCCTGTCTGGCGAGGAGTTTGGTTCAGCTTTGAGGCTGGACATTGTCCACCTCACCGCAGAGACTACTCAAAACCTGCTGTTCATCTTTTTGTGGCAGCACAGAGAGTTCTGAAAGTCTTGGAGCTTATTTTTCTGACATTTGTAACAATGACGAGTCTGAGCGAGTCAGAACCGGACTGGAGCCACAGGGAGGCCTTCCGTTCATCACGGGGAACAACCATCTCTCCAGTTTTACGCAGAAAAAAACTTCTCCTTTTAACAGGAAGAAATCTTAAGGAGGACCAGCAGATTGGAGAATCAAATAAATACAATATAATCTGATTACACTCACGTATCAGTTTTATGGCCATGTAAACAGGATTCATTTAAAAATTGATATTTAACACACACACACACACACACACACACACTCTTGTGCTGCTTCAGTTTCCTGAGGCCAGACTTAAAGTTTCAAAGGCGCCACACAGCAAACTTTATTTTGTGTATCTCCTATATTCCGTTTGCTTTTGATTCGGAGTGGGACGCCGCTGCGCTCCACAGTAATTTCATCAGAAGGGCTTTTTTCCTGCTGATGTGGGACCTCAGCTCTCCACATAATAACAGCGGTGTTATAAAGTGGTCAGATTCGCTCAAACAGAGGCTTCAAATCAAAACCCTTTAGGATCCATGCCTGACATTTGCAGTCCACATTTCTGCCCCTGGAAACAACAAAGCTGCTCGTTCTTTTGTATTTCTCTGAATATAACTATTTACCAGGCTCGTGTGTATCCTGAGCTGCTGATGCAGTGTGTTGTGTATGATGTGTGTGTGTTTCCCAGGCAGGAAACTGCCAGCAGCCTCTGCTGATCCCACGAATGGCCCTGTTTGCTCAGATGCAACTGTAGATAATTAAATTCGGAGACATGCTGTCAAACATCGTCTCCCCTGCGCCGATCAGGTGGGTTCCAGCGCCTCCGACACCAGCGCCGAGCCCGAATGTCAACAGACGGCAGCAGCCTGCAATGATGTGCGCAACGTGCGGCGTGGACGGAGATAAGAACAACTATCCACTTCCCCGCATTGCACCTATAGTGATCCTTCTCTTTCTTAGCAAAGCGGCAGGAATACAAATAAGACACAATGCAAAGCTGCTGCTGTAGAAATGGCCTTTATTCTGAAAAATAACTCCTGTGTATTTATATATAAGGTAAATCTAAACCTGGGTATGTGCTACATATACATTGAGACTTAAAATAATACATTTACACTCCTGAAATTAGGAGAAATGAGTCGAAATGTCTGTATACTCACAGCAAAAGAGGATTTTTAAAAAAAAAAAAAAGCAAAAGTGAAATGAAGTGTCCGAGTTCACTCCGCAGATATTAAGGATCACTTCTGTAGCTCACAGGCGCCGACTTTAGATAATTATAATCACCGTCAACTTTGTCCCACTGCCAATTTGCTTTATTAAGTGCTGCAAATTAGCCATTGCCATGGCGACCTCTTCCTAATCGCGTGTTACCTGGAACAGTACATCATGTGATGGATAGACATCCAATGGGATGTTTAGTTCCAGCTAACCAGCTGAGCCGCAGAGCACTTGAAGAGGGATGATAAAATGTACAACTTATAATGCTTTTATTGCCGTCAGCAACCAAAAGGACAAAGGTCAAAAAGGCCATTATCAAGCGTTTTAACTTGTCTGAGGCTGTGGATGTTGCTCATGCTCTTCTCTGTGGGACATTTTTTACTTTAGGTCCAAAATTTCCTTTTTTTAAATTTGGTAAATTAATTTAAACATGTTTGCCTTTTAAAAATAGAATAAAACCTGCCACAAAATAAGAATTTATCTGGACTCTACTAATGGCAGTTGGAAGGTCGACACTGGCTGCTGTGTAGCCGAGATATTTCGTACTCGTCTCTGTCGAAATGTCTCCGGCTTACCTGATCGCTTCGTATTGATCCTCTGATTGCTGTGGCTCAGCCGCTGCTGCATAGAAAAGTTCACCTCCTCTGGGCAGAGCCCGGCACCACTGGTTCACCACCGATGGCACAGCCATAACAGTGATTCATCGTCGCCAGATCCACTTTTTCTCATTAAACTTCGATCTACTTGGAAAACTCTGTGGCTGGAGGCTGGTGTTTCCGGTTCGTCCAGACTCACCAGGTTTGTCGCCCAGCCTGAGCAAACATTATCATTTTATAAAACTCCAGTTGTTTTTCTGCGGAGGCTCTGCGGGACCTCCTCCAGTTCCAGCATCATTGAATAGAACCAACTCAAACTGATGTTGAAACAGTGTTTACCGCAGAAACAACACAAACAGATCAATATTAATGCCTTTTAAAAATGCAGAGTTGTTGACAGAAACGTGCATCTTGATGTCGGGAAACAAAACGTTTTTTCTCAGCAGCTTTTGGGGCTTAACGAAAAAAAAAAAAAGGGAAATAGCGTCGGGCTTGTCACAAAAGCTCCTAGAAATGAGCTGATCTGTACTATATCTGGCAGGAACCAGGTGATTAGTTTTCTTTGGACCCTTCCGATCGGAACCTTCTGAACCTAGCTACAACACCATAAAGGTCACAGATACGGGTGAAGCAGCATGACGTGAACGATGCAAATTAGCCTGTGTTGTAGCAGTTTTCACCCTCTTCAAAGCCTGGACAGCTGTTTTAAGTGCTGGTTTTGCATGCAGAACCATGGATCCAGTCATGGAAACAACTGTTCCACACTGGCTGAATATTAAAAAAACACGGCGCACCATCTGCCTTCTAAGTCAGTGATCAAGGTTACACCGTTGTTAGCACACCTGCCTCGGCCACGCCGGAGACGCCACAAACAGCCTGCGGTTGCCCCGCGCTACAGCGTTGAAGCTGTTGTTTTTGCAATTTACTGCCACAGCTGCAGCTGAGGCAATATAGCTGAGGAATATAGAGCCCCCTCAGCCGCCACGCTCATATTCCCACACTCACAGCGGCAATAAGCAATCAGGGGCGTTTAAGGTCTGAGTGTAAATGTAGGAAAAACAAACACCCTCAGCCTGGACGGGCCTGCTTTCTGCGGGTCGGCTTTCTCAGCCGAATAATCCGAAGCTGCAGCACGAAGCCTGAATGAATTTTTCATTGTGTAGTATGCCCCTCCCCCTTGCATGACTAGATAAATATGAATTTGTTTTCCCCGGTAGCTAGAAACCCTTCCTCTTCGGTGGGCAAACAATACTCCATCCCTCGTTATCGTCAACATCTTAATCCCTTCGATCCATCTTCGGCCTCGTCGTATTTCATCTCCTCGCCTTCATCTTTCTACAGTAAGCGCTGCTCTTTCTGCTGACGCCTCCTTTCCCACAGGGCTGCCGTAGAACGCAGCCCGAACGCACCCCACCGGCTCCCACAGCCCAGATGAATAATAGCCCCCGCAGGGCAGGAGACCACAGAGGTGAGGGGAAAAGGTGAGGCGGAGAAGATAAAGGGCCCCGGTGGCTCACGCGTCGCTCGTGTTCCAGGCTTTGTGCTTCACTGTCAGGCCTGCGATTTAAATCTCGAGCGTCCGTTTTGGGGGGGCAGATTACAGGCACCAAGGTCTTTTATCAGAGTGTAGAGGCATCAAGATAAGAGCGCGCGCTCTTTACACAGCATTGTTTACCCATGAGAATTTGACGTATTTTGAATTGATTTTCTGTCTGAAAAAGATAAAAATCGCAGCACAATAACGTACAGCTGTAATTAAAACTCCAGAATCCCGCAAATAGGTCAGCAGTATGGTTTGTTTTTTTTTTAAAGCAACATAATCACTGAAACCTTTTATCCCCTGAAAAAAAAAGAGTATTATAAGGCCGAGGCTCTTAAGCCAATAAGTTCAATAACCAGAGTCACGTGTATATTAAAGCAATTTATTTTTTCAGATTCTACTATTAACTCACGTGAGGAACTTAATTCGACTGATGACAAACCGGATCCAGCCGAAAGCTTAAACAGACCAACAACAGTTGTATTTCTGCACATTTCCAGAAGGATCATCACAAATGAGGCTGACAAATGAGTCACCCAAGAATAAAATAATCTACGTCTGTGGATCAGCTGCCTCTTCATCGCTCCTCAGCTCTCTTGCACACACTGATTACAGACAAGATAAGATGAAAACCCGCAGAAAGAAAAGCAGTTTCTGCCACACGGTCCCACACCTGATCCACACACACCCGCTTCCACTCTCTGTGGCTCCTTATTGTCAGAACCATTTTCCCGAGTGGTGACACAGCTCTTAAAAGTCAGAAGCTTTAGTCGGAAGGGCTCTTAAGCAATCGCTTGTACGCATCTATAAATCAGCAGCAGCGCTAACCTGAAACCCACCCAGGGCAGCGGCGGCTCTGGGGCCACTGTGACTGATGCTCTGCACAGGACCAAAAAAAATAAAAAAGTCTAATTAAATGAACAATGAGTCAGACTTAAAACCATAAAGAGCGTTAATCAGACTGATCCCATTAAGCCGAGATTAATGTGCTGGTGGAAACCAGCACTGGGGCATTAGAAGAGGAAGTAAAGCCAAAACAGCGAGACAGATGTGAAAATGCAGGTAAAAGCCCAGAGAGAGCAGATCTGCGGACAGACTGGTGATAAAGGAGCCGGCCTGCGGAGGTGTTTTTGGAAAGACAGGGCTTTTATAATGACTTCATGGGATTCACATCTGTGGTCTGTGGATGTTGGCAATAACGCTCAAACTACAGCGAGGAGGAGGAGAAAGCTGAGGAAGAGGCATGGTGGAGACGGAGCAAGCATGCAGGATCTGGACATGAACGCTGAAAGAGACCCGAGCGAAACACGGGACCAGAATTTTGCCCTGAACGACTCTCGCAACAGACACAAAAGCTTCAGCCTAGAATTAGAAGCCCTGAATAATACACGAGCCTTTTTCTGCTCTAATTAAACTGACAGGTCTAATGATTAAATGATGATTTGCCTTGAGGTGCATAAGAAGCACAGCGGCGAGAATTTACTGCGCATATATTTTTCTTATGGTTCTTCATCACTAGGAGATGAATAAAGTCGGACAGTCGCGCAGAAACGAACACAAAACCAGTTCAGAAGCACCAACAACAAGGAAGCAAGGAGCTGATGAATAAATCAAAGCGAACAAGCAGCATCTCAAACGGCCCTGGTGGAGTGCGCCTGCAGGAGCTCCGTGAGCCACCTCATCTGTGCAGCGGCCGGGGGGGCGGTGGGGGTGGCGTGGTGCTGACAGCTGGCTGTCATGATTCCAAAAGTGAGGGGTGACAGCAGGGAGGAGGGCAGAACAGACAGCGGCGAGAGCGAGGGAGGTGCCCGAGAAGGCAAACGTGATGAAAGGGGAGGAGGAGAAGGGAAGATAGGAGGACGATCAAGGCACCTCTGCAGCCTGACGGGCGAGTGCTGAATTCCTGACTGGGACTGTTGTCTTTGCTAGTTCGACGCCTGATTTAAATCACATGACAATTTGAAGGCTGCTTGGTTATAATGCTTATGTTATCATTTGTCTACACAGATTTAGGTAATGAGGTTAAGACAGTGTTCATTTTAATCTTGCACAGAAAAGTTGAATCTGCTTGCCGACGTGAGCAGCCAGCTGTTTGACTGAACGATAAATATCAGTCAGCGACTGTGCTATTGCTGAAAGGAGAGCTAATCTTTACTCTGGAAAAGTTAAAGGTCAGACTTTCAACACTGGAGCTGGATTGAGTCAATTCAAGTCAGAAAGAACGGAAAAACTAGGAGGAACCCGAACGCAACAACAGAAGTCCGCTGTGGGGTTTCTGCTTCTACTGCTGCTCAGTCTTTTTTTTTCTGCTTGGATCTGTGTGCCGATTTTGGCAGGCTGGCGGTTTTTTATTGGTTCATAACCAAAATTTACCAACAGAAAAAGCTGTAAAAACCGCTGGCGTGAGAGGAGTGACGGGTCCCAGAGGGTCCGGAGAGGCCGAGCAACAGAAGGAATCGCAAATCAATGAGGGGTCAGCGAGGAACAGTGTGTGTGTGTGTGTGTGTGTGTGTGTGTGTGAGACGGAATGAAAAACAACAAGCTGCGAAGAGAGGGGGATGAAAAGAGAGATGTGAGGAGAGGGGGAATAATAGCTGGAGGCAGAGCACTGACATGAACGGAGGAGGTCAAGCATCAGAGAGACCACCAGTGAAAGAGTGTGTTTGTGTGTGTGTGTGTGTGTGTGTGTGTGTGTGTGTGTGTCCATTTGTTTTTTAGTTCTTTTAGTCTCTTAGACTTCAGACAAATTTGATCTATTTCATTGATCCGATCAGATCAAGTAAGAGATTTTTGGACGGTGATGTTGGTTCTCTAACACTGAGAAGGAAGTTAAAGAGAAACAAAGTGGGGAATTAAAAATCTGGGTCGCTGTTTGGGATTAGAGATTATCTGACAGACGGCGTGGTTTACAGAAATATTGCTCTTTTTATGCGATGAGGCCATTCTGTGAACCCAAACTGATCCCCACGTTTCAGCTGGCAGGAGCACCGTTGGGCCGCTGTGGACACGTTTCCGCTCATTCTTTAGGAAAACACATCAGCAACATGACAACAGCGATCCTTCTCCTTCCGTGGAGTCTGGTTTGCTTCTCAAACCCGGTGCTGGTGCGGCGAGTTCATTGGGGGGACATGACGGGAACACTCAGCTTCAATCAGATCACAATCCATAATGGATGGCCATGTAAATATCTTATGAGGGGGAGCCATGGAGCAAATGAGTCGGGAACACACAGGGAGCGCCGCGGCCATCACAACAGCCGAAGCGTCCGTCACTGCCGTGCCAGGAACAGAAGTCAGAGAAAGTGTATTTATCCAAAATTCATGCGTCGCCTTAATGGATCTCTGGTGTAAACGCTTTTTTGTTGCGGCTGTTGTCTGCGTCCGTGCTCAACATAAACTAGACGGCATTGTGACACACCGGCTTTGCCTCGGAATCAGTTTTCTGTTTCCTGAACGCTGGAATAATCCTAATCTGCGGGAATAATAGAACGTGAACAAGGTGACACCAGCCCGACCTCAGCAAACTGTTCGATTCCGAATAGATGCCCACGCCTCAACCATCTGGCTGAAACCTGCGAGAAGATTTCAGGCTTCATGTCGCACCAGCGCGCAACGAACCGCTAACTCTGCCAGACGGGCTTTTAAAGCTAATAATAAAAAGAGCTTTAGCCAAAAAACATAGCAACTTGGACAATAGATATGAAATATTACCACCACAAACCGAGACTTTATCAAGTTTAAATCTGTATTAAAATAAAATGTTTTAAATTAAACATGGCTGGTGGGTAAAGAACCATCATGGCAACAAAAATGTGCTACCGTAAAAACCGGACTATAGAGCGCACCTGATTATAAGCCGCACCCACTACATTTTTAGAGGAAAACCGATTTTGTACATACACAAGCCGCACCTGTATATAAGCCGCATGTGCCCACATTAAAACATGTAAACATATTTACAAAGAAAGACGGTACACAGAGAGAGTTTTCAAAGTTTTAAGAATATACCTTAGCTTTTCTTTCCAAACAGTGCCTGTGACGCGGCAGTAACACAGCAGGAATACGGTAGCACAGCACTAACAGGGCTGGTTAAAAAAAACGGTAAAAGTCACTGAAAGCCAGCTCGACTGCTTTTAACTTGAAAGCTGCGTCATATGCATTTCTTCTTGCATTTTCCATGATGAGGGTCTGTTCATGCTAATTTTATTCACGGACAAAGCGCGAGGTTACGTTAAACTTGCATCTTCCTCGACACATATATTCCACCGGTCTCACTCTTACCTTTTCTGCTCGAGCGCCCCTGGCGGCCGTTAGAAAAAATGCATACATTAGCCGCATCATTGCATAAGCCGCAGGGTTGAAAGTTTGGGAAAAAAGTAGCGGCTTATAGTACCGGAATTTACGGTAATTGAGTGTGAGGCTAAAATCAAATGCACTCATTACCAGAAAGAGCCGGTCCAGTAAAAGGAGCTGAATATTAGATGACAGAGAAGGGTTACGTTTGCGTGATAATTGGACAGTCACAAAGAATAGCTCCAGCCTTTAGAGCAGTTTTGACAGACTTCATGTTAGCGTTGTGCCCCTGTGACAGAGCACTTAATAATTACGATGTTCCCCATGTTTGATATTCAAATTTGCTCCAATGTCCCAGCCCTTTATGCCCTTAATTGCCCCAATGTAGGTTTCTTTGCATATTATACTCTAGAAAAGGAGTGAAAAGAAAAATGACTATTTATTTCTTTATGAATAAAATGGTCAGGTAACTGGCCTGAAATGTAGATATTGGTGTGAGCAGTTTTAATCAAATCATTAACTCATTTCTTCAACTTTACAGTAGCACATTGTCAAGACTGTTTATGCTGTTCTATCTGCAAATCATGCTAATCCCAAAGCAAATGCTAACGCTCAAAGTCAAATTAAAATTAGAAAGCGCAAACATAAGAGAATAAGTTGCTAAAGAAAAACAGACTTTTATAAAGCTAAACTATTTCACTTCCCGCAGGCGCCAGGCGGTTGTCTGGCTCTTCTGAGCGCCTGTTCTGGCCGCCTGGACGGTGATGATATTATGAATAGATGCAGCAGGAAGCCCCCACATCACCCCACAGGGGAGCACTAAATGCAGTCCCCGACCCTGTTGATCATTAATAATTCATCATAAATCAGGGTTAGCAAAAGTGCACGTCCAAACACCACTTCATTTCCACGGCGAGCGAGGCAGACGATGGTCTCGCCGTCATAAAGTTTGCATAAGGCCCGGAGCCTAGCTGTTAGCTGTCCGCGGGGCTGAACATTAGCTCCATTATGATGGGAAAAATGGAGACTGATAGGAAGAGACAGACAAGCGAAAGTGCTGCTGCGTCATTCACAATCCGGGGTCTCTTCTGAAACCCACCTGGCATGGAGGGAATGGAGCTGACTGTCACCACTGTAGAGGAAGGCGGGCCCGCCAGCGGCTGGCAGCCCGGCCGACCATGCCGCTAACAGTCTGCTGGAACGGTCGGCCATGTGGACGTGGAGCCAAACGAACCAGAGAAAGTGGAGAAAGACGAAAATAGATAAAACCATCAGGTCGGCATCGTGGCCAGTCATCGACAACCCATTTAAAATCTTTTGTGCAGCGCTCTGCCGCCTCCTCATCATCCCTCTTTTCTTCACATTCACGGGCCTCGACTATTAGCATCAGTGCTGCCCAGGCCAGACGGCCTCTGGAGAAACGAGAAAAAAGTACTTAGTACTTAGAAAAGCAGAAAAATAACTCTAATGATCAGGTGACTAGCAACAGCGTGAAAGAGGTCATCGATGATTGCTCAATGGCGTCTGGGTTCAGACGCAGGAGCGCACGACTGTCCCTCAGCAGCAGCCGAGACGGCTGAGCGAGTCTCTGCTCTTGAATCGGTCCAGGATTCAACCTCGACCTCGACGGTGATTTGCATCAGCCAGGTGAACCAGATTAGCATTTTTATGGCGTTCCAGCTCCGTGTTACCGTGGGCTCCTCTGGAAGAGGCAGAGCAGAGGATACTGATAATGTTAATTATGAACTACATCGTCCACGACGGGAATGATCTCAGCCTCTCTATTGTGTCATGGCAGAGAGCTTTTAATTGAATTAGGAGCAGCGTGGACGGGACGGCTGACAAAGTCCAGCCATTTAGAGTCCAACGCCGTCTATTTGGAAAATTTCCCCTATTTACTGTCATCAGCGCAGAAGTGGACAGAGGAAGGGCAACATTTAGGATAGAGCGTTGAGCCACATCATGATAAAAACCTCAACTGTGGAATAAAGAAATCAAAGCGAGAAGTCTGAATGCATAATGTATAAAAATGGAAATAAATGGAACATTTTTTGTGATGGCCAATCACTCTGAAAACTAACTGTATGAGCAGCTTAATCAAAAGGTCCTACAATAGTCTTTGATCTGAGAAAAATGTCATCGTTTTGTTTTTTTAACGTAGGAAGCTTCAGAAACGACAAGGATTCTGCTCTTTATCTCCTGATATTTTCAGAAACGCCATCACAACTGTGTCTTCTGGTGGCGCTGCGCGTATTCCACAGCCCGCAGCACTTTTAGCATGAATATTTAAAGATGACAAACAAAAACATCGACATATTAAAGTGTGCAAAACATAAAAGAGGCACACGGAGAAAAAAGGCCAACATACAAGTGCAGAAACATACTGACTTTTTCATTTCTCAGAACTTCAGAGCAGCTGGCCCCTGGCCCCCCTGGGGGGGGAGACAGGGGAGAAGATTATTGGAGTAAACTACAGTCACATGACACCCCTAAAACAGGCATCTTTCTCTTTTGTTTTTTCCATGTAATGGGATGCAGTCCCCCCATCTTCCAGGCCTCTCTGCCCCTCTTGCTTTCAGTCAATAACTGTTATCTTTTCCTCTCACCCAGCGACAATGCTAACAGCGCGCTGGAAAAGCGCTACGAGCGACATCGATGCGACGCATTCATTTGGAACAGAGAGGCAGAAGAATGACAGCTGTTCCCTCAGAGGTGACAGTTTAATTCACTCCCTGCCAGGCTGCTGAAAGTGCAACCGCAACAGTGCAGAATGTTCGCCTTTGTTAGGCGCAGGAAGTGTTTCACTAATAAGTGAATAACTTACAAGGTCCCCGAAGAGGGGACGGAACCTAGCATAACAAGCATTCTCTTTGACACAGACATGTTGCATCAGCAGTCTCCAAATAAAAGGAAAGAACAGCCAGGTCGGTCAACAAATGACTTTTCCTCACACGAGGACTCTCACGGTGTCATTTTACCATCGCTAAATCTCTGAACCTTCAAATGCTGCACATCGGCTCCCCACCACGTCGAGGTTAAAATATCCCTAACATTTGAGTAAACTCAGGACTTGAACCCCAACATGAACGATTTAACCGCCATTAATAATTCTTTTCCCTCCAGTGGTTCCATTTCTGGACGCTGTGGCCCAAACATCCACGGAGAATAATTAAGTCACTCCCCGACACTTCTGCTCCTCATAATAGCTAATCTAAAGATCATTAGTAGCAGTATACGCTTGACTTGTGTTATTTATTACGTGGTTCTGTTTCCTATTAAAAGCTGTCCGGACGGTGATTGATGCCGGGGCGCTGTCGTGCCCGTGTATGTGTTCACGCTGATAACAGATGGTGCACGTGATTTCAACCAGTCGAGGGTCTGATTTAGAGAGGAAATTGCTTTCCATGGTGGTTACAGTCCTCTGTGGCGCATTACGAAACCTCAAGGTCGACTATCGGTCAGCGACAGCGGCGGTTCTGGATGCACACGCTGCACTTTTTAGGGACTTTTAAAAACTGCTCAAAGAGGACAGAGCTGCTTCGTTCTTGTCCCGACACCATACCGGCTCACTGGATTCGCCGTCTGCGTCAAACATAAAACAAAATAGAACAAAACGAAAAAGGAAACACAACCTTTTCTAAAAATAAGAGTTGTAGGCATAAACCTGCTGAAGCCCTCTGAGCCGCCGCAGGACTCTCCGAAACCCAACGGAGATGGATGATTCTGCCTGGGCAACACAGGACGCAGTCAAGCGCGCGATGGTGATAAAAGCCGCCGTTATCGGCCTTCGGACTTGTCCTCCCTGGACGAAGCCTCACGTCATAATTTCTCTTTTTTGTCTGGGAGCAAAGTCAAACAGAGCAGAGTCCCCGAGCTTCCACAGCCATGATTCTTAACAGGTTCCTGACAGAAAAGCAGCTATTTCATATCTCTTTGAAAGGAAAACTGTGTGTGTGTTAGCAGTTTCGCGTCAACTGACTCTTCAACCAGTGATCATTGATCAGCTTTATAAACTCCACACAAAGGATTTGCTTCTGCTTCATCTAAATTTGTGGCAACTCAAAGTTTGAAAATGTGGATTTGTAACCGATAGCTGATCGTTTGAGCTACCAGAGATGTGTTCTTGGTGGGAAATGTTGCATCCAAGTACTTGTTTTATTAATTGGTGTGTTTCCATGACAACAGAAATCTATCAAGCTTTCAAACACGAGTTTCATGTGTAACTACGACAGGTTAAGGTTAAAGACAAAGGTAGCTTCAGTCCAAATAAAGAGTCAGTAGAAGATTTCAAATATTGCAGTTTCGTTTGAATCGTTTTTCCTTTTCAAATTCTTGTGTTTTTCTTTTTTATTCTGTTTTCTGCAGGATGAGAAATTTCAGGCTTATTCAAGTACTCAGTAAAAAGAAGCACAGATGCAATCATGCAAACAAATTTCCAGACAACAATCTTTATTTTGCTGTAAACTGCTCCGTTACGGTTTGATTAATTTAATTGGGTTTTTGGTAAAAAAAAACAACATAATTTCCATCACATCTCAGAAAATTGACTTACCACAGGGCTAAAGGATGGGAGGGGGACCCAAAGCGCGAGCCCCAAGGCAGGATTGTTACACACTCTTTGGAGTGCAAAATAATCTGGATTATGCTCTAAAATCTAGTCTCTGACAGACACGATCGACAGCAGTGGCAGAATTTAATATTACCTGACCTCCAAGTCACAATTCTGCCACACAAATGCAGATTATGATAACTAAAACCTGTTACCAGAGAGGAAAAAAAACGAATTGCATTTTGTCATTTTTGTCATGAAGACAGTTTCAGAATGACGCTACAGACGTGGGTGAGGAGCTTCGGTAGCACAGAACACAGGCTAAAGCTAATTTTTACTTCTCGGGTGACAGCGCGTCTCGCTTCAGTCTCTGCTGGAGCCTTTTAAACATGCAGGAACGTGAGAGTCTGAACCCCCAATGCTTCTGAGCAGCTGAGCCTGGTCAGTTCAAGAAGAGGATGTTGTTTTAGAACACAAGTGCAACACATCAGCGGCTGTGACTGCCTCCCCAAAGTAAAAATTTCAGGCTTCTCTTTTCATTCCAGCCACGCTTCGCCGCCCACCTGATAATGAAACCCCGGCAATAAGTAATGCTGTGTAAGCAGATAGGGAGGAACGGGAAATACAAATAGGAGCGGCTGTCAAATTGATTGGAAATGGGAAACGGGCCATTCTCAGGCACCAGTGGAGCCAGACACCACCGACACTATTAAACTCAATTATTGACAGAAGGAGACCATCGCCGGCTACACTGCAAAGAAAACATCATTAGACTGTAAAATAGACTGTGTGTACAGAAATGTATGGAGTGGAGGGCCTGGAGCACTTAAATCCTTGAGAGCAACTGGAAATTGAATTAAATACTTGTTCATATCAGAGAAAAAAGTTAGATTTGGTTTGTGAAATGAATGCAGAACATGCTCACTAGGCCTCCGGGGCCTGCAGCCCCATGATATCTGTTTATTTTTAGATGCCAAAATAGACCGTTTCCATGAAAAAGGACAAATAATAGCCAATTTTTACTTTTCTGACTTTCGCCAATTTTGTTTGCGTGAAAATGGCGGTCTGGGTCAAACTGTGTGTTTGGAACACTCTAGGCTGCTCCGACCTTCCAGGCTTCTGGACTTTCCCAGCCTTTTAAAACCCCACTAAAGCCAAGGAAGACACCCTCACGCGCCCTCTCCTCTCAGGTGAGCTTATCGCGGCTGCTGAACGACGGGGGGCCCGGCCATTACCGGCATTAGACCCCCTCGGATCAGAATTTCACCGTCATCATAGCTCCTCTGTCATCTTCAATCATGTCTGATGATTACTGCTGATGGCGCGATGGTCTCAGGCCCGGCGCTCTCAAAAATCAAGGTGGTGTTTGAGTCTGACGACCCACCGCCACCACCCCTACCCATCGCTTGGTAACATATCAGCAGCGGGCATTTTTGCAAAGCTTAACGTGTCAGAACAAACTGTCACACGTTTGTCCTCTGAGGTGGGAGCAAGGCGCGGTTCGTACGAGAGAAAAGCAATTAAAGAAAACAAAGCCCCCTCCTCTGATGCCTCCTCGCTTCCCTTAGCTATAGACGTTCTGCCCAGCTGTCGTCAAAGCTATAAATATCACTTATCAGGTATGATTGCCTGCCAAGACAAATGGCATCCATCAGCATTAGCCGAGCTCCATATTCATTTACGATAAGCAGCCGGCCGTGCATATCGGGAAGTTGGGGGGAAGGGAAGGGGGGGGTTGACGGCCAGTCGGTCGATGGATAGCGGCATTTCAGCAGTCGATGTGACAGTTGAATCCAGGCCAGCTCACACACTTCAGGGGCCCCAAACAGTGGAGTTATATCCAAAGTCGACACAACCGACCTTTTACCGAGATTACGAACCAAACATCCTCGGCTTTGCTTCTCTTCAACCAACTTTCCTTGTTAATTTAGGCCACCATCACTTCGATTCCAAATGGGCTTTTTGTAACATGGAGGCTGTGTTTGTATTTGGTGTGGTGTTGATTTCAAAGCTAGATTAAAATTGATATCTTTGGACCACTGGTCAATATTGGCGGTGAAAGCCGGAGGCGCACATTGGCGTGCTAGCGAGCTCAAACGAGGCCATGTCCTTTGTAGCATACGCGGGAGCAGGACTAGCGCCCTAGTGCGGATGTTTCAACTCGGCAACTGTTGTGGGAAAGTCTGATCTCTGTGTGAGCCAAGTCTGTTTGTAGATTAGCCTCCCTCCTCCCAGCGTGGCGCGGCACAACCCGGCTCCTTAAGGTGAGCGTTCCTCCCAACCGATCCAGTAATAAGCCCAACTGTAAATCTGGTTTAGGCCTCCGCTCTGCAGGTGACGGGTTGTAGGGGATTCAGCCACATCTGCCATGCCGGAGAATTATTCCACATTTTGTGATCGGCAGCCTCAAAATGGGATTGAGAATAAAAACTAAAAACCAACATTTGTGCTAATTTTAAAACTACAGCAGAAGAGACTTTGGGTTTTGCTGGAATACCACGTAAGAAAATAAGAAATTTTCTCTTGTGTCAACTGCTAATGTTTGTTGTTTTACTAGACACTAAAAGAAGAAAAATTTGCAGAAACGTCCTAAAAAATAAATGGAAGCATCATTTGATTATTGGAATGCTGCTTTTAAGGCAGGCACAATGATCTCATGCAATCAGAAAACTGCTTTGGAAGCATCTTTAAGGGTATTTTACTTCCAGCACTTTACTTCTGTTCAGTTTTTTAACTCTGTTGATTTCATTTGGCCTGTCCGACGGGTTTTATTAGCTCCACTGTCTCCGGTGAGCAGAAAAATACAAGGTTCGGTGTGACGGAGTGATTTAGAGGGGAGGAAGATTCCTCTGGGCGCTTGATGAAGCATACAGGCCTCATCAATTCTCCAGCTCACTGGGAACCTCGCTTTAGCCTTTGGGGGTTCATGTCTGAGTTAGGAAAGAATATATACCAGAGCCTGAGCCAATAGTGATCAATAGAACTGGAGGCTCAGTTTACAGCCTGTTTATCAGGTGTTATCAAAATGCGAATGAAGGTGTATTTATCATGTGAGAAGAAGAAAATAGAACAGAATGCAGCACTAGAGAAGCCTAATGCTGCTTGCTAAGTGTTTTCCAAAAACACAGACATGCTGAAAATGCTTCGGAATACAAAGTACCAATTTAGAATAGATGTCGGAGGTCCGTTAGGAACACTTCGCTTCCTGGAATGAAACAATAATTTATTCACCCTGATGCAAATACAAGCAAGGGGATGTCGTCTTCTAAAGTATTGGATTTATGGATGGATGGATAGATGGATAGATGGATGGATAATATAGCAGCATTCAAGTGCTACAAATATTATTTACCCCCATAAATACACCATGCTACTCTCATCTGTGATGACAGAATCTTAATAATCTGTAAAAATCTCTATTGATATGGGGACAAACAGACAAGCGGACGTGACTGAAATGACCTTGAGTAAGTTTATGTAGTCGGATGATTCACATCAGGCTGTTACTGCTGCAGCAACAGCACAGTGGACTCAAATGACTCAAGGGTGACACCGATGGCGCTGCGGTGAACCTTTCCCTCATGGACGTTGGTGACTGGGATTAACGTAGTTATTTCCTATTGAACAGCTTTGACTTCTGTTGGATTTTGCAGTCATCAGAGGAGCCGCAGTGATCCATTAAGATATCAGCATGTTTGTCTAAGTTCTCCTGACACGTGTGTTTACAGTTTAAGCTAAAAAAAAAAAGCAGCAGCATGTAAAAATGATAAAGATGCGTCGCTTGGGCTACTAAATACTAAATTATTACAGCGCTTCAGCTACTCCGCAAGATGCAATAAGGCGTGATCTACAGCCTAAGTGGATCCGTTTAGAATATTTTACACTGGGGACAAACATAAATAAATATGAAAACAGATGCAGGGCGCTCGCATCCTCCTTTCGGTTTTTATTCGTCGGCGGGTCATTGACATCGTTCTTGAAACAGCTCGGTGCATCTCGAGGGAGGACTTAAGGGGGTTTCATTTATTTTTCATGGTTTTAATCACCATATTTGTGCACACACATGCAGACTGAAACACATACACACACAGTGCAGCAGCAGCATCTATTCTGTTAATCTCTACTCATCCCTAATCACGCGTGCGTGTGTGTGCGCGTGTGCAAAAGCACAGGATGGTGGCTTTGGTTGTCTTTGGGATAGTGTACTTATCACGCTAAACACATGTGTTGATTGTGGATGAAATGGTCAGAGTCTAAGCCCGCGATTGTTTTTGTTAAGTATTTTCAAAAGCGAGGAAATCAACCTCAACAAGCCCTCAGATCAGGATCACATCTGAACGACAGCACATTCCACTACCTAATAATCATGCTAGCTGCAGATGCTATATCTGATTTCACACTATGCTGGCTGCTCCTGCTTCGCATGACAAGTGGCAATTTCATTACATATCTCGTCATTGCCTCTTTCTTCTTCCTTTTTGCTCCCCACTCTTGTCATTAACCAGTGACACCTCTGTTCTCTAGCCCATCTTTGCAGGTTTTTTCATCACACTTAGGCAAAGAGCTATTGCTCCGGAAAGATGGCCGTACTCCGATCACACCCATGGGAGTTTGCTCCCTCTTTACTCACACTATTTGCACAAATTGCTCCGTTTTTGTTTAAGTATGAAGCAAATTTCTTGAAAAAAGGCTGGAGACTCTCTTCTCGGTCGAGAGGCGATGTATGTTCTTCTTCCTGGGCCAGATTGCTGCTTCGTTTCCTTTTTGTTTGCAGACGTGAAAGGAAGTTTGAGTGAAATTGCACCGAAAGCTCAGTTGCTGATGCCAATTCCTCCCTTGGTAGATGTCAGAGGTGGGAGTCAAAGATGCATTTGGCCCCGCAGGGGGCGTTAAATCGCAGATCAGCCGTTAATGACACTCTTGGAACTCTCGCTCTGCGCTTCTGTCCTCCCAACCTGAGTCAAACCAACCTTGATCAAGTGGCTGTTCAGCATTTTTGTCTGATTTATTTATTTAAATCAGAAGGAAGAAGCCGATGTCTGTATTCCGGACTGCACCCGTAACAAAATCCGAGGTCGGTCCGACAAGGACTTGTGCAGAAGGTCCCCGGGGAACCATCCTGCCAACTGGTGTGCACAAGGATTAACTGAAGCAAAAATGGAGGAGTCTGAGCAAACTTGTAGGTGACTTTGTTGATGCCATTGAACACAGTTCTGATCAGAATTAGGCTGGATTAATGTCACTTCCTGACTGAATAATAAACCCGACAGTCTGCTAAACACAATTAAATGATGTCCAGTTCCCTTTGGAACTTGAGATCAAAAACCAATGTCGGTTAAATTTTTATCGCTTCATAGTTGCACGTTATCACACGAGAGCTGCCGACCTCTTTGACCCTGGGGAATTTTAATTTCATGGAAAAAACACGTTATTACAAGCTGATTAAACACCGTGGCCTGGTAATTAAAGTCCGATGAAGGCCGTCTACCATCCGCGACCCCTGTTCTCTTTCCTCAGTGCTCCTGACCTCATCACATCAAACGTGCACGATCCCGCTTGCTATTTCGGACAGTTCTCTGCTTGCCGCTCCCTCCCGCGGTAGACGGCTGCTCGAGCCAGTTTCCATTTTAATTTGTTGAACGATAAATTATTCAGCGGATTAATTCAGATGAAACTGGCAAATATTTCGAAGGAGCATCGACCCACCTGCCGAGTTCGCCGCTCCTCCGCTGGCTCGTTTCTTAAGGACACCGTCGCCTGTAATCTGGCCGCACGTCAGAGGCCTCCGGAGACGCCGACTAAAGCCCTGACAATGGCAATCACCTGTACTCTTTTAATGATGTAGAAGGCTTAAACGCCACATTAAAACCGATTTAGGCATCTCAGTCCTTCCCATCTCCCTTCCTGAGTCATGCATTTGATTGACTGATGATTTAGGATAGAAACGAGAGCCAGGCGAAGGTTAAACGCCACCAGATAGCTGCTTGTTTTCCGCTCTGCAGCTTAAACCACGTGGACAGTCTGTTAGTCATCCTCACCCTTCTTCCTGAGCGTCCCAATTAACAATCGATCTCCTGTTTACTCTCTGCCCGACAGCGGCTGCCCCCTCAGACGACCTCTCGTCTGCGCATATTATAAACGGAGGCTGCGGTGACTTTGTTGCAGCTGCTGCAGCTTCCTGCACGTGCGTCCCTGCTGCACCGCTGAAGCGCGACAGGTTGTTTTTTTCGGATGTTTTCGTTCGTCTGCACATCTTCACGCGCTTTGGTCTTCAGCCTGAGAAGTCAGAGCTGAAGTTCTTTGCTCTTCCCAGACTCTGACAAAACGAGATGTTGATGATGTTGGAGCAGGAAATGAATAAACACAGATTTACCCCTGAAGTCGCACACAGATTTAGAGTTTACGAGTAGAATATTCACCCATAAAGACAATAATGAATTGAAATGTGTGCATCCACAGCCGGAGGTGGAGACCTTCACTAAGCCGCGGAGACAAATGGGGCACAAAATTAGACCCTGACAAAGAGACACAATCCCGCCTGCTCTTTATCGTGACAGCAAACATCCACAGCTGATGTTTGAAGAGCGTAAACAGTCTTGTTGCCTATATTAGGAGCTGCCGTTTTATCAGCGCCGGCTTGTGCCCAGTAGCAAAGCTTCGTGACGCTGCCATCCTTCCGGCCACAGTTGAGCTTTTACTCCAGATTCACCACGTTTCTTTTCTGACGTAACCTCTATATTTAGCTGCCTCTGCATCTCTGTTCCAGCTCGTGTTGGCATTAAGGTGCTGCTCGGTTGGAGCACAACATGGTGGTTCCTGGAGAGAGTCCTCCTTGAGCCCGTCACCAACATCTGAAAGGGCCCTCAGCACCGGGTCTCAACCAGTCCTTCTGACTTGGCATGTTTTGGTTAAATGGTCTTGGTGTAAATAGAGCAGAGGCCTGACCGCACAGCTAATGGCTGTAGCTCCCGATCAGATGGGGCAACCGGGGGAGGAGAAAACTTCTAATGGAAAAAAAGAAGCAGAGCCCCAGACTCAGATGCGGGAAATATAAAAATAGACAACACAGGGAGCAGGAATGGAACAGATAAGAGCAGCGCATTCACGTTCTCCGAGAGACAGAAACAAAGGGATTAAGTCAACATTCGACTCCATCCCAGCGTGTTTTGACTTGGCTTCTGTGCGAGTGTGTCCGCTCTGCTTTTTCCCCCACTTCTCAAACCACCATTTCTTTTCCTCCTTTCTTCAGACTTTCACCCTGTTCTGATCTAAATGGACCATGGTGTTTGAGTTGAGTTGTTGAGCACAATGTCTGCTGATGTCCTAGCCTGTGACATTTGAATCAGTGATGATGGTCTTTCCCCCTGCCAGGAAAATGACAATTACAGAGAACTCCCCTTTGTGCCAGCACAAAGTCCACATTTAGCAATTTACACTGGCGGCATCTGCAATGTAGAGGCAACCGTGTTCCTGCAGGATTATTGTCATGTCTCGTTGTTGGGTGTTGAAACGCTAAAATAAAAGGCCCGTCATGGAGACGAGTGAGAGGAAAAACGGATAAAAGGCTGGGAGAAAATGTAATAAGACAAACTAAAATAATAAAGAGGAGAAAAAGATCAATGAGGGACAAGGAGGCAGCCAATGGCAGCAAAACAAATCATTCCAAGGAGCAGCAGTGATTAGCATCTACGTGAAAGCTGAGAAAAACAACGCTAAAAGCCACTGACTGATCAAATGTTTTTTTCTGTCTCCAGATGTAAATCAGCTTTGAGTACTGGGAAGCCTAAATTATCGCCCCCTGGTGGCCACAAAAGCACTGAAACTGCGTCGCAGCAGTTTCCTGCTGCATCGTTCAGGTGAGCTGCAGCAAACATGGCTGCCGCTGCCAAAGATCTATGAACTGTCACGGAGGGACCGTCGCATACGGACGGGAGCCCAAACAGAAGTGAGCGTAAATCACATTCTGGATGTCTGATTTATGGTGCAGAGGCTCCTCTGAGAGTGCCAAACCACTAGCTATTAAGCACCATCCCGTCAGCGCTCAACCCTGCTGGGCATTTGTGTGAAGTTTATTTAGGAGGATTTAGCTGGTGTTGGAGAAGGGTCGGGCCCCTGGTGGCAGCAGAAGGCTGTAAATTTAACCTTAAACCTCTGACCCCCGAATCTGGTTGGACATTGTGTGGAGCAGGATTCTAAATTAGGCTAAAAATGAGGATGTTTTATTTGATTTTGTTCTTTAAACAGAATAGAACTTTTAGTTATGCCCCCTACGGTGGCTCCAGAGGTACACGTACATGTAGCACACGTGTTATGATCCGTATAGGACACTTTAAGATCTGGCTACACAATAATCAACTTGTAGGGAACAAATGGTCTTCCTGTCCCAGTTTGTCCCAGTTTCCACTGGGAGTGAAGAGTGGCAGCATCTTCCCTGCCAGCACCGCCAAGTGTGTCGGCCCAACTTTCCTCCCATTATTAAAGTTCATATAAACACTCCGCTCCCTCCAGGCTTATACTGAATTCAATCCAAGTCCTAAAAGCCGGACTAACAGCCAAATAATACAGTAACTGGTGCAGCTGCTCACGCGTGGATGAGGACTGGGCACAGACTGAATGTTGGAGTTCTGAGAACAGCTTCCGGCTGACCCCAGGACAGTTGGAGTGTGTAGCAGCAGAAGCCAGGACATGGAGGCGGAAAGCAGAGAAAAGACAGAATATTGACCAAAAGAGCAGTTTGTGTCGGTTCAGATGCACCTGACAGCCGTCAGGACGAGTCAGGATCCCATTCGAATGTTCTTGGTCTGCGGAAAATTCCCAAATCTCCGAGAAGCGACGCCCTCGGCCGACACGAATCCTGATGAATACTGTCCAAGGTCAGCGCTTAATGAGTCTGGCTGCTGGAACTCATCAGCAGAAATGAGAACAAAGGAGTGACAGAGCCGCAGACCGAGGACAGAAGGTCTCCGGGCGACCACAGGACATCCGCGCACGTCTGCAGCTCCAACACGCCGAATCTGCCGACTGCACAGACCCAGAACCAGCACGGGCAGGTGGAGCGGAAGAGAAACACTGCGGTTTTTGATGCCATGAACAGAAAGTCATAGAGAAATGTTACCAAATGAAAAGCGGACAAAATCGCCGGGTTGCAGTGAGAGTCCAAGATGTCCAAAACACACAAAAAACATTCATTTTTTTGCCATCAACCTCTGTCAGTCTCTCGACGGGAATGATTAATGATAAATCTGTTTTTCTGCCGGTCAAAACTGGTGATTTATGGCTCATTTTGACCTCCAAAGAGGAGGGGGAGCGTGATGTGGTTTAGCTTTATGCTAATGAATGACTGTGGTAGAGTTTCCTCCAGGGATGGTACTAAACAAAATACTCAAACATCTGTAGCATGGGAGCAGATCAGCACAACAGCCCACAGGTTACACCGACACCAGAACCATTGATCAGTCTGAAGCACAGGCGCTAGCGCTAATGCTAAGGGGGTATTTCTCAGAAGCGTACCTAACGCTGTACTTTTTAAAAACTCCCTGAGAGACAAGGTTGTGGTGGTGCAGGGAGAAACAGAGGATTTTGTCATGGAGTTCACCGTGGGCTGTTTTGAAAAATGCTGTTTGCTTTAAACGTGGTTAGCGTACTCACGGTGATCGATGCTCCCCTCGGCTCTCCCTCGCTCCTGCAAACACACACAGATCACACAAACGTCACCACAGGCTGAGACATGCACAAACCCTCCGTAGCTCCTTCCAAACCACCCTCACTCCTGTGTTACTTTCCTCAGATGCAACCACCAAAAGCCCGTATCCTTGACGACGGTTGTGGATTTTGGTGTGTCTCATTCGGGGCCTCGGGGTTACTGACATGCTAGTTCTGTGCGGGTGGTTTTGGCTTAAACCAGGTCTTCTGCAAAGATCTCCTCAGGTGAGAGGGAAACGGTGTTTTGGTACATCCTTGTGTTTTACATGTAGAGTAAATCCAGTCTGAATGTTTATCAGTATGATAAATAACAGAATGAATAAAATGCGCACAAGTTAGCATTTGTTTTTTTTATTATTATTTTTATTATTATTATTATTTCCACACCCCTGGAATGTTCTCATTGACAGTGAGGCACGTTTGTAAAAGAAATGTCAAATAATTGAATCTTTAATGAGGTGAAATATTGGTAAAATCATGCTGGATTTGTTGTTATTAGCCGCAGCGAAGCCGGCAGGCGGACATTTGCGTAATGGCGTTGGCCTGTTGTGGAGGCTGCTAGTTAAAAAACACAGGACCGAACCAGATGCAATTTAAAACACACTGTCACAACAAAGCAGCCATCTTTAAAAATAGAACAGAAGCGAGTCCTCGAACGCAACACAGGCAGGAGTTGGCGTCTGGCGGCAGCTGAAGTGCCGTGGCATTTTGTATGCTCGCTCCTCGGTGAAGATGTCAGTGATAATGAGGCTCGGTGATGAAACGTGACCGTCTCCTAAGGTCCTCAGGCTTCCCAGGAGAGCCTGCGGCTCGCCGGCCTCCTCGTCCCTCCTTCTCGTTTTGCCATCTGTCCATCTTAATTGGAGAAACGCTTCCTGGTGACGGCAGGATAAAACTGCGCGCTCATCAGCGCCTCCCTCCATCATCTCATGTGTCGCAGTTTGATCAATTGATTAGAGAAGGAAAGCGAGCGTGGAGGTGAGAGCGCGCCGACGCGCTACCGTCTAAAAATACGGGCTCGCCTCCTTCTTGTGACTTTCATCAAACAAACAGCTTCGGTTTCTCTTTTTAAAATTCCGCCGAACACGGCGGGGCTGCGTGCGAACTGATGTAATTAACAAGCACATTTTAGAAGATAATTCATTAATAATGGCTGATGCAGCCAGCTGGAGTGGAATGTTTGCACAGTTTGTGCTGCAGGATTTTCCGTTAGGGTTATCTTTGCAGCATTCTGGAGGATTTAATGCATTTTCCCAGCAAAGGACCTTGAATCGCTCCCTCCTTCACGCCTATATTTAACACCGGATTAAAGTCAGTCTTCTAATTGGGATTACACTTTATTTTGTCTCATTCTCCTAATTGGAGCTGAATATTCTGTTACAGAACAGCATCATTCTGGATCTAACCTGTAGCTTTAGCTTTTATCCACTTTGGCGGTATCATGCTAAGGCTCCGATCGAACGTGCGGCTGTGTTTTTTTTAACTTATCTCCAGCATCTGCATGTTAAAGCGATTTAGGTGTAAAAATAAATTGTCTTTCAACGTTGAGGGGACTGATATTAACACGTACAGAGTTGAAGGAGGGTTCAAGAGCAGCAAATTGGACGTGAAGGTGGGAAGAGCAGCTAGGAAAACAACGCTAATGTGTGGAAGGAGCTACTGTGCTGGGCAAACGCTGTTTTCTTAGGCAGCTTTATTCTGCTTAGTGAAGGTCAACTCTTTGACCTAATGATGGCAGGAGTTTGCCTTGACTGTAATAACAGAGCAAACTAGTTGTGTTTCTCAGCAGCTCTACTTTAGAAAAATTTAGAAAATTCCCCACTATCCACTATCACAGTGGTCGTTGTATTGCCTCCACGGCAACCTTGACCACCTGTAATATAGGAGAGCGGAGGATGTTTCTCTGCTATCCACAGAAAGCCCCACAAAAAATGATTGCAACGTCAGTTTGGAGGCGATAGGTGGGTTTTTGGTCTGCAAAAAAATGATGTTAAGTGGGAAAATTCTAGCTTGGAGCACAACGTGTGAACTCATTAGGAACTCAAGGCCATCTTGGCTCCACTTTATGGCAGGTTTTGCAGACGGCGGACCGGAGGGCTGTGTCGAGCGTGGAAAATTACCTGCTGCCTCTGTCATTGTCATGGAGAAGAGTATTTTCACTTTATATAATAGTGAGCGCTGCAACTCTGACTGCCTGAAACTGTTTTTTCAGCTTTGAAGACCAATTCTCAGGAGGCAGCCAAGAAAATTGTGAACTCACCCTGTGGGAGCGAAAATAAATAAAAACTTAAACTTTACTGGGGATGATTTGTAATTAAAATGTAAATAGGATCCAGGTGAGCCGAAGTGAGACACGATAAAACATGAACTTCTCTTGCTTTTCATTGGCACATTCTTTTCTTGGCGTAAATATTATCTAATTTCTACACAAAACTCCCCCACACCAAATTATGGGCATGATGTAAACTGTCCATGAGGTTAAAACCCTAAAAGCTAATTAGCCCGATTGCTCCATCTCATAGTATGTAAATGGCCACTAGGCGGCGCTTCACTTTGAGTGCAGCTTGTGTTAAACCTGTAATTTAACCAATTCTACCTAATTTTAGACAGCCCTACTGAAGCTTCACTGGCAGATGCTGACATCCATTTAGGCTAAATTATGCTCAAAACTCAAATACTTCAAGGAGGAACCGAAATTGAACTTGTTTACGCGTGATGTCTGCAGCTGGTGTCTGTACTCAGCCAATAAACGGTCAGGAGTTCAAGGAAGCTCATTCAGAAGTCGGTAAATGTTGTTTTGTTGTGCATATTTTAGGTTTTTACTCGCTAGAGTTGAACTGAAACCTTTTTATCTATTAACTAGAGGAATTCTGGAGGAAAATCTGGACCGTTTTGTCCCCAGCGGGCTCCTGTAGTTATCCGTCTGCAAGTTTTGAGAATCGAGGAGATAAATAAAAAAAATAAATAACCTCAAGGTTCAAAATGCGATGCCAACCGACGGCTTTTAAGGCTTGAACTGCGGCCAGATGTAGCGCGTGCCCGCAAATTTGTGTTTTGTGTCAGGAGATTTCAGACGACAGAAGCGGCGGGGCGAAAAGCGCCTTCCAGGACCCCCTGCCAAGTTGGCAGAGCTGAAAATGAGTCAGACTTCACAGCGAACAGAACCACACGGGGCTAAACGCATCATTCCACAAAGGAGGAGACCACAGGCTACGTGTCTGCGGATGTTTACTGTACGTATTTGTGCACGTTTGGATCCACACGCGACGGTTCCAGCATTTAGTCCTCCTGGAGTTCGTGATCTGAGATAAAACACAGACCTGAATACTCAGACATTTACCGTTGGGCGTAGACTCTGCGTGGAGGCGTCGGCTGTTCCTGCGCTGCCCCTCTTGCTGCTCTTGTGCCCTTCAGCCAGCCAGCACCCGGAGGTTCCTAGCAGGGCCAGGGCCACAGCCCAAACACCCAGGCCACCCATGAGTGTCGCCCTGGGAGACAAAAACACAGGTCACAAAGGTGTCAATGGCTTGGTTTTACAGCGCATGAAGCAGATGTGTTTGTGCTAACTCCTAAATATGCACATGCGGCGTCCCGAGACAAAGCCCGGGATGATGATTAGCATCAAGACGTTGATGTAACAACGGCGACAACCCACAGATGCAGGAACACAAGCACAAACGTACAGAAAACATCCTGGTATCGCTGCTCTGGGAGAGCTGATTGTAATAATGGAGCAGCACTTTGGGGGGCCTGAAAACAGTCAGCAAGATCCACAGTCAGCCTACGTTGACCTCACTGGGCAATAATGTTTATTAGCAACACGTGGATGCGCTCGTGCAGAGGTGCGTCGGCTACAATGGCCATATTTATCGCAGCTCCTGTTTTTACGTGGATGCTTGTGTGTATCCACGTTCAGGAGCCGGAGGCCATATATCAGTCGGTAAAAATGGCGTCTTAAACTAAAGAAGCTCTAAAAGTTTTTCACCAAAGCAGAGACGACTGCCGTCTGCATTTATGGCCTGCGACATATTTAATTTCTTTACTTTTTAGTGTGGCAGTATTCTTTATTTCGTCTCTTTATCGCAGTCTAATAAAAAACTAATTTAACTCTCTAATAAAAACTACCTTAGCTCTCACCCCCCCCCGTCCCACACACACACACACACAAACACAGGCTGCATGTAAATCTGACTCCAAGGGCACCACTGCTGACCTTTGACCTCATCGTGGCAGAAAACTGTCTCACCTGTTGGCAGTAAATCTGCATTTAGGCCTAATTACTGCCAAAACGCTGCATTCACAGGGCTGTTTATCATGATTTTCACATCTTTTTGGGTGGACATTGAATGCATCTGTAAAGAAACTCTAATTGGTTCTTGTGCTTTCGGAATATTAATGTTTGTTTTCTTTTTAGCTAATGCTTCAAGCTGCTCCATTTAACCAACAGAATTTTCTCTTATAAACCTAAAACCCGACCAGTTTTTAGGTAGTTGTTATACTGGTTAGCAGACTGTTTACACTTTAGCCATTTAGCACTTTTGTCCACAAATACACACACGATTTCATTCCCCAGAATTCCCAATTTTAAACTACAAACCCTCAAACACACACGTTCATCCCAGCAGGTGTTTTACACCTGTTTAGTCAACTAAACAGGCGGTCGTGTCTGTATCTGGACAGTCATAAGTTCTTCCCATTTATTAGAGGACATAATCAGCCATGTCAACAGAGTCCGGAGTCCAAATACAAACTGAGGAGATTTTTGCCACAGTAACGTTTCTATTGGCTGTTGCCGCAGAGAAATGTTTGCACAACCGACCGCTTCATCGCTTTTTGGTAAATCTGACAGCAAATGTCTGAAAGTCCTTCCCATTATTTCCCATTATTCATCTCATTATTATTTCTGCACGGCGACGAGGCGTCTCAGCTCTGTTTCCTTCGGTGTACTCGCATTGATTTGCGGAGAAATGCCCATTAACGTCCACCTTCGAGGCGGAAGATCAATACAGTGCGGCTGTGTCGCTGGGAGAGCATTCAAACGTCTTTAAAAGTATCAGAAACCTGACCACAGCCATATTTTACAGCCCAATTTCTGAGTTTTGAATTCTGTCTAACCAATGTCCCACTATTGAGGTCGTAGACCAGCCGTCAACGGCCCAGGTGGGATAAGAGACAAGTGTCCAGTAAAACTGCTGGGAACCCTGTTGGATTCCGGCCACTAGAGGTCGACAAATCCCACAAACTCAGCCTATTGATGTTACTGAGTTGTCAGACAGGCTTTCCTACCTGCTCGGCGCTCCAGGTGGGTTTGTCACGGTTACAAATGATGCGTATGACAATCCTGCAAGCGGCCAAGGGGGAAGGGAGGGATGATGGGAATGATGGGAATGCTGAATGTTCAAACCTTTTTCTCCTTCGCTTCACATAAGGCCTAAACTCGATTAACGGGACATTTAGCGGTCCTTCTCCTCCCCCCGGTGTGACACCAGCAATCTCCGCTGTCTGGCTCACACCGGCGCTCCTCTTCAATAAAATCTCTGCCATGGCCCCTCGGCAGCGAGCCCATCATCCAACACTTTTGAGTCAAACAGCCCATTTCTCAGGCAGGCTATGTAGCGTGATATAGAGCCCATCGAGGGCTTCGCCTCTGTCCAAAACGCTCCGGAGTCGCCGCGATGCCGCAGTGACTCGCCCGTGTTCATATTTCACTCCCGTACCCGGTGCAGACACCGGAGTGACCGGGGAAGTCTGAGCTGTCGGCTCTGCATCAGGATGAACTGTGATCAGACGCTCCAGGTGGACGGGACACGTCCTTTCTCTTTAGTTATTTGTTTTTCATGTTACTCTGGTCTCGTTTGTCCAGATGAGGATTTATATGAAGTGATAAGGTCATGAACCATCACTCACTGTGAGGTAGGCCCGTGAGGAGAAGGAGGGGCCACTGAGAGCTAACATAATCGGCTCTTCACCCAGATTCTTACTCTGACAAGTTTAAACTAGCACGTTTTCACTTTTTCTTTCTAAAATTGGACTTTCCTTTAGTTCTCACTGTCTTTTAAGGTTTAAGGTTCGGCCGGGTTTCAGCTACCTAGACACCACAGCTAGGTAAGCGGTTCGTGCTAAAGTCGCTCGGATGCATTTGTGCAACGTGTGTTGAGTGAGAGATGCTCGTGTTGTTGTTACACCTTGTCAACTCGTTGCTTATTTATTCTGTCTTTTTCTGTGCACCAGAGGAACATTATCTGGGATTCCAGTTAGTTGGGAACCATTAAAAGAAACCAGCGTGCAGGAAGAAAGTATAGCTAACAGCTGGGACTGCTCAGGGCATATTTGGGAGAGCAACCACAGTGGGGTTTGCAGGGCGGACTGTGGAGCCCCGGGTGCCCGTTGGCTCTGATTGTTCTGCTGAAACTGCTGTTTCGGTCTTTTTCATGGAATGCTGCAGACAACGGACAAATCCATAAAGAATCGCAGGCAATCGACCGAAACGTGAGGAGGAAGAAAACGATGTGACGATCCTCCATAACTTAGAATTCCTGCTTTTAGAACAGTTAATTATTGTTCTGTGTGCTCTCATTAGGATTCCGACACCACTGTTAAACCAGAGTAGAAAACAGGGATGGGAGGCTTTTGTCTTCTGTGGCCTTCATCTCCAGTCCCCCATCAGGGGGGGTCCATCTGGGTGGGGGGGCTCATTAGAAAAAACTGGAGCGGCAATAAATGTGTAACACAACATTCAAATGAATCTGAAGTGCACACCAGAGGGTAAAGGAGCAAATGATAACATTCCGAAACATTACAGCCTAAATAAACCAGCCAGCAAGGCAAAAAATAGGCTGGAAGAGACCCTGCAGCTTTGTTTTATGCAGACAGGTGAAGCCTCAGTAGCTGCTGCAGCTGCTTAGACGCTGTTCACGGCAGCACTAGCGGGTTTTTAGCATGTTGGAATGACTGTTAATCCTTTTTTTATGCGTTCGCATCTTTGCAGCTGGTGCAGTAACTCTAGCTATAGCGGCATTGGCTGTCTCTGAGCAGCGGAGTGAAGGGACGAGTGGATAAAACGGATGGACAGATGGCTGAATAAATGGGACCAGATAAACCAGTCGACCTTTCTCCTGTCGTACTCTGAATTTATCCCTCTGTCTCTCTCTCTCTCTCTCTTCTCTTTCGTCCCTTTGCTGTGTTCGGGCGAGCGGGGAACTATTTACTCTGCGCGACTGATGCTCTGAGCTGCGGCTCCTGTGTTCATGTGGGACCTGGCGGTAAAGGTCACTTCTCTAACTTCAACATTAGTGATCTGAATTTTAAGTGAACCGTGTTGCCCCTCGTTCTACGGGGGAAAGAAGGCGCCGGTCAGGTGAGCTGGAAGGAACAGAGCCAGTTTCCGGAAGATAAGAGAAGAGAGACAGGGAGTTTCTTGTCATCAGAGGATGAAAACGAAGCTCCGCCCATCGGTTCTCGGTCATCCTCGTCTTCCTCGTTGTGCTCACCTAAACCTCTGGAGGTTTTCACCAGCGTGACTGCGTTAGCCTCGTTAGAGAGCGAATGCGCGGCACATAGACGTTGTCCCTACCGTCAGGCCTGTTTAGCTTTGTTCTGGAAGATGTCTCATTAAATATGGGATAAAATCTGCAAAACCAAACAGATCAGAGTCGCTGGGTGCTAAAACAGAGGCGAGGAAGTGAGTTGGCTAATGAGGGTGTTAGCGCTGTTATGTTTAAATGATTAAACGGACCATGTGAGGCTAACGTGACCTGATGCTTGTTCAGACGATGCTGCTTAGCTCAGCCTCGGCGCCGGCTGACTGGAGGATATGATCATGAGCCAGATGTCCGACTCAAAAGGTCTGAAACCAGGATTTAAGGACACATGACTCATCTGTGTGGGAAAAACAAGCTTCGTGTTAACTGTTATTGTCGTATCTGTGAGCGGTGACGCTAACCCCAAGCAGCTAGTGCTGTGTTACACTCGGACCTCTGATCTGGCTGTGCTTTGAGACACCGAGCTCTCAGATTCACATGTTGACGCCTGACAGCGCAGCTCGGAGTCCAATTTTGCCGCAACGTCGAGGCTGAGCGCAAAAAGACAGCTTTTAAAAAGTCAACCCCGTGGCTTTTTTCTTCCATCTCTGTCTGTGTCCGACAGGTGAGCTCTTGTTTCCACGTGGCTGTAGTGTTGGCCGATATCTGCGCCTCCTGCGAGTGTGTGTGCATTAACGTGACAGCGGTGCTGCGTCTGGCGCGCGTGACTCATCCCGCCATTAGGCCGGCTGGGAAGCGCGAGCAGCAGCCCTAATCTGCTGGACCCTGCGCTGCTGTAATGGCTCTCTGAGACAGCTAATAAGTTACACAGCAGCTTGCAAATGGCAACAAGCTGACTGGTTCACTATTCTGGGCTGCATCATTATTTCCCAGCTCCTGGTGACCCGAGGCCTGGCTGGGGAATCGCACCGTCAGGGTCCAGCACAGGGAATCGTTCGGATCTGGATGAAATAGGGTTCTGTACACTGTATTTTGCTGTAATTTTCCCACATTTTTGAGCCCAATTAGCAAAACCGAGCATGCTCGTTTCAAAATTAGTAATTTTCTATTAATTTCTACAGTTAGCATCGACACGCTTGCTTGTTGGCCACTGCGGAGACCGATGATGGTTAATGACTGCCACGGCAAATTATGAGCTGCAGATTGATATTCCCATTTAGGAGAGGAGGCTTCATTTTGATCTCGTGCGTGTGTGTGTCTATGGGTGTGTGTGGTGAGGAGAGTGGGAAAGGGGGGAGTCTGCCACGAGTGCAAGTGTAGGATGTGCACCCAGTTTGTCACAGATAGCAGTGATGGATGGTCCAGATCTGCTGCCTCCATATCTGGTTCCAGGCAGGAATCACGTCCAGCGAGCCCAGAAAGGACCTGGAAGGCGGGTGGAGGAGAAGGAGAGGAGCTGCCAGGGAGGCTGGAGCCCTTTCAGCACCGCGGAGAGCTCCGCCGCATCACGGCGCCGTGCGCGCCCACCGGTGCTCATTTCTCAGTCCGCTGACTGTCACGGAGGCTCTGGTGCCGCTGCGCCGGCTCTCCGGTGCCACTGATAGGATTTTCCCTGGAGAATCAGGGAGACGGAGGAGGAGCCGAAGCAGCTCGTTGGCAAAATCTGTCCGAGTTGCTGTTGAGCGACGACCTGACGACCTGGTGAGGGAAGGGTGGAAGGTGAGGGGATGTGCGTGTCGCGCTGCGTGACCGTGCCAGTGCGGCGCTTTGGCGCAGCCGGAGGCGCCTGGCACCATCCATCAAAGCCTCATCCGCGGTTTTCCAGCCGCGCTCTCACCCAAAACAGCTCATTTGGCTCATTTTGGATGACGGATCTCATCGCGTCGACCCAGACGCGAGCCGACCCCGCAGCCTCACTGTCACAGACTCCCTCCGACAGCGCCCCGCATCCCTCCGACCCTCCTGGAGCTCCGTCGCTCCATTATTTATGCGCTTCTTCCTCGGCTACTCGCAAACTAATTTAAAATGAGCCACCGCCGCCGTCTCCGCTGCTTTTTTTTTTTTTTTGCACTTAAAACAGCAGCAGTGCCACAACATCGGCGACACGCACTCCAAAACCGCGAAACTTGCCAAACAAGACGCCACAAACACACCTCCGAACATGCAGCTCACGCCTTACCTGTGTGGTTTCAAGTCAGCAGAGCAAAAAAGAAGGAGAAATTGGAGCAAAAAAGGGAGTCCCAACGGCGCTGGTTTAGTTCCAATGCTCTCCCGTCTGCATGCGCTCGACGCGGGGGGGAAGCAGCCTGATTAATCGCGGGCTGGTGCGTTAGCGGCGCTGCGTCGCGGCTCTCAGCGGCGTCTCTCCATCCTGCGGCTCCTCCGGCTTCTCTCCTCTCGGCGCGTCGCTCCTGCTTTTGCCCTATTTCAACTCCGCTCGCCGCGCTCTCTCCGTGACGTCAGCCGCTGCGCGCCGCGTCGGCCGCCACCGCAGGTTCCGCGCGTCGGAAAGCGACACCTGTGCGTGTGTGCGCACACTTGTGTGTTGACAGGGACCAGATGGCGGGAGATGAAACCACGCGAGCGTTTAACTTGAATTGTTTGTTAATTAAACCCGTTTGAAATTTGGAAAGGACAGTTAATCTGAACCAGTGAAGTGTTTTTTTTTACTAAAATTTAGCAGTATTTTTACTTTTTTTACATCCGCTCGTAATAGATCCTGTTCGTCCTCCCTCTCCTCACTTGAACGTGGGCAGAGACATGCTTGTGCAGGGCACAATTAGGCCCACACGCTGCAGAGACATGAGAACAGTGGCGTCGCCATCAAAGTTGCATATGGTGCTGAAACATTCATGCTGGATGTAACATTTATCAAGACAACGGAAAAGAGCGAGGTTTGGGGGAAAGAAGAAGAGAAGGAGTGGTTGGGGGAGGAGAGGGGGTGGAGGGAGTTCTGTGCACGGCTAGGCCTTAGGGAAGGAAGGAGGAAATGAAAGAGAAGGAAAAGTGTGCTGTAGAATCATCGCTGGTCCTTGTAGGGAGGAATTTTTCTCTCCCACTCTCACACACACATTCACACACACTCACGCACTCCTGGAAGCTTCTCGGGGCCATTCCTTTGTTCAACATCAACATTATTGACAGATGCATATCGGGCGTATCAGCTAACCTGGAGCCGCTGAGACCACCTCCCGGCTGTATCGTAGGCGTGCCCTGGCTGGCAAATCAATCACGCCTAAATGGCGTAAATGCAAAGGTGCCCGAGGGGGGTCTCTGAACGGACAAGGGCCCGGCAGGCGGAGCATGATGCTCGTCAGCCGTGTGGGGATGAAGCTCCACAGCAGACATCATCATCTTCGCCATCATTTACACAGGAGTGTTTGCACTCGCCGCCGTACGTCACAATCGTAACATCTTTTTCCCCTAAAGCAGAGAGGTGCTGAGGCGCTAACGCGCACCGGCTCCCTCGCAGGCCGGGAACGCCGGGAGATGAGGCTATAACTCTCCGGAATGTCCTCTCCCTCCCTGCTCAACACTGTTTCCCCCACACAGCTGCAGAAGCTGCTTCTAGTCCCTGACCGCGGACCTGGAAAACAACCGGAAGCAACTTTTTATAAGCACTCGTACAGGCACAGAGCCAATTTTAATAAAACTTTATTGATACAGTCACTTTGTTACAGTCAAGACTGTCTCCGGGCCTTTCACAGAAACCCGAACCTTGACCCTGAGGAAAAAAGAGTGGGGAAAAAAAAACCCTCTTATCAGGAAGAAACCTTGAGCAGGACCAGGAGAGGGAGGAGAGATAGGACAGGAGGAAAAGATGAAATCAATTGTTCTGCAGCAGATGCAGAACTGAACCGGAGTTGGTCAGGTTGGTTCTCAACGCCCATAAGACCCACATTTACAGCATCTACACACTTCACATGTGCACAGACATTAATACGGTTCTTTTCATCAAAGTTTCTCATCGAACGGAGCCTCAGGAAGAGGCCGGTCCTGTTAGCTGCAGAAATATTGTTGGGTGAAGCAGCCTGTCAGCGGAGAGAGGCAGGCAGACAGACTGTGGTGGTGGCTTGGCTGCAGCCTCCGGGCACCAGCGGTGTTATGGACAAACCAGCCACTCGCCCCCCTCCTCCCTCCTAATGCGCGGCGAAAACACGGCAAACACAGAAATACACTCAGACATTTCGCAGGAGAACATTTCTCACTCATGGTCCCAGGCCCATACCCGCGCACCCGCACAGAAACACACCACACACACGCCTGTGTGTGTGTGCACGCACCTTGTGTAAATATAATGGGCTTTGTTTCCTCCTCCTCGCGCAGCTCCAGTTTGATAACATTGGAGGCCGCCGGGTTCCCCAGATGACCATTGAGATAGAGCTAACAGATGAAAGCAGCAGTAAGACGCTAGCGCTAATGGTGCCACAGCTCCGGCTCACAGCCCGTATTTCTCCCTGATGACTGCTCCGCCTCGCACCGCTCTGACACCTGCAGGAGTGAGCTTTTTGGAGTTGTTAGTGTCGGAGAAGTACGCTACGGAAGAGGAAGCGGATTCTTTCAGACGGGCGCCTCTTTGAAGTAACGAAGAGATCCAATCACAGCGCGCCGAGGAGAACAGGCAGCCGCGAATTAAAGAGGGTGTTGTTATGGTGATGCATTGACTGGGTGTTTTCTTAAAGGCAGGAAACAGAAGAGCACGTGTTCTCGCCTCGTCTTTGCCTCTTTGCATCACGGGGGCATTTCTTTGTTGGCAGACAACTGTTCCACTCGGCCTCCAGCTGCGTTTTCTCTGTGGTCACAGCTGCGGTGTGTCTGTATGATAAAATCAGCGTCGTCTGCCAAATCACAGCTCGGCGGCGCACCGTTGCGTCCACCCGGGGCCATAATTGAATCGTTTACGGCTTAAAGTCCTGTCAACATCTATCTCTTTTAAAATGTTTGTCTGTGAAATTTTGAGCTGCCACCGGATCGCTGGTCACAGAGGAAACCGCAAAGCATCTGATAACATTTTTCCTGAGTTTACTGGTGTTGGAGCCCAGATGTGGCTGGAGGTTTTCATGCAGTCGAGTGTTGAACGGCTGGAACGGCTTCCTGATTTAGTGTAGATCCCCGGTGTTTGAGGAGGATTCTGCTGGTTTTCTCCAACAGCCTTCTAGGCGTTTGTGGCTCAGCAGCCGGTTTTCATTCGGAATCGTTGTCGACTTTTGGTTCTTTCAACATTTACCTTCCCCTGTTGACAACAGGCTTCTAGACATCTGTAGTTGTCCATCAAAGCCGCCTCCAGGGACCACTTTACTTAAATCAGGTTCAGACACGTAACCTGCTCCGTTAGACCCCACCCTCGACTTCATTTTATGCTACACAACGTACCCAGGAGCCCATCCAGACATCCTTTATCTTGCTTCCCTGTTAAATTCATGTGCACGTCTGCCAGGATGTACCGTCAGCATCTGGAGGCACCACAGGAGGCCGCGAAGAAACGCAGATACGTGATGAACGAGGCTGGAGGAGCGGCTGGGAGCGAAGGCAGCTGAGAGGAGCAGAGGGAGGCTGACGTCAATACCAGAGCGGAGTAAAAACATGTTAGTGCAGCGGGAGGGGGGGACGCTCACACACACACACACACACACACACACAAGGGCAGAGGGCGCCTGCGGGGAGCAACAGGCGTATAACAACATCGGACGTCCAATCCGCCATTTTCAACGTGCAGGAATTAAAGGTGACACACGGCGCAGCCGCATCATCCGTCTGGTTCTTGCAGCCGCTGCCGACATCTTTTATCATCCCAGCCAGGTTGAGCGGAACAGCCGACGTGTCAGCTGCTTTCGCCTCACGTTGAGGCCGAGCGTCATCGAGGAGCAGGAGCACCAAAAAAAGAAAAAGAGGATTGAGATGAAGTAAATCCATCAGCGGCCACTCGTTGCATCATTTGTTAGTAAAGAAAGCGAGCAACCCATAAAAGTGTGTCCGGAATCGGAATTCTTTTCCTCTGAGGCGGCCTTGGCTGCAGAAAGAGGGTCACTGTTGAGATTATTCGTCCCTCCGGCGTCTGACCGGCATCGTTCAGCAGCGCAGTGCCCAGACAGCGAGGCTGTGCCAGGTCCGACTGTTAAATCACAATCACAGGCCTTAAGGGCAAAGCATGCTGGGAAATAAGATATATCCATTTACGATGCCAGAGAAAATCAATAGGAAGGCGTGATTTAATGTATGTTTAATGCCGCCTCTTTTATTAATATTTTTTAGTTTTAATGGATGTAGATCTTAACGCGTTCCCAACGGCAACACTCAAACACGTAAATTTAGATGTGTCTGATGGAGGCAGGTGTGTCGCAGCACTTCTCACTCGCGTGGTGGATCTGGCAGGAGGGATTGGACCCCGAGCGGATCGGGCTGGAGTTTCCCACCTGGAGACCAAGCCCAGCTCTTCAGAACCAAGAGGAAAAAACTAATATATGTATGAAAACAGTGGGCCTGTTTTCACAACTACAGTTTCCATGGAAATGTTTCACATTCTTCCAGCGTACAGATAGTGATCTTCAGACATTTCACATTTACAAAATGTCACACATGGCGCAGATTTCTTTTTATTGCTGTTTTCTGGCTCCTGGTGCCTCCTCAGACCCAATCCCCTCCGCTGAACAGAACAAAAGCGGCCATTCCAGCCGTCTTCTTGTTGATCGTGCTGTTTTGCTAAGACCTTTGTTACGGTTCTGAAGTGCAGGTGATGTGATGCTGCTCCATCCTAACCCGGTGACACCTGAAAGACACCAAAAACTTCTGATTTACTCACACAAGAAATGCAGAAGTAAAAAGTCAGGAGAGGGGCTCATCACAGAGAAACGATCGGCAGGGAAAATAAAACGAAAGATCTGATCAATGAAGACTAAACAGATAAATAACTAAATACAGAGGGCCAACGGTTTTACCTAATCTGTACCACAGAATTCCGACAAGCACATTCAGTAAGTAGGACAAACAACAGTGCGGCAAGTTGGTGCTTGAAACTTTATTAATTAAAAAAAAAAAAAACAGATGAGATTCAAGCTCTCAATCCACTCTGCGCCAACTGTATTTTGGGTCCTGGTTACAACCACTTTCTCCCTGTTGGAATCGCAGCTCTGATTTGCACATCAAACCACAGTTTAAGAAAGGAATAAAGACAAAGTAAATGTTTTGTTCTATCACTCCTACGCACTGTGAGAGGCTCTTTGTGATCGACTCCCTCGATGCGCCGCAAAATATCTGCTGCCTTCTCTTCTTTCTAATAAATATGCAAATGAAACCTTCTAAACTGCAGTCAAGACGGTATGTGTACATATTGGGAAGATCTAGATCTGGAACAGTGGAATTAGTGGCGGCTCTGTCGAAACTGGAGCCAGATCAACGGTGCCGGCACAAATCTGAGTCATGGCGGTTGACGGAGAGCCAACTTGGCACACGGGTGCTTCATATCACCCACTTGGTGTAATTAATATGCCACAATAAAAGCAAATATTCCACCTTCACTCATCACTTTAAATAGCATCTGCAAGAAGCAATAACATGGGCCAAATACCCAGATACCCAGATCCTTTAGGTATAAACACATAATCAAGGACTCCAGTTCTCCCAGTCTAGCAGTTGGAAAGAGTCGAACGCTACTGACAGCGTTAGCACCCAGCTAACCTATCAGCTGCTGAGCAGCTGTGTGGGCTTCAGATCGTTCTGTTCCGGGGCCGAGGTCACTTTTCTGGATGTATAAATTGCATCTTTGTTGTTTTTGTCTCAGAAACACCGGTGCACTCGGAACTTTTATCCCTTTAAATAATCTTCCACATGCACGTAGGACAGGATTCAAAAAGAAGCCTGTTGTGCTTGCACATATGTGAGAAAACACATTTTCTTGAAAAGAGGTCAGGACAGATGCAGACTCATGAGCTTTTTCTCATATTAAGTTAGCACAGCTAGCTACAGGAAGCACAATGTGACTCGTATGTAAATAATTCGTCGAGATGGGTTCCAGCTTGTGATTTTTTCTGAGTGATAAAGCATTCTGATGTGTTTTGTGTGGATCGTGTGCTCAGCGCTTTAATCTGGAATATTTTGTGCAGGTAAACAAGTCCAGGTGTCACTCTCTCTGGCGGATCCTTAGATTTCGGTGGCGCCACACTGACTGTTCTCTGTCGCTATTTCAGGAACAAAAAAGCGAACCTCGGTGAGAGTTGTGGAAGAGGCTGTGACAGACAAAGCGTGAGAGATGGGGAGTTTATGAGCATCCGTCCCACCACGCTCACACATGCACTTATTTCTGTTTGTCTTCCTGAGTTGGATCTTTGAACAGGGTTCAAAGCCGCAGCTCAGCCGTCCTCCTGCCATCATCACCCTTCAGATTTGGTTAGAAAATCAGCGTCTGTCCCGTCTTTCCTTCATGGTTGCTTGCATTTATATATTCCTACTCAGACTTGGGATTTCTATGCAGGTAGCTCTAGCTTAGCGCTAGTTTTGAGCAGAAATGTTAGCGTTCGTCCTGCTTTTTTCAGTCTAATATACATGCCCAACTTGGTCATGATGCCTTCAGTCGTCATGGAAAAGATTGGAAATTAAACTCCGCTGCACTCGGGAGCCAGCAGACTATTGTCCGCTCACTTTTCTTCCTCATCGTGACAGTTTCTAGCGATCTCACCACGTCAAGGTCAAACCTTTGCACGGTAATTACGGCGGGCTGCTCAAAGCCAGCGGATGTGCTGCCGTGGAAACATCTATATTTAAAACACACCAGGACCTCACAAGTGGAAATCAGGGTTGTTTACGTTTGGGGGAGAATATCGCAGGTGGTCACTGGAGACACACGTAGAGGCGCGTTCAGGTAAAAATAGCCAAGTTTAATGTATTCTACACGCTCACACGTTGACAGTCGAAGGCGGCGCTGAGCTCAGGCAAAACCTGAATGGGAAAAAAAAGATTTTCTGGGGGAAAAAAAGACTTTAATTGCCTCCTGTTCCACTTCATTTTTTAATCTCTTTATCCATTAACAGGGCACATTTAACAGGTTAATTTAATAAAGGGTCAGCACTTTCGCCTGTATGGAGACGGGCGGGCGGCTGTGCAGTCACTGGAAGGTCCGGAGCTATAAAATGCAGAATTCTCATCAAATGGTGGACATCGCTCATTCTGGGAAAATGAGCCTTCACCTCATGGCTGGGTAGACTGGTGTCGCTCTGCTGGGCCGAGGGGCCAATAACATACACACATACAGTACACACACACACACACACACACACACACACACACTCACACGGCTTTATGTTCTGTGCTGTGTTCATGCAGTAAAAATGATCATCATTGGCTGTGATTTCTCTCACATGTTGTCATCTTTTGTCGTTTCTGCGTAAAGCTGCCGGCAGTAGGCATCGATTCATTATATCCGACATGTGGAAGGCTCCCATGGCACATTATTATAAATCTACACCTCCCTCAAACAACCAGCAGTTTATAATTCTTCCGTACCGTCAGTGTTTGGGTTGTATCTAAGGAGCACAGCAGCCTCAGCTGAGACTTTAATAAAATCATTTAAATACACTTTATTTACATTTGTGCACCCGCCAACAATGACTACCTTAGAGGTGGGTCAGAAACCTCTGTGGGCGCCAGGGTGGGTGTGAACTTCTGCCTCGGTCCTCGTGGGAAACACAAACAAGTCCGATGGATTTGAACCGCTGTTTTAGAGGGGAAGGTAACGAAGCCCTATTTATGACCTCAGGTGGGAACCACAGAAGAAGAAAGGAGGATGAATAGGAGGAGAAAGGCTTTTTTTTCTGGTTAATTTCCTGATAAATATGAGAATTAAATGAGGAAACAGGCAGAGATAATAAGTTATTTGTTTTCTAACAGCTCTGCCAGAGAAAGATGACGTGAACACAGACTTTTATATAACACAACATCTTTTTTTTGGTGATAAGGGTGGGTTGCTTCAGTAACCTTGACGACACACCGATTGCCAAAGCCGTGATCTCAGCGTGCTTTGGAACAAACAGCAGAGCACAACAAATTCTTGCATCCTCCCGCTCTTCCTCCTCAGTCTTCCTTGCCAGTGGTGCCGAGGGGCAGCTCACCGTTAAATTACAGTTTAACGCGCACGGTAATGCTGCGTGGGCATCGGCTTTATTGTGCCTGACTTTGACTATACCATTTCAGAAATTAACGGGCCGCGGAGTCGTGTTTATCGCGCTGTGATGCAGCGTGCAAATGTGTGATTAGCGGCCTGCTTTGATTGTGACCCTGACCCCTTCTCCTCCTCCTCTCCCTCCTCCTCCTTCTTTTCCTGATGGGCAGAGAAGGTCAGTCACCGCCACCGTCAAACACAGACAATTCATACCAGAGCCTCCATCATGCTACTTAGACTGGGAAACCAGGAGACCAGTTTAGGAGGAGGTGGATCAACTATTAGTGTATTTACCAGGGTTGTCAGATTCGAAGGCGTAGGTCCAGATCAGTGCCTCAGCCAGCTCCAAGTGGATGGCAAACATGGCCCCAGACACGGGTTTGCCGGATTTACCTAAAAGTCATTCAACACTGAAATAAAAGCTCTTTTTTAAATAAACATATTACCACAAATGGCTTCTTCCGACTAGGAAATGGAGGAATTATTTCCACGGATGCCCCCCACCTGACTGCGCAATCATCCTGCGCTCTGACCATGTGCAGCGGGCTAATTCCGAAGCCAAGAAGTGTTTGTGGGAACCAGTGTACCATGGGATAACCTTGGGATAGGAGGCACCGCATCATTTCCTTTACACCAGCCAGCGAGATGAGATGGTGCTCACCTCAGCTCGGCAGGTGTCCCTAAGGACCCCTGTCATTAGAACCCCCCACCACCACTGGGAATTTGTTGCACCGATATGACCTCGCATCCCAGTTCGGATAACACACTTTTCCCAGACACTCGCTGGAGGCCTTTAGAGTCACCACCGAAAGCTAAGCTAAGCTAAGCTAGACATTGAATCTTTGATCAACTTGTTATACCTTATCCAGGTAATGTGCATCAGTGTGAGCACTCACAGCCAAACAGCCTTCGAGCTGCAGCCAATAGATTGGAATCTTTTATTTTTTTACTCTGTTGGTTTTGAGAGCACGCTTCCATCGATTACAGTCCCAGGGGTTAAATAAGATTAAACAACTCGCTGGTCGACTCTCTAATGCAGAACTGGAGCTACACTTGTAGCCGCTCCAGAAGCGATCGATATCTGAATTAGATGAGGAGTCGCTTGATTTGCAGGAGGCCAGGATTGAATTTGTCTTAGCGTAGGTCGGCGAACACTTTCAAAAGTTGTGCATGAAGATAAATAGGTGCAGGAAAAGCCAGTGTGGGTGAACATTTATGTAAAAAACCTGAACGTAGCCGTCTCACGCAGCAGGTCGAGGTCACGCGGACGAGCGCAGATGTTGAATGTTTGACTTCTGCCTTCGGCGAACTCCTCCGATCTGGTCTGAGGCCACTTAGCTCTAATTACTGCTCAGGAATGGCAGCACCAATCACCACCAGGTTAATTGTTTGATCTCTGCCGTATGGACAGCCTGTCACCACGGTAATCCACGTCTTCACACACACGCTCCTGGTGTTTGGATGCACACGA
>CAAE01015001.1:275442-381765 GCA_000180735.1 Tetraodon nigroviridis
ATTCTATCCACTATCTAAATTCTAGATGGCTCTCATATCTCTATTATTGTGCATTCGCCGATGGATGCTACACATCGTAATACACTCTCACACACAGCTCTAGTGTTGATGCACACAGCGGAAGTTGTCAAGTGAATCAGACAGAGTGTCGTAACACCTCCTGGTAGATAAAGATACATAATACAGTCATTTCAGCAAAAGTGTGTCTCGAATCTTATTGTAAAGTATACTAAAGCTGTATCCTCCCTTCCTCACTGCTGTTGTTGCAAACTGGGTGATTTACTAGAAAAAACATATATTTTTTCCCTATTCACCTGCAGTTTCTTCCTTTCAATGTTTATACCCTAAAAATATGGAACTTTTTTTATTGAGTGTGAAGTGCGCTTTATGCCTGCGACACTGTGTGTTTGCTTCGCTCGGGAGGGGGAAATAGCACCAATCATCCGCAGGCGTGGCTGTAAAATCAAATCACAGCCACAATGTCTATTTTTTCAGCGTCAACGAGGACTAAGAAATGAAGTGTGGCAGCGAGCAGTAGGAGAAAACAGCAGTTTTAATCACTTTGTGGAGCAATTGTGGACTGAGGACACGGCCGGTCCTCCCCGAAGAGCCAACCTCCGCTGGCTCTGAGTCAGCGCTCGCCCTGGCTCATTTAACCTTCTACTTATTCCTTCTAACTACAGCAACTTATAATCTGTGCAGCCTTTCATTACACAACGACACGAAAAAGAGCAATTTCTCTTTTATGGCAGCAAAACGCAGTGTTTCATTAAGTACAGGTATTATACTTCAAATATAGAAATTATGGCTGATGGCAGCGGTAATCACAGGTCTGTACGCTTCTGAGTGCAGACAGACACAGACTTCTTGCTTGACAGAGAATTGAAAGGTTTTCTTATTGGATTTTACACAAATGCCTGCGTTTTATGGAAAATTGTATTTGTATAACGTGAAAGCCCGTCAACCACCATTAGCATTGAAGCTAATGTAAGCCCACGTGCACAACACAGTTTGGGGTGAAAAATTAAAAATATAAATGGATATTAATGGATAATCAGCAGTAACAGGATTTCCCAGTCACTCAAGTGAAGAGAAGTTGTAAAAACAAAAAAATCAAAAGTTTTTTTTGATGCCCTTTACTCTGACTAGTCAAACACATAAATTCTATATCCATGTTTACGATGAAGGTTGCCGATTGTGAATAGTTTTTCAGGAGAAAACACAGAGAAAACCCAATTTTTACCACAGTTGTCCCCACCTGTCAAAACACACACACGTGTGTGTGTGTGTGTGTGTGTGTGTAATGGTCTGGGCCTCTGGGTTGTTTAACTGTTGAAAGGGTCATCTGAAGGACAAAAAAAGACACACTCTGATAGCCTTGCCTGATGGAAAACGGCACATCCGGGGGAAAAGGACAGATATCACACGGATCATTAGCTGCAAATATAAAAAGGAGCATCACAGCGGCCTAATGACACTTTGATAAGCTCTGTTCTGGAAGTAAACATAATCTGTCCACTTTTAACTCTTCTGTCATGCCAACAGAGACACATGAAGCAGAATGAAGTCGTCGGCTGTCGAGGCCTGAACGCTGTAAAAACTGACCCTGGTGAGGAGAGAGCTTAGCATGTAAATACCATTTTGACGTCGGACGACAGGCTCGGTGAGGAGATCTCGTTTGCCTTCACCTGCAGCTTTTCTGCTCTTCTATTATTGTTGATTACAGTGAAGCCGGGGCTTCTAACAGCCGACGGCAGGACCGAAGGCGTTTGAGAGACAGGCTGGCGAATGTAACATCTCAAAGATAAAGTTTCTTTCTACGCGGCAAAAACAAACTGCCCATTTCTATGTTGGCAGGCGCGAGGCTAGCCGATACCTTTCCCGTCTATTGTCTTTCCACCACCGGGCGGGGGCTCTTCTCTCTGTCATGTCTCTCTTTCATTGAGATTCAGCAGGAATGCAAGAGAAAGCCTGCGATGGGAGAGGGTCACCCAGGCTGCAGTTAATCTCTGGCCACTCTATATTCATCTTCCTTATAATCACTCAAATCCTGAACATCGTTTAGAAAGCGAAGCTTCGCCAGTAGCCGTGTTTACTCTTGACCACTAACAGACCTGCTTCATATTCAGCCGTCGGCCTCCGGAGGAGCCTAATGAATCCTGATTTTCGCAGAGCACGATGGTTTGTGTGGGCAGCGCCGTTCTAATGAAGTCTACAGTATTCATTCAGGTGGCACCGTCGTTTGTTAAATTAAGGAGCCGTTTGTCAAATGACGCGATCTGTTGAGTCAGTAAGGAATAACGTAATTTATTCAAGAAGACAGTCAGGAATCTTTTGTTTCTGCCATCTTTTTTGGGTCTCTTTATCAAAGACTGGCAAACAGAGTCGAATCAGTGTACAGTGTAGCAGCGCTGTGTGGAAACCAAGTGTCTGTTGTAGCTTCTCTTCTGCTCAACGAGTGGACGTCTTAATACAGAATGAAGTGGAAATGCTTTTTTCCCCCGCTGCGCGTCCTTTTCTTCCCACTGACCCAACTTTAAGCAGATGAATACAGATTGAAGTTCTAGCTCGTCTGTTCCATTTCCACTCGTGGACCCTCTTGGCTTTCTCCTTCCTCCTGTGCCTCTCACACAGCGCTGGCATCTCTCCGAGTGCTTCCTCTCAGGCGTCTGTGTTTAACCTGAAGAGGATGTGTTCGTCTGTTCCCACAGCTTCAAACCAGCCATCTTTTCCTGCGCTTTAGCTCACGAGGGGCCACTCCTGGAGGCGAGAGCCCACAAAAACAACCTTTCTTCCCTCACATGTATGTGGACTCGCTGCAGTTTGGCTCCCTCACTTCTCCACCTTTGCAATCATCGCTCCCTAAATTCTTTATCATGGGTGGCCCACGTTGGGTTTTCTGTCCAGCACGTTTGGAACCCACATGCAAGCAGGGTGAAGAGCATCAGAGTCCAAAGCGTGCGTGATTGTCTGCAGTTTTCAAGAGGTGATCGTTAGTCATTATCACTGTTTGCAGCCTGTAAACAGTGTTTGTGAATCGCCCCTAACAAGCGGTGGCTTTTTAAAGGCTTGCTAATTGCAGCCAATCTGCAGCTGCTGATTAAACCTGAGCAGACTCTGTCAGTATAACTGGTAACCACCATTCAGGAGGGTGTTGGAGTCCCAGTGGACCTGAGAAGGCGGAGGAGAACCAGCGCCTGAACCGCCTAGCTGGCTGCATCGCTGCCACGCTTTTCTGAGAAGTTCTTTGGTTAAGTAGGACACTTCAGGACGGTTCTTGTGTCCCTATCCAAAGTCACCGCCCCGCCTCGTTGCTTAGGCGGTTAACCTGGACTGTGTCGTACACGCCCTGAGGCGTGCTGTCAGAAAACCTGCCTGATGACAACCTGACAACTCCATCCATCTTATTTACCCGCTGGACAGCACAGATCTGCGGCAGCAATCAATAACGCTCACAATTAGTTTCCCTCCAGCCCGCGGAGGCGGTGAAGGGGGTCGGCCGGTTGACCAACGGTCCCTGGCACAGCTGGACCGAGCGTGTGTGGTGTCCGGGCCCACCCTCGCCACATGTTCTGACATTAGCAAACGCCTCCTGAGGCTCCCTGACATTTCAATATGCCCACCAGAAAAGAGGGAGCGGCTGCGTGTCACGGCTTTCCGGGATCCTCTATGCAAGTTTGTGGGGCGCTCATGCGCGTGCACATTGTTTTGTTTTTCACCTTGGCTCGGTGACCTGGAAAATCTCCTCCAAAGGGCAGCGAGAGGCTGAGGAGGACTCGCCAGAGGAAGCTGATGGATCTATATCAGGCCGTGAAAACAGATAAGTGTCATTCATCACCAGGACGTCTTCAGGTTAACCCTGACCAGCAGGGCGCCGCCACACGCAAGCATACAAGTCCCAGCATGCCGCGGTGTCATTTGGACGCCTTCAGCGCATGAAGACAGGTCAGCGACCGAAGCCGGTTTTTTGGATTTTTATCCTTAGCCGTTTATGATGTTATCGTTACAAACGAGCGGTGTTTTAATGAGCGCTCACATTTTAGTTCATTCAAATGCTTATCTGGCAGAAGCGGCGCACATCAAAAAGCCACATTTCCTCTTTTATGTTTAAAGAAATTATTAATGTTGCTAAAGCCTTTGGAAGTCCTGAGAGAAAGGCAAATACTGTACATATTCCATTTCCCCCTGAGGGCAACCAGGAAAGTTGTACAGTGAAATCAAAAATGTGTCGAGTCAGCGTTGCAAATAGAAAAAGGCTAAACAAATACGAGACACGCGCCTCTTTAATAAATTAAGTTTCAGCATGGAGAACCTGGGGACAGTTTCTCTCAAAGAAAAATCGGGACTTCTCCTCTGCTAAAACTCTAATGAATAACGAAGGAACCTGGCTCGAGGACATGTCCCAAAAAACAAAGCCGTGTGACTTCTACATTTTAGAGTGTCCTTGAAGGTTAAGGACGGGGGTCTCGGTAGCCTCTGGCACCGTTTAATCACCGCACGTCAGCGTTGAACTTTGATCGTGACAAATAACGGTGTTTTCAAGTGAGTCTACCCATCGGACATCAATAAAGCCTAATGGTGTGTCAGGCCTATTAATGGATTACCGCACAGACCTCATAAAAACACAATATCCAAAGGCCCCAATGACCTCACAGTGTCTGCTAAAGCCAGGTCCCATCCGCTGGTAGGAATCAGGGTGTGGTCTGTTTGGTCTCCATCCATCAGCCCACACAACAAAGTCCAGCCCCACTCACGTGCAGACGTACTTGCAGCTGGCGCTTCCATGGCGACAGACCTTTATGTCTAATCAAGAGCAGCATCTCTCCATGAGGTAATTACGAAAACCTTCCATCACTTCTCACTATTGCAGCCTAATCTGTTCATTGGTAATTTAACGAGGAAGGCCTCGGCCTCGCTCATTCCGATGTCGCTCTGGCCATCTTTGTTGTTTTATCGCCGAGATCCTGTCGAGGGATTCGTGCCGTTGGATTAGCATTGCGAAGGCTCTTTGTAGCATTAACACACGGAGCCTGTAGCCGGCGCGGTAAACATGCGTTATGGCAACTTCCCTTTGGGCATTTACCCACCGACGTCAGCTAACCATTTCAGCCCCCCTGTTGCTCGGCACGTTCGGGCCCCCTCCCAGCTGGCCACCCTGCTGCGCTGCTCTCCAGATTCCTGCCAGCTCGTTTCCTTCACTCTCCTTCTTTCTTTCTAGCTCTCTCTCGTGTCTCTCTGAACTGCCTCCTTTTCTACCAGTCTTTCTTTACCTTCCTCTGTTTGTGTTTCCACTCTGCTTTCTGAGACCGCCTCTCCAAACACGCGGTGAAATGAAGATTATACCCCAGGCGAGACGGGCCCGGAATTTTATTTAGCACATCCACACAGCTAACCGACGCCATGCACAGATTTATTTACAGAACAACAGGAAATCATAAACAGGACCATATTTACATGCACACAGATAAACCAACATCCTGCCAAGTACGCAACTCACCAAGATAATGCACACACAGACACACACGCACACACACATAGGTGTATAATGTTGTTTTAATAATATCTTAACAGGTGAAATTATAGGTATGCTAATTAAAAACTGGCTGGTTTAAATTATTGTTGCTTAGCAGCATCCTGCTAATCAGCTTCACTCGGGCTCATTATTAGGAAAACAGCTAATGGAGGAATAAAATGAAGCAACAATGAGCTGCATGCTTTATTTTTTTGGAATAATTGAGGTAGAAGAACGAGGTGCATTGTAATTAATCGTTGCTGAGAGACCTGTTTGTGTTGCTGGGGTTGTTTATCCGTTCCTGACCTAACTGAGTCTACCTCAATAATTACTGCAACAGGAGACAAGACAAATGTGAACACTTTTCTTGCTTCTTTTGAGTGTGTGTGTGTGTGTGTGTGTGTGTGTGTGTGTGTGTGTGTGTGTGTGTGTGTGTGTGTGTGAATCAAACATTTTTTATTTTTTTGTCAGGTTTTCTGTATATTCAGGGACAAACGAACCCAAGTGCCGTTTTTGTCTGAGTTTCACAGGGAAAAAAAATGCTGTATGATTTTTCTGATTCACTAATGCGACCATGAGAAACCTATTGATTGACAGCGCATCACATTCCACCAAAGCAAACTCCTAAAAAAAATCTACTGTCCCAAGAACTTTGCTCTCATTTGCACATTTTTCTCCTCTTCCTTCCAGTTTTATGAACTGGGCACCTGAGGCTGTTTACGCTGATTCAGGGCCAGTATGACATCAGAGATCTCCCCCAGGATCTATTAAAACCAAAGCTACAGCATCTTTTTACAGCTTCAGCAGCTGCAATTAAACCACAGCTCTATATTTGTAGTGGTTTCTTGCAGTTTTGGCCTTTCAGTAGTTTTTATTGTTGATAATATTTGGTTTTTCTACGCAACAGGTGAGACAACCATTTAAACCGATGATATTTTTACTATATTTTATTTCATCTTGTTCGGTTGTGACTTCAATACACACCTCTTTTATGTAAACTCGTCTAAAATCCTCCTGTGTTCTGGCCAGTGATTAGCAGATGTGCGTGTCTATCTTACGTCCTTGTGCTAACATGATCTGACATCTGTCAGTTTTCAGGACGATGCGGGAGGCGTTCACGTTGACGCATCAAACTGGAATAAATACGAAGCTGTCAAAGCTGTCACTGTCATCAGATTCCTATCACGACCACCGCGTAAGCGAGAGTGTGAATCAACACTCTGAAGCATCGTTACGCACAGTATTATGTGTCAAATTACATCTTCTCAATCCACAGAGGAGATTTATGTCGGAGGAGCTCCTCAGAGCTCAGGGTTTAAGCTCCCACTGTTTGAGGGAGTCCTTAATGAGTCTGACGCCGATTTTACGGTAGTGAAAACACTATCGACGTTTACTCAGCTGCTTTTCTGGCTTAAAAAGCTAAAAGATATTTGCCCCTTAAAGGACAAATTTGAAGATACTTTATATTGTTTCGACACTAAACTATAAATCCAACACATAAACCTGGAAATGTCAGTCCGACCATCCGCCAGAGAGTCCCAGTTCTCCCATTTGGCTGATAAAGCAAACACACCAGCAATATGAAAGGTGTGAATGTTGCAGACACAGATATGTCAAGTCAACCTAAAACTTTTATGAGTTTGTTTTTTTTTTGACGTTCCTGAACGTTTTCCTTGCTCAGACGTGACTCGTTAACCATCCGTTAGCTTTGGGAGCCGGATCGCAGGTATTTGACTCTCTGATGATGGTGAGGGAACGTTTATCTGTCTTTACCTGTCTTTCTGCACGCCTTCACCCTCAATTAACTACTAAACTCTGGCGTTGCGGTGCCGCTCCAGTCACGCCACCCCAGGGGGTTCCTGAACGCAGCACGTGATGAAGCAAAACGGGAGGAGACGAGCTGATTAGGAAGATGGTGAGAATGGATATTTCATAGAGAAAGTGTTCTAACAGCGTCACAGATGTATCCAGTAGGGGGAGTTCTGGAAGGGAGACCCTCAATTTGTAAAGTATCGAGTTGGACCGGGAATCAGCTGCACCTCTGGATCTCAGGAAGAAAACTAGACACGAGAGTGGACGTGCTGGGTGAGAAGGCTCCCACAAAGGCACGTGCACGCCCAGTCTCAGGGTGCTAACTGACTCAGACAGTCGGTAACAGCCTTCCTGCCAGAGCTCATCTCACCCGAGCTGCTCACTCACCTCTAAATGAGAGCTGCCATAGTAACGCCTGCCACCTCTAATTGGCGGCGCGCTAACTATCAAATCAGGCTAATTAGCCAGAGCACTGCAATGAGGAATAATATTCTCACTCTGTGTGACTGTGCAACGCCGCTAAAGATGTCCTATTAGCATATTTCAATTTCCCCACAACAATAGAAGCAATTTATAAAAGTGCGATGGTCAGGGATCTGTCAGCAGGTGCGACAGGAAGTGAGGAAACGAGAGATCAGCCGCAGCAAAGGTTTGTTCGAACTTGCAGTCTGGTGTGCACAGATCATCCCGCTCACAGCACATTGACAGTGTGGATGTCACAAAAAACACGTGAAGGCTACACTTCCAAGACCAAATATCCATCGGTGCATTTTATGACTTAGACAAATAAATTAAAAAGGTTGTTAAAGATGCTAAACATAAAGGAGACAGTTGTCTGGCTGGATATACAGTCACAATCCTGATTTTTACCAATCCTATTTTTTTATTCTCACTCTTTTATCAGTTAAATAAGCGAACTATTTCTGTTCTAGCTAGGCTGATCGCATGAGGGCTGATCACAAGTAGTGCTTTTTCCATCACTACAGAAAGTTTTCAGACGCAATTAGCACGTGGGTAATATTAGCTGTGTGCTAACCTCAGCTGGGACAGCTCAGCTGGGAGGGAACGCAGGAAGCAAACCCCAAATCCAATTAGAGGAAAGCAAAAGGAAAGAAAATCTTCTGGTGCTAATTTACTACAGAAGAAGTCGCCGATTGCCCAGAGAGAGAGAGAGATGCATTTGTTTTTGGTTTTTTCGGTTACTGTTTTTTTTGTTAATGGACCACAGATTACAGGCTGCTATTTTTGCAGGTCAGACTGTACAATCATTAAAAGCAATCAGTTCTCTGAGCATTACTTAAACAGTAATATTATGTTTGACTTTTGAGTCAGCAGCAGCTGAAATATGAACCCGTGAATATTTTAAATTTATTTTATTCCAATAAACTAATAAATCTAGAAATAATGTGCACATATTGGTTTTCTTTATAAATCAGCTCAGTTTGTAGGGAACGTTCTTACCTAAAGGTTTAAATAAAACCCAGGTCAATGAGGAGCATAACCCTGACAAAAATAAGAGAAAAAAAGATGCTACAAAGGAGGATAATGAGGGATTAGAAAAGGTGGAGGGCAGTTACAGTCGGTGGCAACATGGAGGACAACAGCAGTGGATGGAGGGAGGGCAGGAGAGCTGGAAGCAGCTAAAATCTGAAGCTAACAAGGAGCTACGGGACGGTGAAAAATAGTATAATGAGCTAAAATATGGAAAACATTCAGCAGTTAGATGTTAAAAAAAAACAAAAAAAAAACTCAGAGGTTTATTTAGATGCCAAGCCCAGTTAGAACTAAGATTTTTTGGAGTTCGTGAGTCTTTTGTATCAGATCAAATCTAATTGCCATCATTATAAAATAACTTGGTCATTAGATTATTGCACTAATGTGCCTAGAAATGAAAGAATAGCTTTTAGATTTGAGCAAATAGATTCCTGTTGTTATAGCAACACAACGAAATTCCTTTCTGGAGATAGCTCTGGCTGCTCTTAGCTCAATAAATCACGGCTTTGAATCAAACATTATTATTTGGCAGAAAAAAAAATGCTTTGAACAAAGACTGCACTCATCTTTCAATCATTCCTTCTCCTTATTTCTGTTCCAGAGAAGAAATATGTCAGCCTCATTAGCAGGTAAGTGCTTCGCATTGCTTCCCGGTCGGCTCAAGTGTCGCCTGTCTATCAAACACTGAGCTGAAGCAGTGGTTTGTGTGTGTGTGTGTGTGCAGAAAAAAAATAACAATCATTTAAAAAGAGGAGAAGAGGCCCAAAGGTTCACAGAGTGGGGTTATATTTCCCGGGGATCTCTTCCATTTGTGAAGAGATTAATCCAAACTGCAGAATAAAATATTTTTTTCTTTAAGCTTTTCAGTTTTTCAGATTTGTGACGTTTTTTTAATTAGATGTTCACAGTTCTATCTGTATCTTCTAATCTGCATCCCATTTTCCTCAACTTGTGCCTGGAATTGTTGTGCAAGTCTGCAGATGCTAAGAATCAGGTTTGTTACAGATAAATAAAGGTTAGAGGAGCTTCTGAGGCTTTTTCTGCTCTTGTCTTCTGCCAAATGCATTCTTTCTACTTTCAAGGATAAGGCTATTTTCTTCTAGTGGATCCTCAGAGACTCACAGCTGCAGCTAAACTCTTTAATCCCAACAAGCTCTTTTATTATATGATGAAAGGTTTTTCTAGTTTAAATGAAATGAGCTCCGAGAAAAGGCCCTGTGCTTCAAAAAAGAAAAAAAAAATGTCCTTACTTTGCAGTTCTGGACCGAATATATAGCAAAAAAAAAACACACACACACACATACACACACCTGCGGGGGCTTCTCGGACGAGCTGCTGTGCATAACATAGAAGACGCGCTGACATGATACAAGGCTTCAAATCACAGAGCAGCTCTGTGACGCTGGGCCTGTCTGCCGCTCAGCCAGGCACAACCAGAACAGCAGGGAAGTTGCCCGAGGAACGCTGCTTCCCTGCAGCGTGTGTATTCATGGTGGTCAAACAGCCCACAAGCGTGTGTAACTGCTCAAAGGCAAACCTGTGCTTGGAGATAAAATTACAGACATGTGATGCATATTCATATCACCCCCCAAACGGAGGCTTGAACCAGGGTTTGCTTCTTTTGGTTTACAACTTAGAGGATAAAAAAGGCAAAATAGTAGTATTGTTACCTGCCTACTAGGCAGAGGAGTGTGTGTGTGTGTGTGTGTGTGCTCTGAAGACCAGCTCTGATATCAGTGGGAGAGGCAGGAATTAGAAGCAACCAGCAGATGTTGGTTAATTCAAGCCCAACTGGGAGCAGCTCTCAGCCCCTCAGCGAAGCCCAGCATGGATGGAGAGGATTAAGATGGGAACAGCAATAAAAAAGAGGAAGAAAGTAGTGCGTTATTCCCTCCCACATCCATATAATGTACACGTATAAGTAGGGCCGATAAAAAACGCTGGTTGTTCTCAGAGCAGCAGCAGCTTCAGAGCATGAAAACAAGGTCCGGAGAGCTGATTACTGGTGGCATCAAATGGGAAGAACGAGGATGTTTAAATCATGATGATGTTTTATGCATCATCTATAGAAAAGCTGCAGACAATAGGGGTTAATTATGCATGTTCGGGGTGTGCTCGACAGTGAGGGGGTGGTTCCTGACATCTTTTTTTTTTTTTTTAAGAAATCTTATACCTGTCAATTTCCTTCAGCAAGCAAAATCTGGAAAGATTCCGCTATTTATAATGTGTTAAAACTATTGTTATATAGATGTAATAATAGTTGATTTGTCCTGAAATCAGCCCTGTCGGATGCAAATATTTAGCGGAGATAATAAAAGAGGAAAGATATTAGTTAAGGGGATGTGTCATCTTTTACATATTTGCTCATATTTCCACACACATACACACACACTCACACATATGCACAAACAGCCTCACCTCTTTTTAATATTTCATACTTCCATCAGCAGCTATGACTGTTTTATTCAAAGTTTCCCACATTTATCTCCTTTTGACTGACTGAGGCTGTGATGAAAATCCCTCTGGACACTTTTATCCACGGCACAAATGCCAGTAAAGACAATAAGAGAGTTTTTCTTCACCCTCCTGGACACCAAAAACCTTTGGTTCTGATAACTGTAGGCAACGTTTCCTGTAGGTTTCTTTTTTCCTGGAAAAAACAACCGACGAATGGACATCCTGCATTAAAAAAAGAAAAAAACCACCTTCTTCATCCAGGTGGAATAAAACACTGCATGAATCATGCAGATGCTGCAGAGTCGCGCGTTACGCCGACAATAGGCGGTGCTTGTTTGTGGGGGGTCTTTTGTAGCCGGGCCTGTGTTTGTGTGTCTGGGCACTGGAGCACATCCAGCATTTCTGTTCTCTCCTCCAGCTACAACGACAGTTAAACTGCAAGAGGCAATGTCCTCCTTTTACAGAGGGGATTTTCACACTCCTTATTGAAAAAAAAATTGTCGTTCACACGTTATCTCTCCATCTTGGTCGTAGTTGCTTTCGTCTGTGTCATTGTCAAAGTGTGGGGAGATTACTTTGTCTCACTCTGTTACACCCGAGCTTCACTTTTACGTCTCCCTCCTTCTTTCAAGAAGGAGAAATCATGAGGCTGGACTCATCCGGCTCCGACACAAAGACCGAGCAGCACCCAGCGGTGGCGCCGTCAGCGGTGACCCGCCTACATGTCTCTCTGCTGAGGGTGCGTCCTGTCGTGTCCACGTCCCACCGTTAACAGACAACAATCCCTGGACTGTGTGGGTACTTTTATCATTTGACCCCGCCACCATCCACTCACTGACCTGCAAAGTCTGAGCCTGTGGAGTCCGTGACACAAGTATGTCGGCCAGACGATGACAGAGAAAGAAAGACTGAAGAGAAGAAAAAGAAGCAGTTACATTCCGTCCCCTGGAGGTCAAAAACAGATGACAAAAAGCAGATTCGTTTGATTCCACGTCAACAGGAGATAATTGGAGATTACAGGATGGAGCGAGCAAGCTAGCTAGCTGCAGAGTCTGGAGGATGTTAGCTTCCCCGACTCAGCCAGGCGCTGTCACAGCTCTGCTCATTAATAATGAACGTGAGGACACAAATTCTCCCTGAAGACGCACGAGCCAACTAATAAAAACTGATATTTAGAAATGAAGGTTCATTTCATGAGGATTAATGGCCGTGCCTGCGGCCGGAACTCGACAAAGAGAGTCTAGAAAAGTCAGCCTGTGTCCTTGTGTCGCGCTCTCTTCTGCGCCGCCTGCTGAGGCCGTTAAGCTGGGTACAGATGTGAGGTTTCGAACACACCATCTTATCAGCCCAGCGGGATTAACAGAGACGATTAATTACCCTAGATGGCAACCCTGGCTCAGCTCCGGTTCAAAGGTCATGTCCCTGTCTGACCCCTGCTGGTGAAGGTACGGTAGCAGCTGCCCTGCAGCTCTCACACAGGAGCTACCTTTTTATCTTGTGTCTTAAACAAGTCCAGAGCTGGTTGCTGTAATTTTCTCCTTTTCCTGTTTTACGTTCATAAATCTGGAGCCCTGCGGCCCCTGGAACATGAAACAAACCTTTGAGGGTGGAATAAATCCAGGGTGGTTAGAAATCCGATAAGAAAAAGAGCCTCGGCAGCTGCAGAAGCAAAGAGGAAATTCGTGTATTTGGGAGGCTTTGAGAAATAATTTATGACAAATGTATTGTTTGTGCAGACGTTGTGACGTCGCCGTTTGACGATGCATTTTAAATCTTGGCTAGATGCAAAATAACTGTTTTTATGGAGATGCACAGGCGTACTTCAGATGCTCACAGACAGAGAAATTTGCTTTCCTCTGCCAGGGAAATCTCATGTGGCCACATCGGTTTGGTGGAAGACTCTATTAAAACAACTGACCGCACAGACAAACCACAAATTATCGTGATGACAAGCAGCCAGATTTGGGTTTTAAAAAATGGCCGATGTGCTGAAGAAAGGAGCTTTCCATTACGAGATGTCTTCCTTTGCAAGATAGCAGAGCTGACAAATTGTTAATGACCAAGGAGCTGAGATGAGCAGCAGTCGTTTATTACACCGTCACTGGCTCCAACCAGATGGTTTTGCAGTTATTAAAAGAAAAACTGGCTGCAAACACCTAGAAATGTTTCAATTATAATCAACTCCCGTCCATTCAGACTGTGTAAGTGGTTTATTGAAGATCAGTACTGCAAAGAGTGAACCTCTGACCTCTGACTTTTTGGCCATGCGGACAGTTTATAGGCCTGTAAATAAAATTGATCCAGCCCGGACAAGTGCGGCAGCTCGAGCCGCCTGTTTACCACCAGGCATTCCAAACCTTTATTCACCTACAAAGTGACTCATTTGTTGGGTATCGATCGTGCTTGCTGAGACAACGGCGGCTCGTGTTCACGCTATCAGATGTGGGGGTGTTGGGATGGCAGGGTGGGGGGGGGCTGAACATGGTTGCCCTCTTTAAAAACCAGCATGTCAGCTGTGATGCCGTGTGCTCGGTTTAACGTGGGGTTTTTTTAACATGAAAGTGAAACTCCAGGAAGAGATGGTTGCTCCCGGGCACCTGCACTTTAACCCCCGTTGTTGCCCTTGCATGTCCACGGTGACAGGAAGCTCAGAGTCCATCTCCTCGTGCCCCCCCCCGCCCTCCATCCCCCTCCCACACTCTTCATTACCGCAGCCTTTTGCTCGAGTGCCCCTGCAGGCGCGCTGGATCGGCTCCATGCCGTCCACTTCACTGGCCCCAATCTCCACGGCGGGATTGAAAAGGCTGAATCTAATCTGCCCCCCTGGTCAATAGCACATATCTGCAGATGCTTAGCGACCGCCCCCCCCCCCCACCAACGTAGATGCTTGTCAGATTGAACGAGGGCCGGAGTTTATTGATTGGGCGATAAGAGCGACGGCAACTGAGGGCTTGGTTAAAATTAGGTTGCTCTGAGCGACCCTTTACCGGGTCCTTCAACATCTCAGTGCAGCGAGTCTATCAGTCAGAGCTGAGCTTTTCCTTCTTTTTGAATGAATCAGTACGATGTCCATCTTCTTTTTTTTTTTTCTTTTTGGTTCATTTGATGGTCTCTTCTCTATATATATTTACTATCTCCTCATCTGGGCTCGGGCAGAGGTGTCGGTGGAAACGCCAGGCAGTAAACATGTGACAGGTTTAAGCAACAGCCTTTGCGGAACGAAGCGCAGCAAACCTCTCTCGAAGCACCACGGTCCCACGCATGGAAAAGTCCCAACTGCTGGTGATCAACCGAAGAGCCAGATCTGAATAAACACGTTTACAGGGACCAGATCAGCAACACTTGAACACACCACATTTCACCTCGTACCAACAAAGAATCTTTCCTAATTATTTCTTGACATTTAAATAGAACAGAAGAAGGCCATTCATCTGTTTGCAGCTGGGGAGATTGTTGCTGCATATTTCTCCAGCACCGTTGAAAACTCTCCAAGAATTTCGGTCAAATTAATTTTCCCAGGTGGCAAATAATGAATGTAAAACAACCAAGAAGCGATATGCGTGACCAGCAAACACTTTCTTTTGTTAAATTAAGGTAATAAACATGAAGCAGAGGGCGGCCAGAGCCCGACGTCCTCAAGATCCAATTATTCTGTAACAGGCTTCAGAGAAAAACAGCTAGAATTCAGCAGCCTGTTCGCCACTTATTGTTTCAAATGAAAAAGTAAAAGAGGTCTGAGTTAGATTTTAATTCAATCTGTTTTATTTTTGAAGTTTTTAAGTTATAGCAGCCAAGAGCGGCTTTAAAGACAGCAGATGGGCGTTTATAGATGGCCGATCAGGACATTTTAATAGAGCTCATTTTAGACTTCTTTGTTAGACTTTAGAAACTGAAACTGAATTTAAATGTTTTACCATAAATTTTAACCCCGTTTGATTTTTTAGTTTTAACTTAGTTTAAATTTTGTGCCTCTCTGTGAATATCTTCATTTAAAATGGGGCTGTTTTTTCTTATCTGCCCATTTCTTTCATTGTTAAAAAAGAAGAGAAGCAGAATGAAAAGGAAGAAGGAAAAAGAGAGACAGTGAGGCAGACTGGAGAAGAGGAGAAGCTGCTCTCGGGGTTAATAGGAAAGTTCCTGTGTAAATAGCACCTGAGATGAAGAGGAGAGAGGAGGAAAGGTACAGTAGGTGAACCAGAGTGACAAACGCAGGCTGGAGGAAGGAGCCCTGAACTATTAATGAGAAGCCATTTTGCCTGATGGGGAAAAAGGGAAGGTCAGTAAACAGTCAGGCAGAAAGAAGAAAACACACTGATGAGTGTGGCGGGGAAAGAAACAGCGAGCAGCCTGGCCTGCGGGCACATGTGCCGGCTGGAACTGAGCCCAAATGCAGGTTCGGGCTGCAGAGAGCGAGGGAACACAAGGACGGAGGGTCAGGCAGCGGCACACCAATGCTCAAAGGCCCTTCCGTCACTGCTGGTTGGCACTCACCTGGAAACTATGGCCTCTTTGTGTTCGCATTCGAAGCTATAGCAGAGAAATTACCAGAGCACATCACAAAAACACACAATCAGGTAGTAAAGATTAAAAGACACCCAAAAAATGACAGGTTTTTCTTCAGCTTTATTTACTTAGGAAAATCAGGGGAATCCGCTGATCGGCTGCGTGTTTCCAGACAGCAGAGCTAGCATTAGCGCAACGCCGCAGGTTCTTCTGAAATGAAATGATGTGATTGTCTGGTTGTCAGGGAGTTAAAGGGCTGGTGCTGACTGGAAAATCCTGTTGACAGGACAAGTGAAAGAGAAAGCTTTTAGAAACATATTATCTGTAACAATGGTTCTGCCCTGGGCGATGAGGATCCCGCAGGCTCACTGCCTTTCTCTGCCGCAGACAGGTGAGACAGACACATTGAAATTCACGTCTTCCCCGTCCTCTCATATTCAATAAGCCCACTTCTGCCAGATGAGATGTGAAATTGCCTGCTATCACTACAAGGCCCCTCGCTGAAAGGAATTTTCGGATCTCCCCGAATTTGATTGTTCTGGTCTGAATATTAATGGCCATTATGAATGTGCAGCTGTCCAGTTGGTAGCCGCAACCCCGGGGGTTTTTAATGGGCCGGGAAGTGGTGGGAGGGCGTGTTACAGGTGAGTAATTCAGAATAAGACGAGCGAGATTAATGCAGAAGAGTTTTACAGAAAGGAGGGAAAGGAGCGAGGAACAGGGGTGACGTTTTTTTCACTTTTCTAACAGTCAAGTTTAAAAACCATTAAAAAAACAGTACCTGTGGCTCTTCAGATGGCAAAAGACATAGGTCTGAATATTCATGCGGCCCTTAATTTTTAATAGACTTAAAGAAGACTCTTTAGTTTGTTTACTATTTGACAATAAATCTTTTGTTGGCTATGTTTTGTTTTTAAAAAGAATCCATACGTTTGATTGTCCACAGAAAGAAGTTTGGCCCTGGGTCTTTTGTGCTGCTGTCTTTCAGCACCTTTCCTCTCTGCCCCGTTCATTAAAACCAAACAGCTGGAATTGAGTGGAAGATAACAGGGACGGGGTCGATATTCATTAACCAGGAAAACGGAACACAGGCAAACGTGGAGGAGAACGGTTGGCACGGAGATGGAGGATAAAAAAATCAGTGGAGGAGAAGAAGAATCGCACCGAGGAGTCCAGAAGTTGCAAGTTTGCGACAGCTCTGAGAATATAAAGTTTTAATTACTCACCTATCCAGAGTTTTATCTCCTTTGTCAGGAGGTTAAAGTTGCGGGTGTCAGGTTTCATCACCTATAAACCTCCAACAGCTTGTTGAGCGTGAAGCTGGAGGTGGGAAGGGGAAAATACTGGCCTCAACTGCTTTCAGGGATAAGAAGCTCTCCAATCTCACATCTGAAATTGGGAATTAAAGAACCTCAGATAAGCAGCAGACATTAAACTTCTCCATTATCCCTGAAAAACGACCAGCATTAGTTGGTTTGTATTTCAACAGCAGTCAAAGTTCCTGCAGATGTGGTGGTGGTCGGGGGCGGGGGGGCTCTTCTGCTGTTACCGGGTCTCTTGGTTCAATTCATGATCTACGGAGGCAGAGTTGAATACAGATAAAAATAAATATGGAAGATTGTGTTTTTCCCGTATGCAGCCAGATTTAACGTTGGCTTTGTCTTTTCTCAAACAGAGAAAAGCTGCCAGGATTTTTTAAGATTCGCGGTCACAAAAGGCCTTAAAAACTCCAGCTTGGCTGCTGTGTAGAATTTTACAGCTCCCATTTATTTTCATTTTTACGGGCTTATTATGATTAGAAATACATCAGGACCGTCAGTAGCCTGGATCCCCGGTTCCTCTGGTCCTATCACCATCACAGCTGGAGGCGTCCCAGTGTGAGCCTCGGCCTTCTCTTCCTGTCCCGCTGTCCTCGTGCGCTGACACATGTGAGCGGATAATGCACTGAAAAGCGTGCACATCAAAAATTCCTTATCAGAGTCGCTTCGACGGAAGCGTCACATGTTCCGGCAGGCTCCGCTCCCCTTGGTTTGCCCAGCAACCTTTTCTTTACCACTGGGTTGAAATTTCGGTTAGCGTCGCCACTCGTATCCTGCTTCGTCAAGCATAAAGTCTTAGACTGGGGAATTTACAACAAAAAAGTCACACACACACACACACACACACACACACACACACACACACGGACTGATGAAGCACAGCAATGGCAGTGGCATCTGACTGCTGGTGTGTTCTGTGCGAGCAACTGTCTCATAAAAGATTTGTGAGTGCTCAATTATTGACAGCGCTTCAGAGATCTGATGAGGCGAGCCCCGCGGTTGGACGCTCGGCCGGTGGGCTGGATGGCTTCCAGCCCACAGATGGGAGACTTTTGCATCTGAAGTTCCAGCACAAATGTTTCCCCTCGGCTTCTGCATGATGAGACGGTGGCTGGTAATGGGATGAGGTGCGTGTGCGTGTGTAAACCAACAACTCTTGGGTCTAGAACATAGCCCAAGGCAGAGAGATTGTATCATACCCCTACATGTGATTAATTAAAGAACTTCTTTGCATATCATTAGCATCAAGAAGGCGCTTGTATGGAAATCATTAAAGCCGCTGTTATCTAATTGGTTTACATCCCTACCTGTTGGTTTAAATTGTGCTCCATATATCTGGAAAAGTGTTTTCTGCTCATACATAAAATATGCGTTCCGCTAAGGGCTCATAATTGTATTCCATTCGCTTCCTAAAGATATTTTAGCACTAGCATTAAATGAAAGAGAATAAATGCTGCAGGAAGGAAGAGCTGCTGAAAGGATGTGCGTCGTCCAAACCTTCGACTTTAACCTTCACCTTTTCACGCCTGACTGCATGTGCAACAATTTCACGTGCAGCCACCTCGAAAGGACCCCCCTTCTCGCATGTCCTTCACACCTCAGATGTCTTCAGGCAGCACCAGGTCTCCCGAAATTGATAAAACTTGCATATAGTTTTATTTAAAGGGCATTTAAACAATCCTGAGGGTGATGCCAGTGAACACATCAGCAGTTTTCCGAGTATAAATGGCGGGGCGAACACGCCCATGGATGGATGCAATGACAAATGGATGGATGGATGAAACTTCTTTCCTTCCATCAAACTACTAGAGGGATGGTTTAACCTCGAGTCTGCGCAGGTCCTCAGCAGGAAGTTGGATTTTGTGCAAACGTATTTTCTCTTTGAACCTTCTTGTTGAAGTTTTCCTTCTTTTGCCAAAACGCTGGGACATGCCTGGCAACAGAGCGGTGTTATCTGTATGGTGAGGGAACAAACAGACTAAATAAACAACAGGCCCTTGTCACTCGATAAAAGTGACGGAGCAGAAAAACAGAACGACAAAAGGCTAGGATTCGGTCGGGGCAGAGCTGCTTTGCTGTGATTAGCTACACGTTAGGGCGCAGCAGGCCTGGAGAGCGAGAAACCGGTGGAGGAGTCTGGAATCCTGCCCTGGACAAATACAGCCCATAATAGAACTGTATTGAGCTCAGAGGGGGAACATTCATTTTCATTACCGCGGGTTTTATCTGTCCCCGTGTGCACCGGCGTCGCAGTGCAGAGGTGCGCTCCGGCTGTAGATCAGGGAAGGGATGCAAACAACGGCGCAGGAGGGGAAGCGGTGGGAGGATGCAGCGGCGCTGGATCACCGTTAACCAGCTCTGACGCTGCAGGCTGCTGCCGCTCTTGGCCTGACTCACCGGATGAGTGCAGGTTTTCGGGAGGTCAGGCAGACGGCGCCTCGTCTCAGCAGATTATTGATGTCAGCGGAGGCAGGTCGCCCATGGCTGCATCTCTGCTTCTCTCTGTTGAGCCCGCAGCCATGGGGTTTGGATCCCACCTGCTTTAATTTGTTTGTTTTGTTTTCGTTTCTTTGTTCCAACACAGTTAATTTAGCCTCAATTAGGTTTATAGTCTAGTTTGTTAAAGTTGGAAGATGTGAAACGCCGGCAGACAGACGCAGCGTTTGGGCTTCAGGGACGGCCACGATGAGTCGCACTCAACCTGATGCACAGATTTCACTCTGGTGGAAACTGGAGGACGAGCTCGAGCGCGAGTGCACGAGCGTGAGTGATGGCCGTGGAGTAAACCCAGACACACGCCCACAGCAGCGAAGGCTGTAATTTTTCTGAGATGCGGAACGTATTAGGGAAATGAAAGAGGGAGAGCAGCACCTGAGCAGAACACTGGAGGCACAGAGGGGCTATCGCTGCGATGATGAGGGCTTTCAGACACACACACACACACACACACACACAAAAACATGTTTCATAATCTCTAGATGTTTGGGTTAAAAAAAGCTAATAAAATAGATCCTGGCTTAGGTTTTGGTGTGTGGATTTAAATTCAGATTAAAAACATGGTACAAAAGAGCAGGTGACAACTTGTACCCTGAGTCTTGAATTAAAGCTGGAATTCTTTCCGGATCCCTGCACCTCAAACAGGAAAGTGACTGAAGCTGCGATGGTTTTCCCTAGTCTTTCCTCTATCAGCTGATTCTTTTTGGACATCCCTCCTAACTGGAGGCGCGCCGGCATCGGGATCGCCGCTCGTGTTCCTCAAAATCGGACCTTGACGCCACCGCTCGTAGCCGCCGTGTGGCTTACCTTGACCCGCCCCTGGAGCTTGGACCCTCGGTGCGTGGCGTCATCCCCTCATCCTCATTGATTAACTCATCAGCCGTGCCAGCTGTGTTTTGCCGGAGATAATGTTTTAATTAACGAACTTCAATATCTAATTAAGATTAGATGCAGATGGTTTCTAGAGGTCATTGAAATGAAGGTAGACGAGCGCGAGAGGGTCCGGCCCGGTGATGGGATCGATACTGCGCCTTTGGGGATTACCTGTCTGTTGTTGCTGATGTAAAGGAACCCTTCGTTGGCGTGTTTTGGCCCTTTAAGTCAGGTTTAGTGAACTCCAGAGGCAACTGTTTGCACGACAAGTCGAGGCGCTCCTGTTTTGTTCAAATGGAAAGACTGACTGGAATTCCTAAAGGTACCCCGATCGTTACGGCCTCGCCGGCCCGCGCGCGCAAAACAAGAGGTCTGCATCCGACCTCAGAACTCATGCTGAAGAGAAGGTTTCTCAGTCAGCAGCACTTTTGAAGACAAAATCTTCAAGTATGGGCAGAATTTGGAGGGTTTCTGGAGAAGTATCTGCATCGTCTGCGTCTATGCCGCGGCGTTCTTGACGGCAGCGTCTCGCCCTTAAAGCTGGAGGTTACGCTCCGTTAGAGGCGGAGGAACACCGGCTCTGCAAACAAGGAGACGCTGATTTGCCACCAGGATAAACGGAGCAGATTCCTGTGGGAGGTGAGGACCAGGCGTCCACCGCCAGAGACCAGCGCAGCAGCTTTGACCACAGAGGGGTCGTTGCAGTGCATTATGGGTTTGTAGTCAGCAAACAACATCAGCACCCGCCGGGGTTCAGTCAGAGGTCTGTCTTTGTTCAGGGTCATCAGCATTCTTCCTTCACGCTGCTAGAAAACATATGCGTCAAAAATTGTGAAAACTAGTGAAATATTCTGCAGGAGCTGCTCTGTTGGAGTTACCTCAAGGCCACGTTTAAAAGGTGGAAGGCTCCGGTGGAAGAGTCTCGCGTTAAGCTTTTAGGCTCATATTTTGCAGTGTTGAGGTGTTATCTTTTCTTCAAAACAGAATTTTAACAGGTTCATCACTTTTGGTGATAAAAAGGAGTGTTTTCTGTACCCCTAATGAGCTCTCAGCCTCCTCAGAGCGACCTTGACTCTCCAGCACAGAAGAAGCAACTTTTCTAGCTTCTTTTTCTTCCTTTTTTACTCTCCCCCCTCTCTTTCTCTTTGCAGCCATTTTCTTCTCCTTTCCCTCTGCACACGTAAATAGCTGCAGCTCTAATTAAAGCCAGCGTTTAAATACCTTCACTAATCCATAGACCATTGAGTGCAGTGTGTTAAGTCTGCCACCATTGATTAGAATGATGATTCAAAGAGTTAAGAAAGGCAAACTCATTAGGGCAGATTTTCCGAGACGACCCTGCTGAAAGCTGCGAGAGGAGCCCGGCTGTGTTTGTTGACGCCTCAGAAACCCAACCCGAGGCTTCAGCGGAGGCGATGAGATCGGCCTGATCTCGATGGATTTGTTCTGATGGGTTTTGGGGTTTTTTTCAGTTGTTTTCTGGAGGTCAAGAACACGACCTGTTTTAGGTCAAAGGTCAGGCACTGGCAGCACTCTGTGGCAAGACAGTTAAGCCGGTTGTCTGCAGGTCTATAAGCCACAGGCGGCGTCTGCGGGGCGGCTGTCATCTCCTGTGTGTTGGATCCATCGGAGGCTGTTTTTGGATGCAGCGGAGTTAGCCAGAGGGAGGCGGCCCAGACTCCCAGTCCCACGTGTGGTCATTGATCTGCACGCTCTGATTCAGGCTTAGCATTAAATCACCCTGGGGTCCAAAGGCAATCCCCCCCCTCTTTGTTCAGGTGGACAGCAAAGATAATAGAAAGTGTTTGGAGCCCGCAGCGCCGAGGGGCTCCAATCTCACCTTCAGCTTTCTCTTTCAAACATCCCTTCTTCTTCTCTCCCAGTTTACACATTCCACTCCTTACTTTATTTCTTCTTCTCTCCGGTGCCATTTCTTTCCCCGCTTCCTCTTAAATCTTCCTCTTCCTCTTGTAAGGGTTTATAAAGGGAGCCTTTTGTACGGCCCTGATGGAGAGACGACTCTCAGACAAAGACTGCTCACAGAGCGGAACGGCAACAACAAATAGGACCTTTTGTGGGGAGTCCGGAGAAGCTCTTTCATCAGCCATGGAGAAGGAAGGACAAGGGAGAAGGAGCAGAATCATCCATAAAACACCAGTTTGCAGAGGGCACCAGGCTCCAGGGTGGGTTCTAGAACAGCCGAGCCCGGTGTGTCTACAGCAGAACAAACCTGCGTTGGATCCCCCGTCATAAATATTGAGAGACTCCGCATCAAATACCTGCTGTCCATATTTTATTTATCCGTCTTTGATTGCTCTGTCCACCAGTTGTTTCACCTGGCAGCGCACAAATCACACGTGCACGTGGAGCGTAGCAGCGCTGTTTGCAGGACTGTGTGGGGGCAGGAGAGGGGTGGAAAAAAGATGTTTGTGACGTTAATGTGCGCTGCCAAATTGATGTTTGACGGGTTTTTGAGCAGTTTATCTACAGGAATGAATTTTGACACATCTCAGGGCTGCAGAGATTAAAAAGGCGTAATCAATTAGAGCCGACTGGCTTATTTCTGGGTTTACAGGCCCACATGTTTGCAGTCGGTGTAGGCTGTGATATACGCTCGTGGGTAGGATTAGCCTAAACCCGGTCGGCTCGTCCTTCTTTGGAAAGTAAGTCAATTTTTAAGGTTGCAAACTTTATAAAGAGTTTCAAATCCCACAGATCTTTTGTTCCTGAGCAGTTTCTTCACATGTGTTTGCTCTCGCACCTAAAGCGTTCAGCCCGGCTGGAGCGCTGCACCATAAATCACGCCGACACTTTGGTTCCTGATGTTTTCGCCTCCTTCTGGTTCTCCGTGTGTGAACCTGCAACCCGGCGGCAGCACCCGCTCTGGCCTGGACCCGTTCCACATGGGAAATTTCCTGCCGGGTTCAGAGGTATGATTGATGTTGGGGTTCCGCCGCAGCACCTCCGAACTTAGCCAAAGAGGGGACGCTAATAAAAGCTCTGTGGGCTAAAACAGGTTTTGGCCCGTGCCGCTCGGCTGGCGTGCTTTCCCCCCTCGCGGCACCAAAACATCCGAAACACAAACCAGCTGACAGGAAATCAGTATTTCTGCATGACACGCCTGATATTTCACTCAGTTGAGTTGACGTAACGTTTTTTTACAAAGTGTCGGTTGCAATGGCTGTTGTCTGGAGGTGAGACGTTGAGCAGGACCAGGCCACCTACTGATGGCCGGACGGCCAGACAGAGGAGGAGGAGAGACAAAGAAGAAGAATAGACAAATCCTGTTGTAACGCTTGTTATTAGGATGTGGATTTAGGAGAGCGAAGGCTGTTTTTCAGAAACTACAGTGGCGCTTGTTAGCACTGTGTCGCTACGTTTGCGTGTGTGCGCGTAACCCGGAGATGGTGAAGGTCACACTGTGCTGTGACCTGTAGAAAGATAATCCCTGTGACAGCGCTCGTAAATTTCCTTCCATCACCAGGAAGCGGGAGCGGCGTGTTGCTACTCGGGCCTGTTCTTGGGAGGATGATGGCTCGGAGAAAGCAGCGATAAGAGCACCGCTGTCGTCCACCCTCACCTTCACACACCATTTTTCTTCACTCTGTGTACTTTCCTTTATGTCTCTCTCAATCCGTCACCCCGCTTGCTCTGGCGAGCTGCAGAGCCGGGCCGTACGGGGCAGCGGGTGACACCAGCTCCTGCTCTGAACACACATGAGGTTATTAGGAAGAGAGGGTAGAACCGTGCACTGATGTACCTCCATTATCATTCTTTATGTATTTTCATGAGATTAAACTGAGGGGCAGCACCACTAGGAGACAGATTAATGAGAATCATGTAGACTGGATCTCTCAGCTGATGGTTCAGTGACCTCACTGCTGGAATTCATATTTGTTGTACACCGTGAACCTGAAGTCGCCTGCTAACTGGTCGGCTATACTGGGAGCTGCCCTTAGAAAGCACCTGCAGTTCTAGAGACTGCTTGATCGGACGCTTAAGGCTCTTTCTTGCCGTTAATTAGATGCCCTGCTGGTTTACACAGAGGCAGGTATGTGAAGACTCCAGGCCTGTAGAGGGCGACAAAGGGCCAACGGTTTTTAAAGGTATTTGCAGATGTTCCGTGTAGATTTTTATAATCATTCTGGAAGTGAGGGTGACAACTCAGTGCACTAAAGTAGCAAAAAAAGAAGCAGCTTATTGGGGTTTGGTGCTCCGTCAGTGCTGGCTTTGCTCTAATCATCATCATCTCACATGGCCTTCGTCACAGCTAGTCAGGTCCAGGCATAAGGAGCCAAATTGGCCCTCTGGAGAGGTGGGCAGAGTGAGAAACATCAGACAGACGGTTCCTTTTGGTAGTTAGACAACACTACAGGCCAAGAGAGAAGACCGGCGGAGCCGAGTGTCACTCACGCCGTTCCTTCCTAACGCGAGAAGACAGAAATGAGTTTGAGCTGAGAGTCAGCGAACAAGTGGGGAAACGTGCACGAGGAGGTGAAAATGGGGGACCAGCAGCTTTGTGAAAGTAGAGAATTAATGAGGGAGAGGTAAGAGGTGCAGACAGGAAGGTGGGAAAGTGAGGAAAGAAAAGGTCAGCTGTGAGATTAGCTCCTCCGTCCAGTAGCAGCACGCAAGGCTCTGGTTTTAGAAAGTTTAAGCCATAGTTCCGCCTGTTATGCGAATGATAGCTTAGGGTTTTATAGTTTTATACATCACACATATAAGAATTATAAGATACTCTCAGCCAAAAAGAGCATTCAAGCAAGAAGTGACCCACTGTAAATATATTCAGGTGGTGTAAACTTTTAAAACAGAACCTTTTTTTGTTTCAGGTCTGTAGAAAAGTCAGTGATTCAGATAAAAATTGAGTCTTGCTGTTTGCAAATGTAGACGGGCAAATTTGTGATGTTTATTGCTTCATCCAGAGGTCGTCGAGGTAATTCAAAATAACAACTCCTGCAATACCAGAAGCTAACGCATCTTGGTTTTTGGTTTTTGTTGGGTGTTTTTTATTGTTTGGGTGAGTGTGTCTAAAGCAGTTTCTTATAGTTAGAAAGATAGAAGGAAATGGAGATGGACTGATGTGCGCAACAGTTAGCAGAAGACCGCTCTGACCCAACGGCCCAGCATAGAGACAGGAATTGGGAACTTCCGGTAAGAGTTCACGGAAAGTGATTGGCTGTCCTGCTCAGGCCTGCCGAAGGAAGAAGGGAGAAAAAGAAATGATGGCGTTTGCTGCAAAGGCCCAGTTAACGTGCTGCTGCAGAGCGGAAACAGCACTGAGCTGCAGAGGCCTGCACGTTTCCTGCACGTTTCTCATTAGGCATGTGACAGAAGACACCTGAAGACAACTGAAATCTTTTTTTTGTCTCTTTTAGCATTAGCAACAGTGGCTAAATCCATCATCATTCGAGACGACTCGTGTTGGGATAACCGCTTCAATAACAGCCTGTCAGTCGGAAATATTACAGATGTTGTCAACGTGGCAGAGAGAAGCAAGATGCGCAGTCGCAACAGTCGCAGCAGAGTGCTGTCGGATGCACTCAGAGATTTCTGCAGCGGCAGCAGGAGGCTGAGTGCTTCTTCCTCCGAAGGCAATCATGTCGACTGGGCTTTGGAAAAAACAGAGGGAGGAGAGCCCGGATCTGCTCAGCTTATCAGTCCGTCTGATCCAGAGAAGGGAGGGCCGTGATCGGAGCTGGGAGTAACGGACGTAACAAGAAGACGGCTCGAAGCACTCAAAGTAACGTGTGTGGTTGTGGAACTCACAGCTAGCGTGGCTAGCACGGAACACCCTGGACAGTCCATCCTGTTGGAACGCTGCAAGTGCGGAACTTTTACACACACAGGGGTTGGTGTTTTTGGTTATTGGCTCTTTTTTTAACTTGAAAACAGGAATTTTAATCATGTCTATGGGAGGATATTAATTCTCACATCTTGACGTGAACCAGAGGCTTCAGGCGAGGGCAGAGAAGAGATAATCTAGGTTGGAGTTTAATGGTTTTATCTTTATTCAACAATAGAAACAATACATGTCAGTCATGTGAGCCGATCCCCATCTCATCGGAAAACGCTCGAATGGGTTTTCACATGCTTTTAAAGCCGCCGTCTCTCCTCCGACACCCATATTCGGGGCCCCGTAGAGACCTTTTATCAGCAGCTGACAGGTGCGCTACCATTAACACCCGCTCATCTCATCTCAGCGGCGTGGGTGCGTGTCAGACGGAGGCTGAGAGAGGCGCACGTGAAGCCAACTCTGTCGTCTGCTTTCTCCACTTCGGCTGCCACCAAACAGGACTCTGCTGTTTGCTCCAAACAAAAAAAAAAAACCACCATTTTGAAGCATTTTGAATTCTTATATAATGACACTATGATTAGTTCCAACATGACTGGGGGGAGATGTGGATGTTATCACGAGCCATAAATCACAGCACATGAATTTATGAGCCCACGTGTTGAATGCGAGTTAAATTAGGCCCGACATAAGAGCGGAATTAAATTAAGTGTGCAGCTAACCAAATGATGACAGCATGTTTAGCTGGGATTAAAATGCATCACTTCAGTGAAACCTTCTTTGTGGCAGGAATAATTATCTCCAGGCTGGGTAAATTGCTTGCTTATGCTTTGTTTTGTTTGTGCGTCAAGGTTTATTTCACTAATCTGCTAAAGGTCTTTGTGATATTCACCTTCAGATTTTTGGATTTGGGCGGCAAAATAATGGTTTTATAGCTTGACTGACAACATCGGGGGTTCTTCTCCACCATGGCTGCAGGGGGGTTTTTGAGTCCCCCCCCACACACACACACACACACACACACACACACACACACACACACACACACACACACACTCACACACACTCACAAAACCCAGTGATGCAGCTCAGAATGAAGGAGGTGTTAACGGAGGCACAGGTGAGACACCGAGAGGAGAGAAGAGGTTAATTGGTTCTGTGGGCCATCTGTACCTGGAGGCGGAGGTGGGCAGAGACTCGTTTTCACCGCCTCTGATTGGCTGTGAGCGATGTAAGCGCCTGTCCTAATAATAACTTTCAGGACAGTCAATTTAAAGTGGAAATGAATAATTCCTTTTGTGCTGCCCTTCTTCTTTCCCTGCTCATTGTCTGCTTCAAACCTCTCCGTCTTCCTCTCCTTCTCGCCGTTTCTCCGCCCTGAGCTGAGTGATGGGCTGCTTTTTGATATCCAGCTGAGAGAAAAAGCGGCTGGAGGACAAGTTCACTCAGCATAAAGGCCCATTCCTCTGGGGAGCCGCCGCCTTTCCAAAAATCGGACCACTTAGCTTTTTTTTTTCTCCATTCTTCAAGTTCAAAGTCCGGGAAGAAAAGAATGGGTCGGACCAGGAGTTTCAATCCAAAGTTCTCCAACTTGCAAGGTGAGGAGAGGGGAATGAACCCCAGGGCCTGAAGGAAGCGTTCTGGAGAGGCTTCCTGAAGGTGCTTATGGAGGTTTAGTTTTCAGAGGGATGGTGGTTGTTTGTTTCATGTGTCTTAGCAGGTACGTTTTGGATTAGCAGGTATGTTTTGGATTAGCACAGGCTGAAGAGATGCTTGTTAGACTTGATTCCAAAAACTTCTTTGTTTGTTTCTGGAAGTTATTTTTGCTTCTGCGGTCTCTCTAATGGAGTCTACTGAGAGTCTGGAAAGTGACGCCAGACGTCTTGAAATGTTAATTCACGGCAGAATAATTGAACACACTCATCACAGCTAATTACTCCAGTAAACTAAAGTAGGTTAGCGGGTTAATGAGACTCACGAAACACGAGGCAGAACTGGAATTTTGCATTTGTTACTTAATTGAGACGGAGTCTCACAGCATTCCAGTCCCCCCATCCCCCCCCCTCTCCAAATAAAAAAATATATAGATACTGTTGCTTTTTGATCCAGAAAAAAGTTTCTTCCACATCTTCAGCTAAAGCTGAGGAGGATAACAGGTGATTCTTTGCAAGCACTTAAACTGAGCCCAATAATCAGCCTGTTGAACGATAAACCTGGGACAGAAAGTGGAACGTGGTCAGATTAGTTTCTGGATGGTGTGCAGCCCTAATTGTAGTAGTTCTTCACTTAGTTGAGCCTGGAACTCTTGCAAAGACGATTGAGACATGAAAATGATTCAAAAACTCATTGGAAATAATCGTCCACCTCAAATTTGGACAATCTGAGAAGGACGTTTGCCAGCCCGACTGAAGAGTTGATCTGGATCTTGTTTTATTGTCTCTGCAAGTCAACGAGTCGTCAACGAAGCTCATCGTTAGCATGTCAGTTATCTAAAATTAGCTGGTAGCCTGCAGCTAGAGAAATTAGGTTTATCTTCCTGTGTTGCTACAATCGATACTCCGGTTTAAGTTATGAGGCCTGATATTAGATTAAAAGCCAGATCAATGGTGGAGGATCCAGGAGGAATATGATTGCAATAAATCACAGACAGACAGAAGGTGGGGGGCGGAGATGGAGTATTAACCAGGAGCGAAGCGCCGCTGTCCTGGAAAGGCGTTCCGCTTGTTTAAAAAGTGATAAGTGCCTATTAAGAACTACTTTTTCTCAGGATTACCAGGAATCACTGATGAGAAGAAGAATCTGCATATTTTAGTCTGTGAGCAAGAACAAAAAATCATTTCTGTAGTCAAACCTTGCAAATGTCACCTGAACAACACGTAATTCTATTAGAACACAGCAAAGTGAAACCTTTATCAGGTAACCAGTATCAGTGACAGCAACAACCTTTTACTCGGGGCTGATGTGATGGAGCAAAAACCCCACACAAAGAACTCAACGTCCAGCGTTTGACCTTGACGGGACCTTGGGATCCCAGCAGGGGCGCAGATGCTTCAAGAAACAGATCCAGAAGTGTGAAATTAGTGCGTCAGGCATGATCTGGGCTCCAGAAGCGTTGGCACTTATATCACAGCTGTGGGGAGCGGCCATAGGATGTCCGTGAGGGAGCCAGCCATTGAGCGCCATCAGATATTAAAACATTCCCTTTTATCAGCAGGAATATGCTGCCCTGCTTCCATGTCGGTTCAACATGCAGCTCTCTTTTTCCCCTAAGCCTCATGTTTCTGTCAGATCCCTTTAACCACGCTGATCCTGACAAGCGAAGCTTTTCGCCTTTCTTTTATCTGGCAAAAAAGCCCAAAGACGCCCTCTGAACGGTCTTTAGCTGGATGGTCTCAGTCCGGAAGATCTGGCTGTAGCTCCAGGTGACACAGCAACCGGAAGGCTGTCAGGAGGTCTTGAGCCTCTGAATGTTCCTCAGCTCAGCTGCTCCATGTCCAGTCTCCTTGCGCTGCCATCTGGTTGTCATAGCAACACTATGTCCGCTCGACATGAGCACTGGCACCCAGGAGTGAAACTCACCCGTAAAAAACCGGAAAAGTTTGTCTGACTTTACACAAACACGGCTTTTTGTAGTATTTTTAGCTGGCAGAAATTAGCATTTGCAACAAAACAACAACAGTAAAACCAAAAGAAAAAGTGAGATATGATCATTTTGCGGTTAGTGAGCTGCTGTCCAATCTCTGTGTCCCATCTCTGTGTCCCATCTCCGTGTCCCGTCTCCGTGTCCTGTCTCCGTGCCAATTAGCTGTGAAAAATCTGCTCATCTTTTGCAACCAGCATCAGAACCTCACAAATCTACAAAATCCTAATTGCTGGACGTTAAAGATGCAGATCCTCCGCTCTGTTAGATTTCACCATGGAAGCGAACGCGCTGATGCTACCGCTAGCAAGAAGGCTCTGAAGGATTTATGAGCCTTTCGGTGCAAATGTCAACGCGATTCGTCCTCATTAGCGCTCCAGCGGTTTGAAAATGAGCTGTGCGGCCTCTCGGAGGGTCAGAAAAGCAGAGGAGTAAGTGATGTAAGATCACATGAGAGAAACTGCTCCAGAACGCGGAGCCGTGGAATTTGGAGCTGGAATTCTCCTGGGAATCCTGCAAAGTTGTCTTTAAATTATTAAAGCAATAAACTTTGTTTTGATCTAAGATTAATCCTCATGAATAGTAGAAAGAGTGCAGCTGATTTGATAAGATCATGAGTGAAATGTCGGGGGTCCTCCTCCTCCTCCTACCCGTTGTCCCCTCCCCCCTCCTCCCCCGTGACATCATCAGCGCCGCATCGGTTCTAAATCAAAGAGGAGCCTGAAGCTTCGGTGAAATCAGTGACACAACAGCAAGATAATGTCCCCTAAATCCTGCCTCTCCATCTGGAGGGACGGTGGGTGTTGGCGGGGGCAGCCCTTCAGAGCTGACCCCAGGACAGTCGAGGGTCTCCGCTCTGCCACATGACCTAATTGGTTTACGTGTGATTTACCGGACTGGACGTTTATTGCGTTCCCAGCCGCGATGTTGTTCTTTTATACAGCGGAAAAAAGAGCAAAACCGTTCTGTCATCATAAACAGGAGGGATGTTGGCGGGGTAATAAAATCAGCGAGGACGGGTCAGAGTTCACTTCACCGCTGCCGCTGCCGGTGGGACAAGTGAGTCGCCCTCCGGGACGAAAACGCTCTGAAGAGCAGAGGAGCAAGCGAGGAGTCGTTTCTGAGGACGCTTCATTTATTCATCCTGACCTTTAACAACAAAAAGCTGCCACAGCGGCCTGTCTATTCTCCCCCAAACTGGGTCAAACCGGCTCTTAGGTTCCTGATCAGGAACCTTCCAGGTGTATCCTTTCATCTGTCCTTCTTCTGTCCCAGCTTCCAGGACCAGATGCACGGGGACCGTCCCGGTCCTGGAGGACGTCCCGGCCCGGAGCCCAGAGAGGCTCCGGACACACATGCGGTCAGTGTGGGATCGCAAACAAGCGCATTTGTTGGTTCCCGAACGCGTCACGAGCCCACTCAGGCGGCGCGGCCCATATGTGGAGGGACCCTCCGTCCTTCCAGGTCATTAACCCCCGACTGGCAGGGGGAGCCGAGGGGGGAGGGGGAGGCGGAAAAGTTTGTCGGCAGGGCGGAGCCAGATCATCCCCCACCGAGGAGGCATAATTACCCCCCCAAAGACCCTAGGGAGCTAAAAGAGGAGACGTTCGGGGTTCGAAGTTGGTTCAGCTCAGGCGGAAAAAACCGGTCAAACCAGTGATCACGGAAGCATCCCGCAGCTTTTTTTTAGAAAGATTAAAAAACTTTTTTCTTTTCTGGTAAATGTATGGATTTATGCCTGACGCCTCCACACTTTCAGCTTCGCACAGTCAGCAGCTCAACTTCCCTCAGGCAGAAGCAACACGTTTGACAGTTTGCGTCTTTAATTTTAAACTGAGCAGACGAGAGCGACGCCAAAGCCGACCCGTTTCTGTGTTAATTTAGGAAAACACTGAAAGATGAGAAGCGGTTAACTCCAAAATAGACACTTCTCACTGTAATTTCACTGCCAAATGTGAAAATGTCTCCCCTTGTGTCAGAAGATGTTAAAAAAGGTCCAATTTGTGAATTCAGACAGACTGAAGAAATAAAATAAAGTATGAAACATGAAATATAATCTAGCCCAGGTGGGTCAGGGGAAAATGTGCACGTAGCTGTTCTCCGTGCGGCTCGGAGGTGTAATTAAAGTTCAGCTGCTCACCAGAGATGCTGACGACACATGAGGGTGTTTAATTAATAGTCTATTTAAAAAGATGCTGCACATTAGGAAGTTATCGAGTGGAGCGGAGGAAGGAAGAAGAGACGGATTATTTGACGCTTTTTTAGCATCGAAAACAAGTTGGAATTAAAAAAAGAGTCTATGACCACAACAGCTTCCTTGTCCTGCCAACAAACGGATGCGAAAAGACCCACAAGAAAAATTAAAAATGTAATTAATCACAGAATAAACGGTAATGTAACCATAAAAAATGGTTGGAACTAGCCTGAACGCTTATAGCATTTTAACATCTTTTAAGATTTTCTGGCAAAAAACCTATTTGAGACCTTTTTCTGACGAGCGCTACAGACCAGGACACAGAGGGCCTGTGCTCATTATTGGGTTTTACCTCGTCCTCATCAGGTTTTTCTCCTTCTCTTCCTTCTGTGTGTGTGCGTGTGTGTGTGTGTGTGTGTGTGTGTGTGTTGGTGGGTGAGCAGCTCAGCGATCTGAAATGAGCTTTTGCTCGTTCTTTACGGTGACAGAAGCTCACTTTTGTTCTTGATAACGAGTGGAAGTGAGGCCACCCGCAGCAGAGCTAAAATGCTAAACAGCTTTTGTGCATCCAACACAAAAGCTTCAAAGTTTACTTTGCAGCCGTCCACACACACACACACACACACACACACACGGCACACAAACACTTTCACGTGCACCCCCCGAGCAGCCCTGCCAGGAGGCTTCGCGCCGCTCCATCCTGCTGTATAGCTTTATTTGTTTTGTCACGAAAGCAAATTTTTGAAAACTGACACTTGCCGTAACGAGCATCTGTTTTGGCCATCTGCAGGCTATGCAAATCCAGCCGATGAATATTCAAACGGCGGGTTTGGAGGCACAAGTCCACAGGCTGGCTTTACAGTCGCTGCAGCGACGGGATGCAGGGAAGGAAGGTAGGAGGGAGGAGGGAAGCTCCACACCTCGGCGTAAGCGGGCATATGCTAAATGAAAGCTCTGCTAATTTGGAACAATTTATGAGCAGACAGATGCATGTGCTTTCATCCTTCACTCCCGGGCTCAGCTCATCTACCTGTCCTGTTTCCCCCCGCTGGTCTCGGCTGTTCCCCGTCTTTGGCTCCCGTCTCCAGCCTTGAATCCCCTCTTTCGTTCCACTTGCTGTCTGTTTTCCTCCACCCATGTTTTACTTTTTATCAATTAATTGTTTCCGCTGTTTTCTATCACCTCTCCCTCTCTTGTTCTTCCCGTCACACTTCATTTCCATAATTCCGCATCTCCTCCCTCCACTTTCTCCAGCGGTGAGGCCGTCCGATGAATAATTCAGAGGCCTTGCGGGATGATAATGGGAAATTAGAGGTGAGGCTGTGCGTGGCTGGTGTGTGTGGAAGATTAGCTGATTCATTCCAGCCAGGAGGCACCAGAAAAGGGCTCTTTATCCACATCATTTATGTCAATAAAACAACGCTTCTCTTTAAAGTTTCCGAGCACGGATGAGCGACAACCAATTTGGCCGCTGCGGGAAGACGGAGCGATGATTGCGGCTCAGCTGTTCCAACATTTTCACCGGCTGCCATCGAGCCGTCACTCAAAACCGTCGGGAGGGGAAAAGCGGAATCCGTTTTTGTAGTTCTGGTACATTTTTTATTTTCCCTTTGGTCCTTGTGAGAAGACAACGGCCATAATCAGCTGTCTCCGGGAATGGACGGCAACCGTGGGGTTCTTGGGTCCTGCGAGGGAGGGAACACCAGGAGCCGCAGGTGTCAGCAGCAGACACAGTGACGCAACTCTCTACTCTGCAGATGTTGTTGAAAATTACCGGCGAAGTTCTGCACCTGCTCCTGACCTTTTATCTTCCCCGATGTGATGTCGAGTTCTCGTGTTCTCTGTGTTCAAGTGTCGATTTGACATCCGTTATCCGCACATTCCCGACCCGACAGCCGGAGGCCTCTTTATCGCTTGCTCCAGCGAAGGTAGAACCGTTCTCTGCTGGCTGCTTGTCACGCTGGAGCTCCAGGAAAAGCTCCTCCGTGCAGCTTCGGGGCTTCACGCTGCAGCCTGAACCTCCAAATCCGCCCAGCTGGAGTTGAGGAGTCCAGCAAACCGCCTGGAGCCGCAAACTGGTTTCCACACTGCCCAGTTTCAGAGCGCTGGCCAGGAAGCCTCCCTCTCCTCCTCCTCTGTGGCTCTGAAACTGGATTCCCTTCTATTTCATACCCCCGCTCTGCGGTCCAGAAAGGTCAAATCCGGGTCAGTCGGGTGACGCCAGTCCAGCTTCAGCCCCCAGGCGGAACCATCGCCCCAGTACCTCCCCCACTTCAACAAGGCTTTCTCTCCTGCTTGTTTTGTTCCTCCATCATTCTCCTGGTGTCTTCTCTGGCTGCACACGTGAAGGAACCAGCCAAGGCTCGCTTCCAGTCCTTTAATTACCGCCCCTGAAGATTTAAAAGTCATATTTCATCCCAGCGACTGTGATGATAAATATTCGAGCCGAATGATTTATGGGTGTTTTGGTCTTTGCCACTTGAATTCCTCCTTTTCAATAACCCACTGCCGCCTGCAGGGGCGATAAAAGGACGGATGGAGCGATCGGATGGCGTGGTGTCGCTCAGGCTAAGCTGGGGACGTTAAACTCTCACTCCTACTGGTCAGATTCAACAAATGAAATGTGGACTCACGGGGCTCTGACCTCTGAACTCCGAAAACGAACACCTCTTTTCCCTGAAGACTGGTGATTTAAACCTGAACCCCTCCCACTGAGATACGACGGAAGCGTCCGTGCACCCCTGACCTGTCGGAGCAGAGTTCATCAGAAGTTTTGGTCATTAATTGACATTAATCGAATAATCCCAAATAGGATTTTATTGGACAGTACGCTTGGGCTTTTCTCCTCTTTTTTTTAAAGAGTGAAGAGACAAAGAGGGGGAGTTCAGTACTTATTATTCATTATTTTAAATCTTTAAAGCTTTACATGAATATAAATGAGGAGACTCCTGTGTGAAGTGCTGCCAGTCCTGAAGGAGATGTTTTACGCTGTAGACAAAGGTGAATTTATGTATTGATGAATGGTATTCACGCCATAATAAAACATTATTGTTAATCTACTGACATTTTTAAAGTAGTTAGACAGAGGGGATTCTGATTTTATGGCACGATAGTTCTTCCACTCTGGCAAATAATAATATTTATTGTAGTAATTGTAGTAATGTGTAATATTTATTTACTGTAGATTTTAATCTTGTATTCTCGAACCATTTTCTTAAGTGTCATTATGGCTGCAGGAAAAGGTGTTGTGTCAGGAATCATTATGTCTGTTATTGTGTTTGTAATGACATAAACTTCACCAGCACTTCAGGTCCTTCAATAGAAGATTTGCCTTGGCCTCGTTCTTAAGGTAATTATCCATTTGTTTTTGCATTTGACTCCTTTTATTTCTTTGTTTCAATTCGGGTCATTTAAAAATAAATGCAAAAAAAAACCAAAAAAGTGTTTGAACATGTTTGCTTGTAAACTCGTATTCGCTGTTGTCCTATTGGGATGATGTTTACGACACACTTCTCACTAACCGTTAACGAAACACTGGTAAATCCTGCCGGAGCGAAGCTGAAAGGTTTGCGCGATTAGTAAGTTAATGAGCTTGTTTGTCAGGAAGTCGAGAGGATAATGGAAAAACTGTAATTGTCCAACAGCATCTGTGGGAAAGGCAGGATTTATTCCACTTCCTCCAAATGTACTAACTTATGCTAGCAGCATTTTGAGCCGTCAGCCCTTTTTTCTTCCTTTTTTTGTGTTTCTGATGTTATATATTTTATTTTCCAGTCCATCCAAGCTCTCTTCTTCCTCTCCCTTCCCATAGTCTCCTCTGTTTACGGTACATCTGCACTGGGAGCGTTGCTACGCAGCGAAGGAGAGATTAACTCTGTAATCAGGGATGGGAAATTCCTGTTTATCATCTGTTTATTATCCTGCTGTCCGTCTCGTTCTGGGACTCAGCGCATTAAAAATAGATGTCCGTTCAATATTTAACAAAAGGGCATCAAAGTGGGCCACAGCACCAGCGAAAAAGGCAACTTCATCCAGTCACAGGAGCATTATTTAGTCATGAGGAGGCGCTAAAACCTCTGTGATTCTGCCTTTCAGGCTTAGCGTTCCATCTTTTCCTCTGAATTTTCTTTCTTTTGTATGTTTATTCCCACAATCATCCCTCTTTTTTTACACTTCTTTGCTCTGGGTAGAACCTCGGAAGGCTGAGCTCCTCCTGATTACACTCAGCTTGTTTCTTCTTTCCGGGGGCTTCATTTTCCTTCCGCCGTCATCTCTACGTTTGGTTGGTGCAACGTCTTGAAATAGCTTTTTTAAAAAGTGCTTTTCATTTTCAGTGTGGGATTTGAGGCACTTGTGTTTGTGTACTGCTCACAATTACACTGCAGGGATTACAAGGTGGATTAACTTTTCAGGTTGTGCTCTCTCTGTCTGTACCCCTCCACCCCCAACCTTCCATGGTCCGTAGTTGTACTAATTGCGTGGCAATCGCCGTGACGACAGGTTTTTGCTGGCTGGGAAAGGCAAGATCTGACAGATGATGTTTACAGAAGCAAATCGTGTCCCCTGAGTTTTACATCTGCTGCTTTTTGGGGCTTTTTGAGGCAGATTAATGTGTCTCCTGCTAACCTTTGTGTGAATTTGTGTGGTTGCTCTTAGCAGAAGCATCAATACATCCTTTAGAACCTGTGTGTGTGTGTGTGTCAGATTCAGGCTATAACACACACCTAACACAGCCTGAGTCCAATTACCTCCATGTTGTATTATTTGGTTGGGCCCTGCCTTCAGTCTTTCTTCTATATGAGGAGGTTCAGGTGGTGGAAACAGCCTGTGGTCAGACACACTAACGGCCAATAATCTCATCCATCACCGGTCGGACGGCTCCATCGCCGGTTGGGTGTGGAGACACAGAGCCACGTACACATCAGGGCCTGTTGTGGCAAAACAGAAACGGAGCATCGGGCCGGTTGTGTTTCACCGTGTAAACACACACCAGCCGGCCGGGTTGATCCCCAGATCATGTGATGCTATTCCTAATCTTGTAATCTGACTGGCGACGGAGGCTGCTCCAGCAGGCGCTGCTTTTGCTGCTGAGATCTAATTTATTGCTCTCTTTTAATGCAGGAATGAAACTAATCCTCATTCCCGCAGAGAGACCCCGGTCCATAGGTTCCGGAAGCGATAACTCCATTACTTCATCAGCTTTCCTCCCCCTTGTTCCTCTCCTGATGGTTTAATCCTTTCAGGGCTGCAAACATCATATTTACAGACGCAGAACAGTTCTACCACCGACACGTGAGCCCTGCGCAGGAGGAACGGGCTCCGCTAAGATGGAGGATGGAACCCGACAGCCGTGGCGCGATCCGAATGTGGGAAGAGGTGAATCGCAACGCCGTCCACGTCCACATCACGCCGCACGCAGGAGATTATCCTAATCCGGTGTCACGGCTACGGCAGAAAACTTGGATTCGGTGAATCGTTCGAACAGAGGATTTCTCAAAAAGGAGGAAGGGGTGGAGCCGTCATGCTGAGGTCCATCCTATTCAGACAGGAAGTGTTGGGAAGGGCCGCTCAGATCCGCTGGGTAGATGCTCGGTCGGTGCTGCGCGTCTCTACCGATTCCCGGTTTCTGGGCGCTAGGTTCATATCCCTTCATCCAGGAACTACCAAAAGGGCTTTGATGGGGCGTTAGCTCACCTGTGCCTCACGCCCGGTTGGACAGATTGCGGCCAAACTCGAACTTTACAAATTTGCTCGCTGTGCTGGAGCCCAACCTGCTCATTTTCAGGCTGTGCTTTCTTTCCTTCTTCATCATCTCCTTCGCTCCTCGCTCTAATTCGGTTCGCCTCCGGCTGGCTGTGTGGAAACACCAGGTTTGAGCAGACCCGGGACGCTAAAGAGCCATTTATCACGTCGCGCGGCGCTAAATTGCACGACCTGGAAATATTGTGGTTGTAAATCTGAAAAACTGGGGGGGCCAGACTGTTGGTGGGCGCCGGACAGGGTCCGGAAACAGTTAGCATTATGTCGGACATGGCAGGTGTGCACATGGCACGTGGAGCTTGGCCAGAACCCAGCGCTCATTAGCAGGATGGGGTTTTTAGCAACGGATAATGAGAAATGGCGCTGCCGAACAGCATCCGTGTTGCCGTGGTCGCCGTATGGTAGCTAAACAGAAATAATACCTTCGGTTTAGAGGAGAGACTAGCATCTGCTGGCAGTGCAAGCGCTGCCCGCTGATGCTAGCGCTGCTGCTCTGGGGCCTTCTAACAAATCAGAATTTACAGAAGGTTCCCAGGAAATAAAAACGATACTAAAGTTAAGCAGGAAGGGCCGTAAAGCACTAAAGTGTTCATGAGGGTCACGTCTCCGGCAATAATCGGTTCAGTCCCAGTCTAAGTGACGGGAACGCTGGTGGTTGCTGGTGTAAATTCCCCCCTCACACAGCTCTCCATCTGCTTGGCTTCCTCTTCATTACGCACCTCGGCTAACTACTCCACGCTGAGTACTTAAGCCGAGGCGAGAACTCCTAATGTTACGGCGCGAGAACAGAAGGAGCGAAGCGGAGAGTCGCCGGCTGAATACCAACGGTGGGATTAAACACTGGAGTGGTAGCGTTGATCATGGCCAGACCCGTTTACTGCCTGCTTCTCAACCCAACCCGACCTTCGATCTCATTCAACAGGTGGGAGGAGTCAAGGTAAAGGGCAGTTCAGCCAGTAGGGTTCGCCCCTACCGGCAGGGTAGTCTGATGCGTACTTGTTAAAATAGGCGTAGCGAGTCCGCGTGTGTGCACGTGGAGGGTGCGGAGGGAGTTCTTTGAGGAGCACTTGGACGGTGACGGATGATCTTTGACAGGTACATGAGAAAGCACGTTGCTGGAGCCTCAGAAACATTCTCCAAAAGTGGCCTTTTTTAGGGACTGAGAGCCAACGGGGCCCGAGTGTCCTTGAGCAGAACTCTCTCTCTCTCTCTCTCTCTCTCTCTCTCTCTCTCTGAAGGCCGGGCTGTGGGGGCTGCTCCCCACAAGAGGTGAGTTTCCTCCTGAGGATTCCCAGAGGAGCTGGTTTCCGCCTCCCATCAGAGCTCTGTGGGGTCATGTGACTTCTGCCCTGCAGGAGTCCGAAACCAGCTGAGAGACGCCTCCCCAACATCAGCTCTCAGCCGAGACGCCGGTCCGGGAACAGACCCAGGAGCACCCACTCGCCCAGCCCTGTACAGCATCTCACACACACCAGGCCGGCCGCCGGTCAGGGCCGTTGTCATGACGACAGTCTTGCGTTCCAGGAGGAGAGCTCCTCTGCTCAGCCCGACTCCTCCGACTTTGGACTCAACATCAGCTCCATCACAGGTGGAGCTGCGGACTCCGCTGCCAACGGGAAGGTGCCGCGTCGCTCAGCTTTTGCACATTTTAGCTCTCACAGGAAGTCAAAGATCACCAGAGACGAACGGGGAACGGGGCTGACCCAGACAACCCAGCTCATTTTAGATGACCGTGCGTGTGTGGAGTGAAGAATCGGCGTCAGGCTGCTGTCGTACCCGTCAAGAGCTGAAGAGTGGATGGAAGCGAGCAGAGACGATTACTTAACAGGCTGTTGGTTCAATTAGCGCGGCGCTTTAACGGCTTCATCAACACCGCCCCTCCCGCTCCGTCAGCCGCTCCCTCCTGTATGGATACCCACAGGAGCGAGGGGGGCGGAGACGGGCGGGGGATGATGAAGAGAGTGGAGGAAGAGGAGGAGGGGAGCCTTGAGCCTTGAGAAAGTAGACGGAAAGGTGGATTGGGCAGGAGGAAGAGGAACGGAGGAGGTGGATGGCGTGGAACAGCTGTTACTGGGAAGCGAGGAAGAGGAGGAGGAGGAGGAGGCCTGGAGGACAACTGTCAACAGTCAGTTCAGCTCCGCCTGGAGGAGCCACAGAGAAAATTCCGTCTCCTCCTCTTTTTCCATCCGACAGTCTGAGTGCGGATGTTCGAACACCTGCCGACGTTTCGAAGAATTCCCGTTTCTGCCACATTCGAGTTGGGGGAGTCGGGGACGAAACTCGGCTCACAGACAGACTAACACAAACAAAGGCCGTTTCAAAGTTTCCTGACGCGGTTAATCCGTCTCCCGTCAGTTCTTCCTGTTCATCAGGGTTATTAGCTCAAAGCAGCGTTAGCTGGATTGTTAATCCGCGGGTTGCGCTCCCCACCGTCTGTGAAGTAAAACCAATTGTAAAAGCATTTTTTTTACAATTTTTACATTTTCAAAGCAAAAATTTCTTTGAAATTTAAAATTTCTGGAAAGGGATTCAATGAACTACGGATACTCGGAATGTTTTCTCTCCGATGTGCAAGAACAGGGCGACGCTTTGGATCTCTGCCAGTGTCTGAACACATTTAGCAGCCGCCGCTTAGCCTGCGTCCGCTGGCGTGCTCGTCGGTACGGCGCTAATGCTTGCCAGCATAAATCATCCGCCTCTCCCTCTCACTTAGCTCTCTTATTAGCATCTGTCGAGCGCCTGTCTGGAGCGATGCCGCCACAACAGCTGCCGGGTTCGAGTGTAAGCTGGAGGCAGTGGAGGGTGCGGGTCCGACCGCCATCCGGAGCGTCGAGGAGGACAGACGTGTAGGTCATTATGGCTAAAATACATAAAGACGTCTGCGGAAGAAGAGCATAAATGATGAGCGTTTAGGACCTCCTGGTTTTTAAAGCAGGGGTTGGGGGCTAGGCTAGGGTTCTATTTTGCACTTTTGTGTCTCATGGAAGCATTTTTCCCTCTTTAGAGCAACGCTGACGGAGCTAATTATAGCAGCGTGCTAATTTAAAACAGCCCCCCCACCTTCAGGAACCCGTGTCTCTTCTTGTTTTCTTTGTTTTCTCTGGATAAAACACACATTTATCCCCCAGTGCTCATCCGTCAACATTCCGCCCTTCCTCTCTCCGTGACCCCTCAGGTATCCACGTTAGCTTCAACAGCATTCACAGCTCCAAGAACATGAGGATGAAGACAACATCTCACTGTTGATGATGATGAGGAGGAGGAGCTTTTAAACCAATAAAAGTGGAATTTGTCTTAAGAACAGGAACTCTCATGGGTCCTGATTTAAAACCCAGTTTTAATCAAACTTGAATAACATTTTTTCACCTTTTTCCGTCAGGGTCTGGAAGGAAGCGCTCTTCCTCGCTGTTGTTTCTCCCGTTGTTCTCCGTTCTCCTGTCGCTAACCGCTGCTGCTTTGGGTAATTATTGATTTATCGGTGAGCGTTTCCTCTTCCTCTCGTCTCCCTCTGGGACGGATCAGATCAGGCCTCGTGCACTCATCAGACACACGGTTTACGTGCGCGAGCGCAGATCAGGCCAATCCAGTTAAAAGTTGGGTAAAAATCAGAATTTACAGCTGAGTCAGCTAATTCTATAGTTTGGCTGGATCCAATTTAAACATCTTAGAAATTCTTTCTGATGTTGAAATGTTTCATATTTCCAGAATCTCAGCACTCATTTTCATATCTATGAATTTGTCATGAATCAAGGAATTGGTCAGGAAGGATCAGGCTTCATCCAAGCTAACGCTATCGGGAACAGGAGGCAGAGAAATATTCACAATTCCAGGCTTTCGACGCGAAAAAGATGGTTCGGCTTTAACGAGGGCTCGTCTTCGGGCTCCCCTGTCGGGGCCCTGAGGCTCCAACGTCTCCGCAAACACAGAAATCCTGTCTGCTAAATTAAAGCAAAGGAGCTCCGCCTAAAAATACACCGACACCCGCTAAACAGGCTGCTTATCAGAGGCCTGCTGCCGCTGATCAAAGCGCCACAACCGCTCCGAGATTTAGCTCGTCTGATATGTCGACGTGAGGGGGGGGGGGCGACGGGAGAATGCCAAGGAATGCCGGGAAGATTGATGGCAGGAAGAGAAGACGCAGGGGCGAAATGAGACAGCGAAGAAACGCTCAGATCCAAGAAGGCCGACAGAGTCAAACTCCTGCTTTTTTTTTTTCAAGGAGGGGGGTGGATCAGTTTGATGGATAGAATAACTCCCTGAAGTAGAGGAGGGATTCGGATGAGAAAGAACAGATGACGGCGCTGATAAAGTGGGGAGAAGCCAAGAGAATAAAAGAGCAGCGTGTGGTGACAAGGACCGTAAAGCAGACAGCAAACGACTGACGGGAGCTAATATATGTGGGACAAAGCTGTGAGTCGACCACCGGAGCATTGAGGCCTGGCCAGTCAGCTCTGGACACCGTCACTGTGACATGCCTTAGTTGGAATAGTTATAGTATTTTTTTGTGTTGTATAAATCCAAAAGAAGCAGCAGTGGAGTCCCCTCAGTGATGCAAAGGTTGTTGGTTCCATCTCAGACCAGCAGAAGTTGTTTAATACTGCAAACACTTTTGGTTTGTTGGCCGCTTGGGGGCGCCAAAGTACAGCAACGCTGCCTGCAGCTTTCTGTCTGTCTGTCTGCCTGTTTGTCTGCCTGTTTGCCTGCCTGCCTGCCTGTCTGTCTGATCCTCCACCTTCTCTCGGAGCACTGGGGTCACCTGTGATGCCTCTTTTTTTTTTGTCTTCTGCAGAGAGAAAAGAGGCTCCGCTATTAAAGCCAGTGAGGCAGGAGATGAGGAAGAGGAGAAGATAAGATCTTTGTCAACCCAGAGACACAAACACAGATGAAACAGAAAGAAAAGGAGGGAAAAGCACGGGTGAGCCTGGGGTAAGGACACTCTGACACATTTCGGGTCGAGGGTAAATGATAAACGGAGGTGGGATGGTTGAGAAGGAGCAGATAACGCGGAAGCGGAGCCGCCTGGGAACCACAAGGTTGTGGGTTCGTTGTGGGTTTTCCGTCCAAACCGGGCTCCACCTGTGGGCCCACACACGATGTTGTCATGAAGCATCCAGCTCTTCTATTTATGGTTTCCATTTTCCTTCTCCCACACACACTCCGATCAATCAGATCTGATTTAACGACACACACACACGCATTCACACACATACACACACCTATAACTGCTACGTGAGCCTGGGGTCAAGGTCACTGCGATGTAAGCTGACTGAATGAAAGGCAGATTTACCTTCACCTTTGACCTCTGACACCTCTGGGTCCACAGGTGAATCACCACGTTCTCTCCGCATTGAGACTGTGAGCCGCCACCAGAAAAAAAAAATGGTTAACTCAGTTCCACTTTCACTTTCAAAGCGCCAAAGAAAAAAGGATATTTTATATTACGAGGCACTGTGGGGAATTAACGTCTCTGCAAGGCTGCAGAACTGTGCTCAGCAGAAATTATATCTCCTCTGAAAAATCTTGATTGCTTCAGCCACTTTTGAAGCGTTTCACTTTAGAATGTGAGGTAATTCAGGCTATTTGCCAGAATGAGGGCGAACCAGGAGGTAAAACCCTTTCAGGGCGGCTCCGCGTGCAGGGCTGCAGCGCCGAACACATTGGAGTGTTTTCTGAACAGGAAAGGTTTCATCAAAACTTCTGTCAGGTGCCAGGAATAACTGCAAAATGAAATAGCTGTTAACTTTTGTCTGCTTGGCAGACGTCTATCCTGGAATCATGGTTGATACGCTTCCAGTCACATTAAACTTTTTTCTACTCATTTAGATGAATTTAAGGGAATATGCTATAATCATGTCTCAAACACAACTTTTATTCTCTATAAACTGATGTTATGTTAAAGTTTTTTAGTTTATTATCATACATATTTATTATGATTCATTACCGTAACTGGTCGCTTACTGCCCTCTTGTGGTGAAACGATGTATCGTCCTGTCAGCGACCATGAAAAAATCTATTTTTCTGAGTTCAAATCAGTAACAAACACAGCCAGAAAATACTTTTATATACAATTTGTGCTTTATTGGCAAAAAAAAACAGGATTGTACAGCTTCTACTGCTGATTGCAGAAACAATAACTGACATTGATCCAAGGGCGGCTCATCGCCTGTGCTTCTATACGACACCGAAAACAGTGCAAGTCGCATCCTTCTGCTCAGAGTGCACGTCAGACACGCACGAGTTAAACTACCAGGCAGAGAAGAGCGCAGAAATCATGGCAGTAGAACAGAAGGCATGAGAGAATGGCGAGGAAAGCGCGTCAGGCCTCCTGACCGGTGCTGGTGTGTGGCTGCCACCAAACCAACAGAAGAGTCAAAGACTTCATCGAAGTCATTAAAAAGAAAGAAACGACGACTCGTGCCACAAATTCTGCACAGCAAAATCTGGGCAGGGCACCTAAAATAGAGTTAAATATAGAGGAAAACAGACTGGAATTATCGGACTTTTTTATAATGGTACTCAGCCCAGACCTATAAATAGCATTTCCTTTTACGCGAATGGCTTAAGAACAACAGAGGAAACTCCAGATTTGCCACTTGACCGACCTGTAGTGCAGGATAAACAGCCTGTTGTGTCCACTGTCAGGTCTGACTGCATCCGTCTGCTTCCCCCACGCCGCCGTCTCATCACTTCTAAAGTCAGAGGGTGTCAGTAATCAGGCATCATTTCACAGTCTCGGTTACAGGAAGGTGTAACGTCTATTAAAGAGCAGATTTGTGATTTAAGACTATCAGCTTGAGGCAGGTGGGGGCAGACAGAAGGGCCAACGCTGTGAAGAAGGAACCCGAAGCTCTAGTTAACAGAGGAGCGAAAGAGCGGAGTGGATTATAGAACCCTAATAAGCCCAGAAAACACCGGTTATTTCGATCCCCCTGATTTCCCGTTAGTCCGTGAAGCAGCGAAGCCGTGAGCGGAGGCTGACGGCTTCTTTGAGGCTCTGGACACCGCCTTCTCCAGCGCGGATCAGAAGATATAGTCCCGGGTCATCTTGAGGGACGGCATGGCCTCGTTGACGTTCTGGTCCAGGCGGTGGTACTCCACCGTGTTCCGGGAACACAGCCCCTCCTTCCAGCGGCGGCTCTGAGCCAGGAGGAAGATCTACAGAGAAGCAGAAGACCCAGGTGAAGTTTCCAGACCACGCAAACCCGTTCCCACCTGGATTTGTGGACCCGGAAGGGAGCTCCTCCCTGCTGAACGCACCTTCCTCTTGTTGTGGTAGGTGATGTAAATGATGGCCACCAGGAAAGCCAGGATGACCAGGTGGAAGAAGAAGTGGGAGTCCTCGTCCTCCGAGTTGTAACTGTCCTTGAAGCGGGTGAAGTCCAGCCCGTTGCCTCCGGCAGCCTGTTCTTGCTCTGATCCTTGCCGTCCAGGTTGGACGTGTACATGGCTTCGTCCTCAAAGCCCGTGTCGTAGTCGCTCCCGTCGTCGTCCTCCTCCTCGTCTCCGTCGTCCAGGTCGAGGGGGCCCTGGCTGTTGTCGGAGGGGGGCAGCAGCTCCGGGTCGGTGTACTGGACGGTGGACGGGTTCGGAGCGTTGGAGGGCTGCGAGTCCAAATCTGAGGGTTTGGTCTCGCCTGGCTCCTGGTCCGGGGCGGGTTCAGGGGGGGTCTTTGGAGAGGGGGTGACGCTGCCTTCAGGCGCTGCTGCCTCAGCCTCTTGGCCCCCTGCTTTGCTGTGATCATCAGTGACTCCCTGGTCCACAGTGACACCATGTCCTTGATCAGCGTCGATGATTTCTGCCTCTGGTTCCTTCCCTCTCTCCTCTGGTTCCTTCCCTCTCTCCTCTGGTTCCTTCCCTCTCTCCTCTGGTTCCTTCCCTCTCTCCTCTGGTTCCTTCTGACTTTCTTCTGGTTCCTTCTTGCTCTCCTCTGGTTCCTTCGTGCTCTCCTCTGGTTCCTTCTTGCTCTCCTCCGGTTTTTCCCGGGCTGGCTGCTGTGACGTCTTCTTTCGGAGTCTCCGCTGCAGCTGTCACGCCATCTTTGGCGGGGAGGGTGGGCTCTTTGTCCTTCGGCGCAGTCGTGGTCGGCTCTGGTGTGGGATCTGGGTCTGCTGGATGTCCGGCTTCCCCACCAGAGGAGGCAGCCAAGTAAACGACAAGGATACAGAGTCATTAAATAAAGTAAATCCTTCTACCGAACTGCTTCCGTGCACCTGTTATTCAGTATCTTTCCCTTCCAGTGTGGACTGATACTAGCGTTTAGGTTTAGACGCCCTGACAACAACACCTTCCTTCCACCCTAAACAGAAAAACGCTCATTCTCTGGAATCTCTTCGGATATCGTCCTGAATGCGTCACTTTTCCTCCTGTATCAGCGAGACTGCTGCACAAACAAGGCCCGACTTTATTTCCACCTGAGGGATGATGGGAAGGGCTGCTGGGGCCGGACAGGAGGAGGAGAAGGAGCCCATTCATGCGCGTGGGCCGGGGCCAGCATAAATACCAGTCACACAGGGGACCTTTGTGACCCCCGAAGGCAATAAACGCCGGCTAAAGACAGCCGGTAGAAAATTAGGGTTATAAAAACAGCGTCCAAAGGTAGAAACTGGACAACCCTGACATTCCCTGCTGGGTAAATGGAACGTTGGTCATATTTAATTGCGAACTGTCAACAGTTCAGGCCCAGTGTCGCCAGGAAAGAAAGGAATCTGACAATTATCTGGCCTTATCTCCACAGACCGGGCAAAGTCCATCCACCTCGGTGTTCCGGCCCCAACGCTGGGCTGAGCACCGACACGTTGGGCCCTAAATGGATGCTGCTTGAAGGAGAAAGCCCTCTTTTGTGAGACACACATCTGGAGACGGTCCCCCTCCAGATGTGTGTCCATCGGGCCTTTCCAGGCGTTCAAACGAGACGGCTCATAAACACTAGTATTCTGCACCAAACGGTACATGCGTGCAGCTTGGACACCAGAGAGTGATGCAAAAACGATCATTTACTCTCTTTCGTGTAAGTTGTGGGGTCAACCTGATATTGTTCACCCCACAGCTGAGTTGGTTCGAGTCTAGAAACTTTATTTTAGCGTGGAAACGCAAGTATAGGTGAGTTTAAACGAACTTGTTCAGACTTTAATGTACCTACATCTTAAAAACAGGCTGTTTTCGTCCAACTTTGACGTAAAAACCGCTGGTTTCGTCCGTCGGTCGCTGCCTTCTTGACACTAACTGCCGCTGTAACGTTAGCAGCTATGCTAGCTAACCCCGGCTCGATACCCGGCGAACACTTTTAAAGCGTGACCTACCTTCGTTTTGGGTGTTTGCGGGAGCCGACAGGCCGCGGCCCGCTAACAGCTGAAGAAAAAGAACCGCAGAAATGAAGCAAATACTTCGGCTGCTTCGTCCCATTTTCCCACACGTCGCCATGTTGCTGCGTGACTAACGAGTGGGCGTGGCCTGGCCTGCAACGTCATACGTCACGAGAGCGTTGTCGCCCAGTCTGCAAAGTCTTCATTTTCTCAGTTTTGGCGTCTTAGTTAAGGATTTATTAGGTATTAAATGTCAGCGTTCACATCAAAAGCCAGAAGAATCCAGACGTGACGCTCGTTCAAGATGTTCTTTATTTAATTTGCGCAGTAACGTTACTCTCAAGGGCACTAAGCATCATTCCCGTAACCATTTGTGGAAGACTACCGTTTCTTCTTTTGCATCTCTTCAATCCCTTTTAACACCACTGTAAACTGGTCTTTCCTTAAAATAGATTCAGCTGTTTGCACCCTAAAGCTTTCATTTGCTCCCAAGAACGACACACTTTCGTAAGACTTCACAGGTGGATTTAAAAACGCACGACCGTTAACGTAATAACATTAGCTTTGCTGGATGTAACAAAAGACACAATTTGCACAAACACAAACAAAGTGAGACGTGAAACACGAAATGTACACACTGGGTCGGAGTGTCCCTTTGGGCTACCGTCAGCTAACACCTGTCATAGATTATCCCGACAGAAAGTGAGGATCTCTGGAGCAGGAGTATGAAACAAACCTGCTTTTGGCCTGGTTTTTCGGGTGGAGTGTTCCAGCTGGTGCTACACAACAGCACCGCCTAGCAGCGACTGCGCATCCTTTCCCATCTTTCCATCTTTAGAGACAAATTAAAGCATCGTGTACGATTATTCCCAACATGAATGCATCAAAGCAACCTTTCCCTTACAAACTCCATAATTTAAGATAAATCCATAGACTCCAAAAGATGTTCCCTTAATTAAAAGTGGTGGCTGGTCACGAGATGACGCCTTCCAAAGGAAACAGAGGTGGGTGAGAGCTAGACTAAGTATTAAATATCTGGCTGGGGAATGTGCATAAATGTGTGTGTGTGTGTGTAGGGGGGGAGGACTGATAGGGTGTGTTTCTTCATCCCCCTACGCCTGGAACTCCAGGCCAAGGCCGATCTTGTGGCCGCCAGCGTTGATGTTCTTGCCGTCGAGGAGAGCAGAGAGGGTCAGCTTGATTCCTGCAGGAACACACACACACGTGTATCAGGACCAGGACGATGGTTCTCTACTCACCCAAAATCTTTAACCACAGGAGCGCAGCTAAGATCCAGAAAAGCAGCTCACCTGGCTTGAGAGTCTGGGTGTAGCCCAGGCCCACCAGGCTGGAGTTGTTCACCTTGGCCTGAACAGACACACACCAGAAAAGTTCAACCGACACACTCCGGTGAGGTCGTCCCAGATTCAAGTCGCCCGCTCGACATGCTAACACTTACGGAGAAGGAGGCGTCGGGGTCGATCTGATACTTGGCGGCGATGCCGAAGCGGGTGTTGCTGTTCCCAGCGGTCCAGGCCAGGTTGACGGCCGTCTCCAGCTGGTCGTTGACCTTCTGGTAGATGGAGCCCCCGAACTCGGTGCCGTCGTTTCTGTGAGGAAACACAGCGTTTATTCCCACCGCGGACGCTGGACGACTGGGGAATCCGAGCCTGAGCTGGGCCGACCTCCCCTGACCCCTGACCCCTGACCCCTGAGCCACAGAATCCAGGCTAACCCTGACTACAGCTCCTCCGAGAGCGTCTGCCTCCCGCTGACGACGGCCTGTGTGTGTGTGTGTGTGTCTCCCAGAGCCAATCCAATCACGCCTGTGTAAAAATACCACCTGGCAGCCCGTCAAAGGGCAGCCGGCTTCAGCCGTCCGAGGACACGCTTCTACGGCGTCTGGTCGCACACACTCCCGGCTTTCACTTCATCCGTGTGTGTTCTTACACGTTTGTGTGGAGCTGGAACTCGTCGGTCTTGTATCCAACGGCAAAGTTGCTCTGGGTGACCCTGTTCCTGCCGGCCTCGAAGGTCATCTGGTAGCCGGCCAGCCAGCCCTCGTAGCCCACCACGGCGGCCCCGTGGATGGCCGTGCCGTTGATGTCGTAGTTGACGTCGCAGCCCAGGTTGAGGTGCTCGCACTTGTAGGCCGTCTTGATCTTGCCGCTCTTCTTGCTGGTGGGAAGGAGGTCAGGTGGTGAGCGGCACACGGTCCGGCGCTGGACCGGCGGTGGTCCGTTCCAGCTGCTCTTACCCAGTGTTTGGAGAGAAGGAGGAGTCGAAGGTCAGCTTCAGCCCCTTGGTCAACTAAACACAAGGGAACAAGTCAAAAAGGGTGCAGGCGGTTCATCAGAGGAGGCTTCCAGGAGACGTCCAGAGGAACGAACCTGGTCTTCCAGGATGATCTCGGTCCCCAGGGTGTTGTCGGTGTTCCACTTTTCCGTGAAGGTCAGTCCATGCTCCGCCCACTTGTACTTGGTCTCCAGGGACCCGGACACCTTGCTGGTCTCGGTGTTGGCGGAGCCTGTGCTGGTGAACTCCTGGTGGTGACAGGTCAGAGACGGCGGATTCAGGAGGACAACCTCAGGCAGAAAGGTGTCCTCCAGGCAGCAGCAGGTGTCCTGGCAGAGCTTCAGGGGATCGGATCACCCACCTCCTACCCGTCAGCCCAGACGGCTGCAGTCTAAGATGACAGCGTGACCCAGAGTGACAACTCACCAGGCCGTTCTCCGACTTTGTTTTCAAGTCCAGCTTGATGAGCCCGAAACCTAAAAACACAGAATCATCAGTCTGATTAAACAGCACAAAGAACGGCGTCGTTAGGCCAAAGGTGGACAGGAGAAAGAAGTGGAACGGCAGTGGTGACGCAGGCGTCAGCCAGCAGCTCGTGTGTGTCCTCAAACACGACACCCAGTGGAGCCGCGAGCCCAGCAGTGTTTTATTGGAACGCCGTGTCCTTGCCTGTGTTTCCACAGGCTTCAGGAGGACGCCTGGCTGAATAGCATCTGGATGGCTACATTTGTAACATAACAAACCCGACGAGCTACAGAAACACTCGTTTTTAGGGCTCAAGTGTGTGTTTTACGCCGCTATCTCTCTGTCCCGGGGATGATTGTTGCTTACCGTATCCTTTGTTAAAGACATCCTTGGCTGACTTTCCAAGGTCAATATAGGTGGGAGGTACAGCCATGATCTGCAGATAGAACCCAGGGATTATAGAGGATCACACGAGAAAGGAGAAAAGTCCCTCTGCATTTCTCTTTTACAACCAGAACACTCAGCAAACGTCACGTGCTTTTAACCCTCTTGGTCCGCGGCGCTAACGGAGAACGTGCACTTCTTTATCTTTTGTCGGTTGTGAAAGTCAAATTTCCTCATTCCGATAATGAAAATGTGCCAGATTTAAACATCCCAGCAGTTTTCAACACAGAGGTGTTGCCCAGGTCTGTTGGTAGCACACATCTGCATATTTGCAGGAGATAAAGGAAGAATTTAAACAGTTTACCAGGTGAATAAGAGCGTCAGGGCTTTACAATAAAAGTGCCCCCCATGCCGTTGCAAAATGTAAACACTGTAAATTAAATATAAAGGAAGGCTTATCAAAATAAAATAAACTAGGGTAAAGGGAAGCCTCGCTAATAGGACTAACGTTTAAATGCACTGAACACTGTGCACGAGGCCCAGGAGCGTCCCCGCGCTCTGGGCCCAACATCCACGGCTTGTCCCTGTGAATCATTAGGAATGCCCCCTGGGGCTGTCCCGTAATCCCAGTAATGGCGGGAGCATCGTGGCCATAAAGCAGCACATGGGCAGGAAGCGGACAAATGTCACGCATCTGCAGGAGCGGTCACACACTCACAAACGGCCAGCCGGGGCTCGCACACCGACATGCCAATGAACTGACAGTTTTATGGCTTTTACAGAAGCATGGAAGGTCACACGGTGAAGGGCATAAGGCCAGAACAGTCCAAGCACTCTGGCCACAGAGACGTCCAGAGTTGAGGCCATTCTGTTGATCATTTTACTGCAAAGGTGCAACAGTTCCTAAAATATAAAGCGAAGGTTAATAAGATATTGCGTTTCTTACTGCACACAGAATTCAACCTAGTCGTTTTGCATCAAACTGGTTAAATTCTAGGAAAATGTCACATTTTATAGGAACAAAGATGTTGAAAATAAGTCCCTTGCTGAACAGGCCACTTGAAGCAGACAGTTTGGTTCCGGAGGGCAGTGAAGGCAGCATCTCCCTGTCCTCACCGGCTAGCAGGTTAGCATTAGCATATTATCAAGGTGGTACCGGACAAGTGCCTCCTGTCTATCATACCATGGTATACTGACAGGTGACGAAACCCAAATGTGTCATCAAGGAAAGCCAAAAGAATGTATATGTAGTTTCGTGGATAATTACTGAGGACCGGTCACCGCACTGTCGACCGCACCGCCAGACTTTAGCCATCAAGCTAACAGCAGCTGTCTTATAGCAGAAGGCCTAACATCCCTGACTCCAGATAAAAATTGCATTCTTTACACAGACATCACCAGCATCCCGAACTCAAAGTCCACCGGGCGATAACACTCGCGGAACTGAGGGACAAGAACTTTAACCGTGTTGCATTTCAGTCATAAATACATAACGTACCTCTGTGTGCTCCGGTCCTGACCGATAAGGGGCTCGTCAACCGTACGAAGGGAGGAGAGACGAAGAAGGTGGCCGACGTCATGTCTGACGTCACGCCCAAAGAGCCAACACTTGGTCAAGCGTCAAGATAGTTCAACCCGGTTCGGCTCTATGTCGTAAAACCAACAAAACGTTCGGCTAACAGTACGGTACAGTACAGAAAAGTAACGAGAATATCTGCAGTCATTGTAAGTAATTAAAATGTTATATGATATCAATATTTCAGAGGATTGTTTTGATAGATAACTTTTCAAACAATAAAATTACTCCATATATCAAGAAGAGGAGCATTATAAAACAGTATTTTATTTTTTAGAATCGAAATATTCATTAAATAGTATTCATTTGTCTCCTACAGTATTTTGTTGAATGACACGTGTAAACTAAGAATATACCTTATTACAGCGGTTCTCAATTTTTTTGACCTCTGGACCCAATTTTCCCAGTCCAAAAGTGGCCCGGGGGCCATTTAAATATATACATTTGAATTTCAATTGATCTGAGTCTTGCTTTGATTTGTATTCAATTACTAAATCAAGTTCACTTACAGTTGACTTACAGTTTGTAAAAATAAATGATATGTCGCACTGTGATCACCTCAAATACGTTTCTTTACAGATTTAGGGTTCATGTAAACCTGCACATTTAACAACATTGAACAAAGAAGCAATTATAACAAATCAGGTAAACACAAGAACAAAAAGAAAGGCTCAGGTATATATTATTAACAAAATCGGAAATACAAAAATATTTTGGTTTAGATCCTCAAAAAAACTGAATTTCTGATTAATAAAACAACAACATAAATACATTTAAAATATGTTTCAAAACAAATAAACTGTAAATAAAATTTAGACAGAGTGCAATTGAAAATATTGCCTTATAACCAGCTGATGAATTTGGCAAATTAGCAGTCTTCGATTTTGCTGTACAAACCCTGCAAATTTGTGACAAATGAACCGAAAGGTTTTCGCGGCCCTGTACATGGCGTTTGCGGCCCACCCTTGGGCCACGCCCCAAGGGTTGGGAATGACTGCCTTATTTGGTAAACATATGGGCTTTCTAAAAAGGTCTTCTACAAAGTCAAATATTTTCTTATAAATATTAAATACTGTCTGGAATGAGATGCTGACATGGATCCTTCCTGTCATCATGGGAAAGATTTTCCATTTTTCAACTAAACAAAAATTGTTTTTATCTAAATCTACTGACTTTGAAAATAATAATGCTGTCAGTATTATTCTGATAAGTAATGAACGATAATAATTTTTAAAATTACATTCTTTGCCACAATAAACTTGTGCATTTTTTTCACCAAATCAAAAGGGTTGTTTTTTTATTGTTGTTTTGGTTTTTAAAATTTAGGTGAGTTAAAACAGATTAAATACATGCTTTATTCGAGGTTTGGATGAAGTGTAATTGTGAGATTTGTGCTTGCAGAATGTTTTTGTTTAATTTCTGCGTGCAGGATTTCACAGAAACGCAGCAGTGTGGTCGAGATCAGGGCTCAGTGCCAAAACCTAAAGACGCTTCCTCTGACACGCTTCAGACTTCACAACAGCCGGTTTTATTGTCTTTGTATTCGGTGCGTGTTCAACGCTGATATTTCCTGTTATCACCCCAGCAGACCTTAAATATGTGGTGAATGTGCAGCAAAAAACAGCAAAAAAGGTAAAGTTTTCTCAAAAAAGGAAATGTAATAAAATTGTTTAATTAAAAGTACCCTGTTTGACCACTAGGTGTCACTGTTGGCATCGGTCTGAAAAACAACACTAGAAACTTTCACAATATTTGACTTTAACTAAAAAAAACTGTCATTTTCCATTTTTAAAATTTCCCAATTGAACGAAAATTATTTACCAAATAAACCAAAAACACTTGACCAGAAGTTGTATATAAAAATAATCATATTTATTTTTATTTGGGAGTTTAATTTACAAATATTTTAACAGCAGAATGAAGCAACTCATTTTAATCTTTTTTAATACGGACAATTAATTCCTTGCAGTTAAAACTTTACAGATTTATTTTTCCACATACACACTCACACACTGGAGACGTTTGTGCAATACTTTTTTTCTTTTTTTCATTACAAAATTTTTTTCCTCAGTATTTTAGAGCTTCAGGCAAAACGTTTGGCTCAAAAAAATTGTGAAATAGCATTTGCTCACATCTTTATGGAATGGGATTAACCTGTAAACATTTGAGTTTATTAGAATAATTTAGAGAGAAAACCAGAGCCAGGCATAATTATTTCACCTGCTGGGAGGACTTGATAATGAAAGTTTACTTTTAAAAGGGGAATATTAAATATGGCTGAGCGACTCTGCGTGGTCGAGACCGTTTTACCTCTGAAAAGCTGCAGCAGAGTGAGACGTCTGCTCTCCAAAAGATCTAGATCTTTCTTTTATTTTTGCCTGATATCAATAAAACATGTTTAGTGAAACAGCGTTGGGAAAGAAATAAAATCAACCAAATGATTTTCCAATTGAAAACAGCTCGATTTCCAAATGAAAACTCTGATCAGACTTTTATTTGCTGACATCCGCAACTTGATTTCATTATGCCAACATCCTCACGCTCATTAGGAGGTTTTTCATCTTGGTTCATTTCTCAAATCACAAGTGACATTTCGTCCCCATCCGTGTTTGTCGCCTGTTTGTCCTCTTCAGCTTTTTCCGGACCTCCGCTGCAGTTCCGCCCCATCAAAGCATCAAAGCTTCAAAGGCAACAGGGACGCTGCGCCAGGCTCATCACCAAGGCAACAAAACACCTTAAACCTAAACAGATGTTGTAACTCAGAACATGGGACGGGAATAAAAGCACTGTCAGGATTGTGTTCTACTTCGGTTCAACACGGGTCCAAATGGCTCCGGCTCCACTCAGGAACCACCCATCAGAAAGCAGCTGCGTCGCTGCCATTTCATTTTTCCTGGGAACACATCATTTTTCCGGAAGAGGCAGCTCCGGAATCCCTGACATCCGCCTGGCTGATGGGTCGGCCTATTCGGTTTTTACCAAAGAGAAGAAGAAACTAAAACTGGAAACAACAATTTCAGCTGTGCTCTTTCATTTCTGTTGCAGCTAATGTCCTCCTCTTCCTCCTCTTCCTCTTCCTCCTCATTCTCTTGGCCACCTACAGCATCACCTTGGACATCCCTCTAGGAGCGCCGTGGCTCTCCTGAGCTTCCATCCTTGCTGTCTGAACTTTGACACTGAGCTTTGACAAATGTCAAGTGGCAGCTGTGGTCAGGGCGTGTGTGTGTGTGTGTGTGTGTGTGTGTGTGTGTGGGGTGCTGAGGCTGCAGCAGATGCAACGATCTTTATCTCTCCTTCTCGGCGTCCAAGGAAACGGAGCACGAGCCGGTTAACAGTCGCTTTCTTGGTATTTGGCTGGCAGAGATGAGCTGATAGTCAGTCGCTCAGGCAGCCACCTGCACCTTCGTCTTCCTCTTCTTCTTCTTCTGTGGAAACAATGGTGAAACTGCAGCTTGTGTAGCTGCTCCTCGGTTAGCGTAGCCTGTCTGGCCTTCGTGTTGCACCACAGAGGAGAGCAGAAGGTCGACCGAGGCTGATACGTTAATGCTAAATGTGTCTGCTAACGTCTGTTTTTTAATCAAATGAAAAAAAACATTACTAAATGATACTAAAAACGGGCGGCGAACCTTTGACCCTGACGCCAGCGAAGCGCGTCTCTGGAGTCGCCTGCAGGCCTCGCTCCTCGACTCAGCGCCCAGTTTTTGGAGTGAAGCCGTAAAGTGAAAGAAACAGTGGCGGCACCTGCGTGAGGGGGCCTGGATCTCCAACCTCGGGGCCCCGTAGGCTCGCTTTGGTTCAACCCAAACAGAAACAGGCAGTCAAAGGACCGAAAACCAGCCCAAGTAAACTCTCAGTCATCGGGCCAGTGGGGGGACGGAGGGTGGGGGGGGGGGGGTTCTGCACCACATCTGCTGTTGATGAGCACAATGTAAAACCGCATGAGTTTGGCACACGGAGGAGCGCCGCGGCCCTCCCAGCGCTTCACAACTACCAAACTGCCACGTGGAGCCTCCTCCGCCTCCCAGCGCCGGCATGTGTGCGCTGAATACCGGGGCCCCCTAATCAGCCGGTTCTCCATATTCTCCCCCCTCAGGTGCCTCGCCGACTTCAAAGGAGGCAAAGGATGGCGTGGTATCTCGGCGCGCCGGCATTCTACGCTGTAAGAGGGAAGAGGCCCCGGGATACGTGCGGGGAGCCGCCGCGCTAATCGATTTTGATGACTAGCACGTTTGCTAGCTGACAGGTAGAGCTGCGGCTCTGCCTGCACCTGGATCGGATCTGATCCTGTGTGCCCGGAAAGTTTTCCCTGCTTTGTGATGGAAAAGTGTCACGTTTTTGGGGCTTTTACGAAGAATCGTTGGAGCTAAAGTTAGCAAAGTAAATTAAGACAGACCGAATTAACGGAATAGGCTCCAGATTTATCCTCTGAGTGTCAATTCAGAGCGACGTTTAGTCAACAAACTGAGAAGTTTGAGTAAAATAAACTGTGAATTTAGGTTTTTCATCGACTGGATGACTGTCTGTTTCATTTAAACCAACTTTAGCTTCAGACGTAGTTTAAATTCCTTCCTGTTGTTTTAATAGTAAACTTGTTTATGTGTGGTTATGATTTTTTTTCTTTTTTCATTTGTCTTGAGGGGGGTGCTGGGTGCGCTTTGTGGTCCAGAGATGGAAGATGTCTTCCACTGGGGCGGTTGATCTCAGATTCTTCCGTGGTTGTGCAACTCTGCCTCCACGGATGCGGCCAGCGAGCGTAGATGCGAGGAGACGCCTGAAGACTTCAGACGCTCTTCTGCTGCTGTCAGTTGAAGCTAAATGCCAGGCCTACCTCAACTCAACGTACATTCAGCCACACACACACACACACACACACACAAACAAACAGAACAAGGCACACAAGGTCAGGGCTCAGGGTGGGGCTACATGCTAAAGGCTAAAACGGTGGACATTGTAGCATCTGTGTGTGTGTTGCAACAGAGCCTCTTGCATTTTGCGACATTGCTGTAGCGTAAACACTCTGTTGGTGGTCATCTCTTTGAAAACCGAGTCCCTCCAAATGACTACGTACGCCTTAGAGTCTAAACAACGATGGAGGCTCGCACCGTGGTTGTTTAGGAAAGCCCTGTTTTTCTCAGCCGTGTTAGAGGAAGGTCCCTTCTTGATGGAGGAATAAAAAAACAGGCCAGAGGGACGAAGCTTCAGTTTCAGGCGCCTTGATGTGGTTTACAAAAAGTGCAATCTGGGACATCAGGACAGGCGAAACGAAGTACAAGAATTCCAGACAGCAAATCTAACAAGAAAAGGGCAACATTTTTACCAAAAAATTAAAATCTTAAAATATTTGTCGAACCATCGACAGCTGCGCATCACAGTCAGGTTAGCAGGGATGGGCAGATGTAGCGAGAGCGGCCTGTAATTGATGGATGATATACGGTGTGAACCGTCACGCTAGCGTTGACTTCTCACACTGTGGCGTGTTTTTACTGCGTAACACGGAGACACAAAGTAGCTAGAAGCTAGCTGCTTTGGCCGCCTAGCAACATTATCATAGCGCTAACCCGCAGGACGCGGTTGTCGCAGTGTGCTGTTAGCATGTTAGTGTTAATTTAAAGTGTTTGGAGCAGAAATAAAGCACCAGGTTTGCATCTGTAAAACGCCTTACGTGTCGCTACGAGAAAAAAAAGGCTAATAAAAATCAGACAAACAACTGTGGGTCATCAAAAGAGAAGCATTCGTCTTAAAAATAAATCCAATCTGTTTGCGGAGCAGCCGCCAACACTTTACCTGATTTACCGTCTGGTCAGACTGTGGGAGGAAACGCGGCGAGAAACTGGATGACAGAGAGGCCAGAATCAGATCTGATCAAATGATTCCCGCCGGCAATCGGCAAATCATCCCGTGGTGGGTCGAATCCGAGCGTGAAGTAAGAAGAAGAAGAGGAAGACACGGGAAGTGCGAACCAGCTCAGCTCCAGTTGGATTCCCAGTCTGTGTTCCCAGTTAGAAACCATCAAAGCTTGTGGTTTGGAGACCCAAGTCAGTTCCACTTCCAGCCACTTCCCGCAGCTTTTCAAGCGCCGCCAAGCATTTATTTGTTTTCGATTAATGTAATTAGCCCGCCCCGGTCCCAGCGCCGCTAAGCACAAAGACGGAGCCTCGGCGACGAAGTGCGCGCTCAGTCGGCCGTGCACGTCAGCCCGCTTGGAGTCGAGCCTTGAATCCTGTTTGCATGCAGTTTGCTCGCTAATGCGGCTAGCTGGCCTGTTTCTCTGCTCCATCTTGATCCTCTGGCTCATGTCAAACCCTCACCGCCACCGCCGGCTAATCGCCAGCGCTAAAATGCTTTTTTTTTTTTTTTTCCACCTGAGTACCTGAGAACAGCGGGGCCCCCCGAAGTGTCCCCGAGCTACGGCTCTTCGTTTATTCGGCTTCTCGGAGTAAAAATGAGGTGTGAGCGTGTCACGCCGCCGCGCTCCAGCTGCACGGTCGGACGTCGCCTTCATTGGCGAGCGGGGGAAGAAAGATCTGAGGAGGCCGAGCGATCAAACCCAGATGGGACCCAACCGTGAATAATGTGCCGCTAATGTGACTCCGACTGGAACGTGCGGCTTCGCTTCGGAGCAGCCGAGTATCACCAGACCGAACGTTGACGTTTGATCTTCAGAACTCAAGCGAGCGTCTAGAAAATCCAAACAAGGCTTTTATTTCTGTCTGACCGCTGGTGCGACTTCCGCAAGGGCCGACCCCCCCAGGCCCCGGGCAGGCGGCCTGGGACCACATCAGGAGGAGGTCAAAGGTTCCTTCAGACCGGAACCCGGATCCAACAGCTACTGAGGAGCAGAAGAGAAAGAGGCTTTTATCTGAGGACGTGAAACAGAGAATTTAATTATAACAATCATAGTTTTTTAAAAGAAGCCTTGAAACTAATGTTGCTAACTGCAACAATTAGAGAAACAGTCAGTAGGAACAGTTGGAGTAACAGTAGGGAGGAACAGTCAGGAGGAACAGTCAGGAGGAACAGTCCAAGGAACAGTCAGAGCGGAGCTGGTTCTCCCGGTTCTGCTCGCTGTCACAGCCTCGTATTTTCCTCGTGTCAGCCTGTGGTTGGCTGCAAGGAAACGTGCATCTGGTCGCATTTGTGCAGTAACTGACTCAAAGCATGTAAATATGCTCACACTTTCACTGTTGGGACTCTGTGTGTGTGTGTGTGTGTGTGTGTGTGTGTGTCACATCTATTTGGTGCCAGCCAGTGCATATGTTTTGCAGCTTTCAGCTGATGCTCCGTGAGGACCGACTCCTTCATCTGCGACGGCGCAAAGCGGCCCAGAAGCACGTGCACATGCGCAGGCTCACACGCCCACTCCCCGCCGAACCTAAACAATGATCCATCATGTGAATCCACATCCTCCTCTGGGCCACATCAGACCCCTTTGCTGTGGAAAAAAAAAAAAAGAAAAAGAACTGATCCCAAAACCGGCCGCTAACCGGCGGCTCTGGGGCCGCCAGCCGCCCACTCACCACTAGAAAGAGACCAGTGTGGACGGCTGGGTTTAATGGGCTTCCATCGGGGGGGAGGGGGGCTTAGCTTCAGAGCGCTCTGATCTCTCTCTCCACACTCCTCTTTTTAAAAAACATCTTCTATCTTTTTATCAAACCTTCCTCGTGTTTGCTGTGCCCACGGCAGCTGTGGCGGAAGCTTCTCTTCTCTTCTATTAGCGCCGACCGGCTCTTCAACGATCATTATTCGTGTTTTACAGCCCTTTTAAGCGATAACTACTCACGGCGCCGGTATAAATTATACCACAACCGACCTTCAAACTACTGGAGACACACACGCTGTTTGTTTCACTGTAGCTAAAGCTGTCCTAGCTAGCATGAACAGAGGAGCCGAGGCACCGCGTGGGGCTCGTGGTCGAGGACTTGAAATAATAAAACATCATGATTAACAATTATGAAACAAACCACTAAAGAGGAAACGAAATAATGTGAGCGGTTTAACCGATCCGCTCTGGTTCCGAGTGGATGTCTTATTAGTCCGCTTTGAACTGTCGTGCCAACCTGAATATGTGGCTAATTTAGCGTATTATAGCTTCTCCAAATGGCAGCGTGTGTGTTCGGTGGAGGGTGGCAGCCATTATGCTGCTCTCACGCCACTGAAATACTGTCCGCACAGGTGGCGATATTTGTGTTTCTATGACCCCCCTAAAGCAACCGCGCTACGCTACTGTAGCATTAGCGTCACACGACCGGACATAATTGTCAAAACAGCTCTCTGTGTCTGATAGCACACACACACACACACACACACACACGTCGTCAGTCCTTCAAAAGTTTCTTTTCTCTCTTTGGCGGGTCAGAGGTTAAAGGGCGCCTCGTGCGCCTCTCTTTCTCTGTTTTTCCTTTACCACCTGAGGTCAAGTTGAGCTGAGAAACATGGCGTCACAGGAAGCGCCGGCGTTTGTTTCCTCAGAACGGCTGCACGTCTGCGCTTCAGTTTGTCAGACTCATGCGGATCCTACCCACAAAGCTTGAAATAGATGGCACCATTTAGACATTTTTTCTTATTTGCAAACCATACACACCTCTTGTGTGTGTGTGTGTGTGTGTGTGTGTGTGTGTGTGTGTGTGTGTGTGAGGAGTGAGTGACTTGGCTCCACATCAAAGGCCTCCGCCAGTCTGCATTAACGAGGCCCTTTGTTCCCTGCCTCCCAGATTACAGCACGTCTCTCCCATGCTGCCAACAAGCTGTGTGTGTGTGTGTGTGTGTGTGTGTGTGTGTGAGAAAGTGTGTGTGAGAAAGTGTGTGTTGAGGGCACAGTAACCTGAGGACCAAGGGCCAAGGTCTACTGCTCCTCCTTATCATCATTCTTTTGGATTGATTTGAAGAAAACTGATACGAAAAACAGTCTTTCCTTTAATGTTATTTTAAAGTTTTAGATTTTTTTAAATTTATATTTATTATTCTATAACATTAGAACAAATATTCAGGGGTACGGAAATTGTTTTTTCTTTCACCAAAATATGACAAAAATGAAAAATATAATTATAATCCATTAATGCATTCAATAATGAGGCATTCATTTTTTTCTACAAATATTTATACATCTTATTCAAAGGTCTATATGAATTTAAACATTTCATGCAGTTTTAATAAATTAAACACAACAGTACGAGCAAAAGCCTCCATGTCTGTGTAGGGAGGAAATAACATTTTATTTAAAAAAAAAAAAAGGTGCTAGAATTAAAATTAAACATCTGATAACAATCTTTGAAAAAAAATCATCTGTCTTTACAGAAAATGATTCAATGAAATAAAGTTTTTTTTTGTTTTTTTTTTTTTTATTTGCGTCTTCCTATAAACGTAACAGCAAAGTTATCAGCAGCTTGTCGAAGTTTTAAAAATAATCTCCAACCACCGGAGCCTCTTCTGAACGCTGTTCCTGTAGCTGCGCCCCCGTCTCCTCGCCTCACCCCATCAGCTGTGACGCAGACGCCCTGTGTGTGTGCGTGTGTGTGTGTCTGTGAGTGTGTGTGTCTGTGGTGTGGCGTAGGAGCTCATCTGCTGCCGTTTCCACTGGCTCCCACACGTGTCCTGTTTTTGCCGTGTGAGTCGTTCCTGAACCGAGGCCAAGGTGGCGCTGTTGAACCAGCACATCCCTGAAAAACCCCTCTTCCGTGGAGGCTTCTGGAGCGTCCCTGCGCTGGTGAGTCGCTGTTGGTGCCTGTAGACCAGCCTGGTGTTTTCAAAGCTTGTTGATGTTTGTTGACGCCCCCACCCAGATCCGCGATATCGGCTCATAAATGTTTGATAAGCAGCTAACGAGGAGGTAAAGGGACTGGCTGCTATCGCATCAGCACAGACAAACAAGAAACACTCGCAAAGAGAAAGTTGGACAAACTTAGTTTGGGTTGTTTCTCTTCCTCTTCCTTTCCAGGGGCAGAGGCGGCGGCTACCTCTGCACATTTCGGGGAAGCTTCAGCAAAGGTCACCTGAAGTTCAGGCCGTCGGTGAAGACGTTTTCACCTGGTTCCAGGGTCCAGGTGAACTATTGTTGTATTGTTGCTGTTTTATTATATATTTGCTCTCTGGGCCGATTCAAATCTCCAATTTGTCACAGTCGGCTTCCGTTGATGCCTTTGTGCTGCTGCTCTTGTTTCCTTTGGTAGCAGAACCGCGGATACGCGCTTGGACCGAGGGGATCCAGAGGTTCCACATTACTGGCGCCTGGAAGAACGTGGTCCTGATTGAAGGAAAAGGGCCAATAAAAGAGGCGCACAAGTGGTTCACGTTAGGAGATGTGTGCTTGGATGTGGTTTAACCTCAATGAAAGGACATGATTTAATTACTCTGCTGCTTTAATGTGCCTGATGTTCCTGCAATCTTTTTTTAACCCACCATGATTCATCTGCAGAGAAAACAACTGGTAAAGAAACGTTTCCCCACCGGCGCGATCCTGAACGGGTGTTTGACACCAATACGACACCTGAGAATTCTTTGTTTTTCGCACTCTAGCAACAGAATTCATTCAGTCTTTTGGGTTTTGTAGAGCAGGTTTGCTCCAACTTTAGCACAACTGTCGACCTAAATGCTAGCTGAAGCCCCAGAATGATGGTCCAGCCGCTTGCACTGACTCTCCAAGCCAGCAGGGGGCGACATTGAGCCCATGGTTTGGACCATTCTGGTGCCACGTCTTATTAATGATGCACCCGGGAACCATCACAGAACCTAAAACAGCACAATTTCCTCCTCAACATCACCACCTCTGAGTCTGGGTTGTTCTCCTTTCCCTAGAAAATACGGCTAAACTAAATTGTTTAAATTAATTTTTGAATTTTTTCCAATTTGACTATTTTTTTTAATATGCCTCCAGCTACTTCAGCGATCAAACCAAATAAAATGATAAAAACAATCTTGTCGGATTCACGGGGAACCGCGCGAGGACGCGGCGAGACGGTGGGGCCTTGCGGAGGCAGCCGCGGCGCTGCCTCTCTGGAAAAACAGCTGTCTATATTTAATCAAGACGAATAAACAAGCAGTTTAAACAACTCATTTATAATTTAGATTTGCATGCATTAATACTGCTGATTTTAATCTTTTTATTAAAATGCATCCACGATATTGTATAAATATGCAGCTTTATGCTAATGCCGGGCCCATTTTTGTTTGAATTTAATTCTATTTCCCAGCTGTGGATCGTCATTTTCATTCAAGGCGACCAGCTCGGATTAAGTCACGAATTAAGTCACAGCGTGGGGGTGTATAAATATTTCTCAATTAGAAACTCTGAGGAGCAGCAGCGCTACTGTAGCGGCATTAAAAATGCATCGGCATCGGGAGTTAGGCCAGATAAAGAACACAACTTCCAGCCTCCGTCTCTGAACCAGATTTCTTCTTTCTTCTTCATCCCCTCCTACAATCAAGTAGTTGCAAAATCGAACCCTTTTTTTGGGGGGCGGGGGTTACAAAATCTGGGGGATGTAAAACCCGCCAAAACCATGCTGCCTGTCTGTTTCTGATGTTGCGATGCTGCCTCCGCGGACAGGCTAAGGCCACGCGTTGTTAACAGAGGCGCCAGTTAGGATTTATGCTAACGCAGATGCTAATCTGCAGATTTCAAATAGTGATGGTTTTGCACAGTTTAATCCCACCGACCGTAAACAGGCGGTAAGGACCACTGGTCCGAGGCGTCCAGCGTTTATTCACATGTCAAAGTTGGGGGTGGCGATAAGAGGAGGATTTTGATGTAGAGCTCTCTTTGTCTCTGTTCTTAGACTTTAGGAAATGAACAAATCACAGCTGACTGTGTAGGTAATTACATGGGATTGGAGGAGCAATAAAATCGGCTGCAAAACAGGATTTAACAGTAAGAACCAAACCAAAAGGGCCAAAACTCTGACACCCTGTTCTCTCTCGTGTGTTCATGTTGGTGGTTTTTGTTCATCTACTGAATCTTCACCCAGCGGTTCCAATATTTTTGTTTTATCTTCCCTGTCTCGGTATATCTCAAGTATATTCCTCCCAAGCGTCAGCGCCGTCCGACCGGGGCTCGGCTTCCTGCGTCCAGCCGCGGCGGCGGCGCCTCCCCGCGCCTGCAGCCCGGGGGCCGCGGATGGCGTGAACCCGCCCCTGGAAGCCGTGAACGAGGCCCGTGGAGCCGGGCGGAGGGAGGTGGTGTCTCTTTAAGAGCCTCCCGGCAGAAACAATCGCGGTACAACCCCCCAACAAGTCATCGGAGCTGTCAATCACCCGCTCGGCGCCCTTTGATGTCGGGACTCCTCGCTTCGTCTTGGACTCAAATGAGCTGTTTGCAGTTGTAGGGAAACATTAGTTCTCTACCGACCAAACAGCCACATCTCAACTTTTTCCCCCCCTTCTTCTTCTTCTTCTTCTTCTCCTCCTCCTCCTCCATGTGTTCGGAGTTTTGGCGGCGCCGAGGGAGATCTGACAAAAGCCGGCTCCTTTCTCCGTTTTTGGTCTCGTCTAAAGTTTTTCTTTCTTTTTTTTTAGTTGGTTTTTTTTTTTCTTTCTTTTTCCTGAACAACAAAAAGTGTCAGGCATCGCAAGGTGGGGGCGAGCAGACATGCCTCAGCTCAGCAGCGGCGGCGGCGACGACCTGGGAGCGAATGATGAGATGATCGCCTTCAAAGACGAAGGGGAGCAGGAGGAGAAGATCCAGGAGAACGCGCTGACCGAGAGGGACCTGGCCGACCTCAAGTCCTCCCTGGTCAACGAGTCCGAAACGAATCAGAGCCCCAACGCGGCGGTAGGTGGCCCCGAGGCTGCTTTTTTCCAGTTTTGGATGAGCGCACCCAAAAAAAAGCGCAGTACAATGTAAAAATGACGCGCGGCGCACGGATGCCGGAGCACGAAAACAGGCTCCCCAGATTGCTTTCAGCTCACGCACGTCTGATTCTTGTTCTCTGAAACTTTTCCGGAGTGACTCACCGGTGTTTTGCCGTCGGTGTGGGTCCCCGGGCCCTCCGCCTTCCACCCCCCTCCGCAGGCGATCAGACGCGCACAGCAGGGCGAGCAGAGGAGCTTCGCGGAGAAACACCGGGAGCTTATTGACGGTGGTGAGAAACACACACTCGCACGCACACACACACACACGCCAGTTGCCTCTGAAAACTGTGTGGATCACAAAGACGCGTGTTTCTAAGCGCTTAAAAACAATTCCACGCCGAAAAGTTGCTCCTCAGTTAGAAGCTGTGACCTGAGGTCGGATATTGGCTTGGTTTATTGTTTTAAAGTCAACACCGGCCATTTTTGGCCCACTTTTCCTCCAAAGTGGGGTCAACTGGGCTCCTTCGGGGTTCACAGAACCCCCGGGGGTGTCTTTTTTCTTCTTTGATTTTGAATTTAGGTGGTAATTTTGAAAAGACGAAACCAGTTTAATTTGATCTTGCTGGAGGACAGAAGCGTGCTCTGCAATCCAGACGCCGTGATTAAAAACTGTCAATGCAGCAGGTGTTTTCCTGCCGATCAGACGCGGTTTGGCTCCTGTTTCTGCGTCTGTCCCGGCTGGGTCCCGTTGGTCCTCTCGGTTGGCTTTAATCACACGCTCCTGGCCGACCTCCGGGGCAGCGGTTTAGCACCTGGGCGGCGGGAGCTGACGCCTCCGGGTGACGGTCCTCGCGCCCAGGCGGGGACGTCACCTGTCCCACACCTGAGCCGCTGTTTCTGCACAGTTGGTTTCCAGGCCTTTTCTTTTGTTCTCAGCCCCAGTAAAAGTCCTCCGTCAGAGAGAACGAGAGAACCGGTAGAAATGGCGCCGAAATCCGCTAACTGTTGTTTTTTTTATTGTTCTTTCTCCCTTCGTGGTGACCTCAGTGTCGAAGCACCAAGATGGAGGCATGTACAAGACGCCGGCGTACACGGGCTATCCCTTCCTCATGCTGCCCGACCCCTACCTCCCCAACGGCTCCGTCTCTCCCTCCGTAAGTGCCCCGATGCTCCGACCCCTCTGCCGGGGTGCCTCGGCCGCCGTTTGTCTCCTCGCGGTTGCTCCCGTGCGCTGGCGCCGGGCGTTTTTACCGGCTCCAAACGCAGAGCGAGCGGCTCTGAGGTTTTAAAAAAGCCGTCTCACATTTTCCTCCTCGTGCACGAGTGTGTGAAACGCTCCGGTCCTGTCAAACCCAGGCCCTGGGATTCCGATTCTGTGATTTCTGAATTGTGGGAAACCAAATCTTGAACGCCTCTTCACCTTCAGTCCCCCCCACCGACACTCTGTTGTGAATCCGTCGGGGGAGTTTTCACCGTAGTTCTCGACCTCGGCTGTAATTTAATACGACGTCGGGCTAATTTGTTTTCAAAAGAGCCACTGTGAGAGTAAGATGGCGGCCGCGCGGCGAGAGGCTCTCGAACCGTCCGCAGGTTCCAGTTTTGGGGCTTCGATTTGTCGGCGTTGTGAAATGAGGAGGTTTGGCTAACGTGGTCACTTCTCTGCAGCCTCACGAGGGAAACTTCTGCTGCACTTTGAAAGTTGTTCCTGTTGCATTTAGGATGCTTTTTTTTTTTGTTCTGGCAGGTGGGAATGTTTAAACCATCCCGACGTTCCTGCCAGTCACCCAGAAAACCCGCCGACCGGCTGGCTAATTGCACCAAACAGACACGCTAATACCGAGTTCATTTTTCACGTGTTGTTTAATCCCGTTGCCTGAGTTAACCCCCCCCCCCCGACTCTCACGTGGCCCGCGGGCCGATCTAATGCGGGTCACAGCCGTCTCTTTCTGCTCCGCAAAATCTGCTGGAAAATGGGATTTTCTAATTGAATCATAGTGTTGTTAGCATGCTAGCAATCTGGTCGAGAGCCAAACTGTCAGCCTGGGAAATCCCGGATCCCGGTCTCTGAAAGGTCAGCAAAGGTCAAATCAAGCATCTGATCTTTTCCTTCCTCCTTTTTAGCTCTTTTCAACTTGAACATGAACTTTTCTTGTGGCCGGTGTATCAGAAGCTAACGTCTGCAGGCAGGAAGTCACAAGGTCACGCTCGCGTTGCGCTAGACTTGTCGTGCAGACAAGGCCAGCCGGCGCGGCGGAATCGGCGGCTCGTCGGACGCAAAGTTTCCCCGTTTGGGTTCGGCGGAAGCCTAAACGTCCCAGCGAGAGGGCGCCTTCTTTTTGCCGCTCGATGATTTGTGGGGAACAAAGCTAATCTGAAAAGACGGCGTCCACAGCAGCGCGTTGTTCCCCTTTGGTGTCCTAATCCCCTTCATCCGGGAGCGTTGCGCCTCGGCCAGGTCGTCAGCGCCGCGGGCGTCAGACATGTCTGCGTCCTGCCACTTTCCCTGCTGCTGTCTGGCGGAAATGAAAGCTGATTATCTGGGAAGCGGAGGACGAGCCAGCCTCTTTGTTGTCCTGCTCTAAACCTCGGCGTTTTCCCTCCTTGGAGCGCTAAAGTCCGCCGCTAATTCTGCTATTACACCATTTCTCTGTTGTTGCCTGGATGCGGCCACGGGCCCCGTCTCAGAGGGGAGATTGGAGGAACGGGGAGGTCCTTTCCTCCTCCTCCTCCTCCTCCTCCTCTGGCTGATGGTGCCGGTTTATGGGAGATCCGGCGTTTCGGGAGTCTCCGTCTTTGGCTTGGTTGGGTCGAGCAGATTACAGCCTTCTGGGGTGTTTCCTTTGAAAGTGGACAGGAGTTGATGGAGAAACGGAGGGAGGAAAGGCGGAGGAGAGATGGAGAACAGAGAGGTTGGAGCCAGCGCTGAGGGGGGGCTCAGGGCTCGCCGAGGCAGCTTCTCCTCCTGGGTTCCGGTTCTGGTTCTCAGGGGGACGGAGCCACGGTTGATGGGTGCAGCCAGAGCAGGTTCTCCATCCCTGTCGCCGTGGTTACAGGGGAAGTTTGGCTGTGGTAAGAGAGTCGGAAAGGGCGGGAGACTAAGAGGGAAGGCGCTTTGAACGTCCGGGGGGATGGAGACCCTCAGAGCTTCCTCCGGGCCGGTGCCGGAGGTCCGGGAGGCGGCGGGTTGGGCTGATGGTGTGAAGTGTTTTCCTCCGTCAGAGAGGCTGTGAAACTCCCTCTGATGTGGAAGCTGTGGTCACACAAAGACGTCAACAGGCGTCCGGAAGACGGAAGAAAAAAAAAAAAAAACCCATCCCACCGGCTGTCCCCGACCCGGCCGGGAAAGGGAGCCAGCCTGGAGGGCTTTACTGTAGCCCCGGGGGGGGTTCTGGTTCTGCCGGGGCGGGGGGGGTTGGACTGAGTCACTGGGAGTTCCAGCGGGCCGGCACGGCCAGTCGGCTCCCTGCTGGGGTCGGGGGGATTTCCTGGCCTCCGACTGGCCTCTGACTGGAAGTCAGAGCTGACAGGAAGACGTCAGCCACGCCCCCCTCCCCACTCTGACTTTTTCCATCATAGTGGACATTGCCCCCCCCCCCCCCACACACACACACCACACACACACCCTACCCCACTTTCCCTCTTTGTACATCGTGTAAGATTAAGGGCAACAGTGTGTGTGTGTGTGCGTGCGAGTGTGTGCACATGCACAGGAGCGTCAGGGCCTTGCCACTTCCTTGTTTCCCATTGTATTGCGGTGTTGACAGGCTGGGGGGGGGCTTGTTCGGCCGCCCCCCTCCCTCCCTGGGTAAACAAAAGGCAGCAACGCAGGCTGAGGCCTCTCTAAGCCCCCCCACCCCTCCCCACCTCTTTCGTTCAGACCCGGGGGCCGGGGCCGGGATGCCGGGGGCCTCGACAGCTCTGAGCGGCTCTGATAAGACCCCCCGAACCCCCCCCCCCCATAAAAGGAAAAGCTGAAACGGTGGCGGGATGAAGGTTCTAAGATGGGAGCACGTGAGAGGAAGAGGAACTACGAGAACCGGATCAAAAATAGATGAAGACAAAGACAAATTGAGCGTGAGGACTTTGAAGGGGAAGTGCTTCAGAGGTGAAGAGAGCATTGTAGAAGGAGGGCACGAGCGGTGGGGTGGGGGCGTGGGGGGCGTGGGGGGGGGGGGCATTAAAATACAAATGACCCTAAGAGTCTCCTCATCGCCTCTTCGTCTTTGAAGTCCTGGCCTCCGGGGGCACCTGAAGAGAACCGGCTCAGAAAACGCGCTTTCAAGAGGCGGAAACCTTTGAAAGAACAGCGGAGGAAAAAGATTCCCCCCTTCCCCCCCAACCCAGCAGTTTCTACCTGGAATCATTCAGCCCTTTTTTCCCAGCGGAGAGGGTGATGCTGGGGGGTTAGGGGAAAGCTGTCCTTTACGGTAAAACCAGCTGCCCTCTCGGTGCCAGTTCTGCCCTAGGTCAGCACTACGTCCCCCCCCCCACACACACACACAAACACACACACACTGACTGGAAGATTCAACTTTCCCGATAAGAATGGAGAGATCTCCTCTGTGAGATGTAGCTGGAAAAAAAAAAAAGAGTCGCTGTTTGGGCTCCAGTAGAGGATCGTGTGTGTGTGTGTGTTGGGGGGGTGCCCAGGTGAGTTCCTGGCGGAGTTAATGCACGACGGCGCCGTCTCCGTCACACACTCCCAGGTCTCCCCGGCGACGGGCACAAACCGGCGCCTCTCGTTTTCGGGTTTCCCGGCGTAAAACCGAACCCAAACAAACGAGGATTCCGGAAATATTAACCTGGACGTATGCAGAAGGAGCTGGGGCTCTCCTTGGCGGCGAAGCTGCAATCTCCCACGTCACCCGAACGTGTCCCAATGAGGTTAAGGAGCGAGCGGCCCGAGGGGCGGAGGCGAGACGGCGCGATCCTGCCGGGGTTCTGGTGGTTTTGACGTGAAAAAAGCGACAGTGAGGTGACGGCGTGCTGCGGGTTTCTGTCAGGGTTTTTTTTGAACAATCACATGACCTATGGGAATTGAAGTCTTCTTTCATTTCCTCCTCATTACTGTCAATAATCGGCGATGGTGAACAGTTTCACGCAGCAGTCACTTTCTAGATTAGTGCAGGTTCACACACACTACCGCACGTAGCGATAAACACACACACACGCACAGACTCTGGATTTTCCGTTACCAGGCCACCGAATCATGTGTAACACCAGATTTTTCACAGGGAAATCTGCCTCAATTAGCATTTACTGTAAACCTACAGATCGGCTCAACAACTCCATTCAGACACGATGGGTGTTAAGTTCACGACCGAGTCACACAGGAGTGTGTGAGCGCGGCCTCTTTGTGCGTCAGGGCCTAAGAGTTGAACGCCTCAGCGCCTTCCCTCTGTTGGTAAACAAGACGGAGGCGTGAGCACCAGAGGCTGTCGCAGATCGGGGACGGTTTTAGAGAAGAGAGGCAAGAGTGAAGCTCCCCCCATCCACACACACACACACACACACAGAAAATAACCTTATCTGGTGCTTATCATCAGCAAAGGAAGTAAAGCGCAAGCAGAAAGTTAGCACTGTTGCTTATCGCCGTGACCCCTGGGGTCATATTTTCCTGGACACACACTCCTCCTCCTCCTTCCTCACCTGGCTTTAGCCTTTCTCGCCGCTTCGCTCCGCGCTGGAAAACGTGCCGGAGGACGGCGCGGCCTCGAGGAAAAGAGGAGGAGCGGGCGCCAAAGCGACCCTCGGCGATAAGTCGGAGTTGGGTTTCTGGAAGTAGGCGTAGGTGTGTGACAGGTTGTTGTGAGACAGTCAGATGCTGCCATCTTTTTCGCTGAGCAGCGAAAAGAAAAGAAAAAAAACACACACACACAACGCCTAAACTGGGGCAGTTGTGATGCGTACTGCACTGTGGTCAGTGGGTGTGTGACAGTGTAGGTGTAGCACACACTACAGAGCCGCGTATGTGGGAAACACTGTATGCACGGCGAGGATGGATGAAAGGAAGAAGGTGGGCGGGCGGGAAGCGGAGAACAAAAGAAACACAGCGTCTGATTTAGCAGATTGTCTAGAGCGCACGGAGGAGAAGAAGAGAAGGAGAGGAGGAGAGGCTGACACGTCCAGAGGGGTCGATGAAGAGAGGAGCTTCTAGAAAAAAAAGAAAAGAAAAGACGAGTGCAGTAGCGGAAGGGAGGAAGCTGTAAACATTGAGAAGCGGTTACAGCGTTGTGCACCTGGTGAAGCAAAAAAACAAAACATACGAAAAAAAGAGAGAAAGAAACCACAGCCTCGGCTGAGACAGACTTCTGAACACCTTTAACCGTTTCACCGCCGCACTCAAGGAACACACATCCTTGGGGGGGGCCCCGGGGCCAGCGGGGGGGCCGTTTAGAGAGGTTTCCATGACCACCGAGCTTTGGGTTAGTTCTTTTCAGACCTGCAGCGTTTGGAGCGGGACGGGCCCTCGGCGTTGTAGTTTGAATCCGATGGGAAACAGAGCGCCAGGCCTAACGGCTAACGGCTAACAGCTAACAGCTAGGCTGAAAAGGTAGTTAAAGTTCAGAGCAGCCTTGCAACACTCTGTGTGCGCGCGCGCGTGCGTGTGTGTGTGTAAATACAAAAAGTTGTTGTGCATGTATTTGTGCTTGTTTATACAGTGAGGCAAGGTTGTGGTTTACCATGGAAAATAAAGACCTCGAGTCTCTGTCACACACACACACACACACACTCAGGTACACTCCCTATCTCTTTGCTGCTCTTGTGCAGATGGAAATCTTTAAAGCCTTACCTGCTCAGGCGCAGCCTCTTCTTCAGCCGGCGTCTGCCAGCGCGTCTTACCTGCAGTGGAAAACCGTTTGCGGACCAGATTTTCCTTCTTCACAAAGTGACGCTTTGGAAATAAAGGCACCGGCTGGTTCCAGCGGAAGTCAAAACCCCTAGTTCAGTCTGCACTTCAGCAAATTTTTCATTTAGCTAGAAAAGTCTGTCAGAAAGCAGCCATGTTTGAGTTCCGCGTTAGCTTTCGGCTAACGTGAGGGACATTAGCCAACTTCTAATCATCTATTGTGGAGCAGATCGGTTGCAGCCACGCTCACGCGTCCCCACCCTGCGCACGGAGGACATTTTGGTTGGTGGTGCCCGACGTGCAGCTTCTGCGGCGGAACCCAGCCGCCCCGCCGGTTTTTGGACCCTCTCCACACGTGTGGTCAGTGGGATGGAAGCGCCCTCGCTTCGCTCTCCCAGCGAACACATGACTTTAATGGAGCCGGGCCCTTTTTTAAAAGACCTCAACCCTCTTTTCAGCTTTTCCAGCCCTGTTTTTCATTGGAAACATGTGATTTAAATCGAGGAACTGCCTTGTTTTTGAGGGATTTTTCTATCTCGAAATTCTCCATGTGGGAGTACGTTCACTGGCGGTCGGGGGTCGTTTTCCGGACAGCGCGTCCAACGTGTGTGTGGTGCGTGTGTGTGTGTCGCTTTGAGCTCCTGGAGATAAAAGCAGCCACATCAAATCAATAGTCCATCAATGGAAAACATCCCCCAAAGATTAAAGAGCAGCTTGTTCAGAGAGCGAAAGCGAAGGTGTTAATATGGCGCCAAAGGAAGGAGATTGAATGGACGTGTGGAAGGAAGGCGGATCAAACGGCGAGGGGCCGAGGGGCCCGCTGACGGTGTAAGCGGTTGCCAGGTTCTACTCTGTTTTCACGCATTGATTAAGCATGAATCTGTGTTTTCATGGGGGAGCTGTCTAAATAATGGGATCTGTACCATCGGAGTCCCCACGGTAACGGCGAGCTGGGCTACCAACGGTCCCCCATGGGGAACCAAGTCCCAGTCATAGATCCAACACGTCCGACCGGCATTAACAGGATTAGCAAGCGGCGCTGCTACACTGTCCCATGTTGCTATGGTGATATAACAACCCCTTGTCGAGCGTTGATCCACGTTTCCGTAGGGTTAGCGACAGGATAATGCTACGTCAGAGCGACTGAATCACGCTAACTGGTACCCGTACAGAACTCGGGTGCTACCAGTGGTATTTCCTGTTACTTTTTCACGATTGTTACCAGAGGAAAAACTGGATGAATGAGCTCCTCCAGATATCGATAACGTATTTGCAGACCTCACTGGAATTTTCCATCCAGAGGCGAAACCCTGAGAAACATCACACACTTTCCGCACCAGCCGCCATCTTGAAACCTCATGGAAATAAGAGCAGCGTGTGGGAGGTGTATAGGAAGGTAATGTTTAAGGCATTGAAAAATACTTTTTCACAACGCCGAGACCGCAGGACGAGGCCCGCGCCGAGCAGGGCCCGCTGGCTGCAGGCCGTGGTCTGCGGGCCCTCCGCCTGGAGCCACATCAGAGCCCCCCCGGCCCCTGTGTAATGCGATCCGGACAGGCCGAGCAGGGTTCCCCCTCAGATTAGGAGGAACCACCCGGGCAGGGATGGGCGGGCGGTGATGTCAGGCGGTTGCACGGCAACAAACAGTTATGGCTGCGGGTATGGCGGCGTCTGCACGGGGGATGTTTCCTGACCATTCCTGATTTAGGGTCTGATTCAGATTTTCTTTTTTATCTACTGGAATCACTTGGTTTTTTCTTGTTCGCCGTGTGTGGGGTTGTGTTTTTTCCAGCTAGCGTGCGGCTAACATCGATGAGTCATCTTTGAATGGTTGACTGAGAGATCCACCAGGGTTTCCACCAGGTGCAGCTAGCTGCAGCTAGCTTCTCCTGCCTCCCTTCAATTTTTTTTGTATTTTTTGCCCTTTTAAAATTCTCGGAGGTAGCAGCGGCCGTCTCTGGTGCTGTTCCCTCCCCTCTTTCTGATTCCCTCTCCCCTCCGTCTCATCTTTCATCCCTCTGCTTACTCTGGAGCTCTGAACAAACAAACAAACAGCGGGTGGTTCGCATCTCCTATCTATAATTCAAGCCAGTCAAACTACAAAAAAGATGTTTGCCGAGTCTAAGAAACGCATCTTTCTGCAGCACAGGGAGGGGAAAAAAGAAAACATTCCGTTTCGTAGCTTCGGCAGAGAGCAGAACCCTGCATTTACCGAAAACAGCCATTTAAATGTATAATAAAGGACGTTTCTACCCGTTATTACTCACTCCTTTCTACGCTTCCTCCCTTGGAGCTTCTGCGCCGCTCCTGGACACCAGCGCAGCTGCATAACAGAAACGCGCCGCGTCCCTCCCGGGACCAGGCCAAACCGCTTGTGGCAACAACCGCGTACAACCAGAAACGAGAGCGGAGCGAAGCCAGAGCTGTTTTTCCAGGTGCTTGGAGGCCGTTCAGCTCCGCTAATGCTCGCTTGCGTTGAAAGAGCTTTTGTAACACTTCATTTATTCATTTCTTCCCTCCAAACACTCGTGTGTGTGTCTTTTTTGCTGTTTTTTACATTGTGCTGGGCTCTGCGACCTCGTGACCTCTGTGCAGCCGAGCAAACGGTTAGCAAAACACTAGCTAAAAGCTTAATCTAAAGGCGTTACCCTCAGATTTCGGTTTGATTCGTCCATTTGCTCGTCCCACCTAGGCTAATGATCCTGATAGTTCCATATTTCTGTACATCCATTTGATTTTTGAGCTGGTAACGTTCCGGTCGGTGTCGCATGTTTGTTTTGACAGTCGCACAGAACCAGCGTGTAATTTTTGGAGGAACTTTCTGTCCGACCCATCAAAAATAGACGCGCTGCGGACTCCTGCCAGGCCGCTGTCGGCGCGCTCCCTTGCTGCGCTGCAGCTCGCCAGCGGAGGCTCGCCGATCGGCATGGTAACGGCAGCCGTGGCCACACGGAGTCAGACGCAGCTCGCAATGGCAGCGTCATCGCTTTGATGCGTCCCGGCGGGTCGACCGTGGCCGTTTCTACAGTAGCTACATGCTAGGTGGTTGCGTGACAGGGGACCTGCCCAGCAGGTGGTCCGGTAAACGGTTCAGGGGAGCCGGGGCTGCGGGGGAGCCGGGTCGTGCAGCATACATACATACATACATTAGAAGATGAAAGCATCCAGCCCTCCTGCATCCATCAACCTGTCAAGCCTTTTCCCTCCGTTCTTTTCTCCAAAACTCCCTGATCTGCTGTTTTTTTGAGAAGGAGAAGAGTTTCCCCTGAAGTGAACGCGCGAAAGAAACAGATGGCGTTTCAGATGCTGGGAGGGTTCCGGGTCTTCGGCTGGAACCACCGAAGGCCTGCGAGCGACGGTTAAACAGTCTGATCTCTGTGGGAGCTGATGAAAGGATGATGGTGGGACGCTGGTCCCATCCCTGGTGTGTTCCTGGTCTCATCTGGAGATTCGCTCCTCCAGGACTTTGTGTCTTCTGACTCAGTTTGATCTTTATATCATACAGAGATGTAAGCGCCCCCTACTGAGCTGATACACATACTGCATCATAATTATGTGTGTGTGTGTGTGTGTGTGTGTGTGTGTGTGTGTGAGTGAGTGTGTTGAGACGTGAGTTCACACAAAATAATTACTGTGCTAAGGTTTCAGATTGGTCAAGGGTCAAGCTGAGGTTTTTTTTTGAGGATGGGGGAGCTGGAGGCTGGGTTATGCCAGTGAAGGTCCCCACAAAGATAGAGCTACGCACAGGAGTTTGACACAGAGAGGTCACTGCTGATTCAAATCGTTGGAAGTTTAAAAAAAACACCCACACGTTTGCAAAGATATGCATCCAATTCCCGACGAGGCGCTGAGTTTACAGGGGTGTGAATTATTTAGATTTTTGCAAATTACTGAGGAGAAACACATTTATTTTCAAAAGCAGATTCCCTTTAATATGTATATGGCCTCTTAGGTTTGTGTGTGTGTGTTTTCTATAGATCGCTCTCTGTTTAGGAGCGTGGAGGCCATTCACCTCGCACGGGCACACGGCTATTTCCTTAGCGGCGCCGCCGGCGCTCCGGCAGCACGCTAATGGGACGCGATTATTTTGATAGAAACATCAAAGCAGCGGATCAGTCAGAAATCAGAGTGCACGTGAAGGGAACTGATGGCGCCAGAGGGCACAGAGAGCGTGAGCCGACTGATTGGTCTACTTCCTTTAAAAAAAGACATATTTTTAATCTTTTCAAAGTTGAAAATCTTCCTTTTTCTTTTCTTCCTTTTCTTTTTTTCAGATATTTTGAGTCATATTTAATTCCTTGATTGTCCTCGTTTGACTTGTAGCTGCCGCCTCTCTTTTATTGTGGTATCCGGTGACCATATTTTTGTAATAAATAGTTGCCGGCACACAGGAAACACGTCAGTGCAGGGGTTTTTCATGTGTGGCGGCATTTCCCATTTTTGGCACCAGGTCTGGCATTTGAGCCGGTAAGTGAAAGCTGTCCTGCACGCAGGAAGGCTTCGGTAATGAGTCAGAGGCAGACACACTTCACTCATCTCAGTGGGGGGGCCACGACCACATCACCGGCAGATGGGGTCGCGATCTTGCCGGGGAACTTTAAGAAGAAAAAACAAGAAGAAGAAGCTACATTTGCTTTTTGTTTCAGTCCTGGTTTAATTTAGAACCATTAAACTATCAACCATTTAATTTAAACCGGCTCAGGTGCATTAAAAAACCTCAAATATATTTTTTTAATTTGTAAACAGACTATAGGTTAAATTGGATTTAATTTTATTGTCACTACACATGTATAAATACAGAGTAACGGAATATAATTTAGCATCCAATTTGAGTTTAAAGTGCAGTCAACTGCAAACAAGTGGGTTAAGTTAGCATCAGAATACAGAATTTACAAATGTATTATGAACACTGTACAGTGGGCTATTCCAAAATACTGATGGAAATTAAAGAAGAGTGTAAATAAGGTTTCATGTACACAAAAAGGGATGAGTATGGAAAATAAATCCAGGTTTGTGTACATAAGTTTAATAAAAACCATGCTAACGGACTTTAGCACAGCCTGTAGCAGCGGTGCTACTTAGCATGTTGCGCTTCAGCAGCCATGTTTTTTTGTTTTATTTTTAGCATTAGGCTGAGGGTCGTTTTGATGCCAGCAGAGAACTTTATTCACATTTGTACCTCCGTGACTCAACGTGGTTGAATTGGTGCTGCATGTGAGGACAACATGTCCGACAGAATGACTGCGCAAGCAGGTCATTCCAGAAAACGCCCAGTCAGAAGCAAATACCTTCTGAATCATGGAAAATATGCAGAAGAAACAAAAAACCCCTAAAAAACAAACAGGTCTCTTTAAATTAAAGGTTTTCGTGTCGTTTTAGCACGTTGGAAAGGTGTGAAGCCAAATGAGTCCGTTTTGCTAGCTAGCTGCTAGAGTGGGGGTCTGCGCTGGCTACCTGGTGGCGTTTACCGTCTTTTTACTCCTCCTTTCATCATTGTGCAACACGATAACATTTCCTCCCTGGAGGTCAGAGGGCAGGAGCCGAGGCCTGCGGGTCAGAAAACGACCTTAAATCCCCCACAGACGCAGAGGGGAAAAGGCTCCAGGGGTCTCCATGGAGACCAGATCTGTAAATAACGAGCTTCTGGTGAACTTACACCACCAACACTTGTCAGGCAGAATTATGGGAAAGACGTGAACTCTGGGAAATGGACTCGTTACAAAAACGTCCTGACTCAGACTGAAACCTTTGTCTGATATATATGCGTCAAAAAAAAAAAAAAAAACTCCCGTACTAAAAAAAAAAAGTGTTTTATTGGCTAGAAAAAGCAGGTTCTTCATTTTAGGTTGGTCCCGAACCAATATTTATGTAAATTTAAACCACACTGTCAAAGAAAGGGGGAAAAATCAGCTTTCACTAATTTTTTTTTTTTTTTAATAGCCCAGAAAAAATATTAGATTCTTTTTAGCTTCAGCTGGGACAGAATGAATCACACACACACACACACACACACACAGAGGCTATCCCACCTTGGACTGGTGAGGAGGTCTCCCAGTCTGGAAATCATTGGCCTCTCCGGAGTCAGGAGCCCGAGTCGGGAACCTCTTAGTTGGAGGTTTTGGCGACATCAAAGCGGCGGCAGCCATAACAACGACGCTGTGTTTGAAAAGCGGACAAACACCCCCGACGAGCCTGCCCACTCCCCAATTACACCCAGATACACACCAGCGCAACGCACGCATGGGTGCACATGTGCGGGGACACACCCTGAAGAGACACACAAGCACCACTGTGGGCCCGCCCACACACACACACACACAAACCACTGGAACATCTGGGCTCCGGCCACCACCAACCATAACCAGTTGATACGGTGTTGTCTGATCTATACTGGTTTAGTGGGGAGGGGCTGCGAGCGCGCGCTAACCGGCAGGGCGGCGACTTCTCGGGGTCGGCCCTGCTCCGCCCACCCACGGCGTCGCAACCATCCGTTGGTTTCTGAGAGCGAGTGGATGAGCGTTTTGAACATCTCCGCGAAATCTGAGATTAAAGACATTAGTCTGAAAAGCACTCCTGGAGGAGGAGGAGGAGGGGGGGCTTTAATTTCCGCTTCAAATATGAAAAGAGGTGGACGTGCTAAGTGTATCATCTGAAAACCAAAGAATACATTAGAGCGTAAGGTCCTCCAGCAGGCGTGTGTGTTGGTGTGTGTGTGTGTGTGTGTGTCAGGGTCAAGGTGGAGGACCGCCATTACAAACAAGTGATGTCCGAGATCCCATTAACTCCTGTATTCATCCGCAGATTCCTGTTCCAATAGAGCCAAGATAAAAGGCAGCGACAATACGGCGAGAAATCAAAGGCCTTTCAAGTGAAATTAGACTACAGAGAGACGGAGGGGCCGCGTCCCCGTCCCCCCTCCCGCCCCACAGCGCACGTGAAGGGCTGCTGGCGTCACCTCGGAGTTTCTGAAGCGATCGTCTTTGATGTAGTTAAATCTTTGATATAATCGAAGCGGGGCGTGGCCGTGTTTTTCGTTCCTACTTTTTCGTTGTTTCTGGGGGACGTTAAAAGCGGCGACGCCGACCCGGTGGTGCTGCGTGCCGAGGCCATTGGGCAGGAGTTGTGTGTTTGTGCATGTGGAGGGGGGAGGAAGAGGGAGGAAGAGGGAGGAAGGGGGGATTTTTTTTCTTTAAATACAGAGGCCTTGATAATTATGGGTTAAAGGAGTGCTCTCAGTCACAGTGAGTAAAAAAAGGAAGGCGCAGCTAAAGCCACTTCAAGGGCGGCTAATTACCCCGAGAAGAAGAGAGGAAACATAAATGGACGATGGGCGGCTGTAGCGTTGCAGAAAACCGGCGTCCCAGACCTCAGCTGCTCAAGGAACCATGTGTGTGGAACCTGAGCGCGCGCACACTCACACACACGCACACGTCTGGGCTGGTGTGCAGCAGCGCTGATGTTGGCCGCACGTTTTGACGCTAAATCACGCCATCGTTGCCGCTTTTGGGGTTTTCCCTGCTTAAATGTCATCGCCGCTGCTGTTGGTGTCAACTTCAGAGGCAGCGTTTCCTCAGCCGGCACTTTCAGGAATGTACAGACACTCAAAAAAGGTTGAAAATGGATGAAATCGTTATAAACCAGGCGACAGCTGCGGCCGCCGAAGCAGACGCCCGGGAGGCTCTTCCTGCTCCGTTCGGAAGTTCTTGGTGGGGTTTTTATCCTTGCCGCCCACCTTATCCCTCGGAACGCCATCGCCGCTCGCCCCTCGTACCCCCGACCGCCATCCCCGCCCCTCCCCCGCTCACGCTGCAGCCCCGCCGCTGCAGAGGAGCCGCATTTTGTTTTCATGTGTCTGAACATTAAAAGCAGTTTAACGGTTTGATCTTAGCTAGCAGCTGTGTAGCATACACATGAGGGTGTGTGTGTGTGTGTGTGTGTGCTTGGCCAGTGGTGCAGTTGATTTGATATTGATGGATAGGAAAGAAGCTGTTCAAGTGTGTGTGTGTGTGTGTGTGTAAGCCCTGACTCTAAGTGATAAGGTATTCACTTTGTAACTCAGCAGGGGGCCCAGTGGGTAGCATGAGATTTGCTCCTCTGTATAGTTGATGTTACAGGCTTCTCACACACACACACACAGAAACTGATGCAAATCCTCACACGTGCGCTCACACACACTCACATCATCTGAATGCACAACATAAAATAGTCCCAACCTTTCTCAGAAACATCTGAATCTGTCACTGCTGAAGTTTCAGAGGTTAGAACGCACAAACACACACATGCACATGCGTGCGTGCGTGTGCACACACACACACACACACACTGTGGTCTGTGGTTTCAGCCATCAGGCTACTAGCGTTAGCAGTGGCCAGCTAGCCAACAGAAACATGCAAACAGACCCTTGGTCTGTTTGCCAGCAAACATGCAATCAGACTCATCTAATGGGTCCCCTCTTCTTCCTCCTCTTCCTCTCCTTCCTCCTCTTCCTCCTCCATCAGCTTCTCTGGTGTCTCATCTCTTCTCATCTCGCCTGTGTTTGTCCTCCAACAGTCCAACAAGGTGTCGGTGGTGCAACAGTCTCACGGGATGCACCCGCTCTCCTCCCTCCTACCGTACGGCAACGAGCACTTCAGCCCGAGTCCTCCGCACCTGCCTGCAGACATGAGCCAAAAACCAGGTGAGAACACACACACATACAAACACTCGCACATGGACATACAGGGGAGGATGTACACGCTGCAATAGACGCGTTTACACACATCTGACATGAAAACACTCTTGTCTTTTTGTTGTAGTCTAAACTTCATACATGTTTGTGTAGTTGAACCCCACCCATCCACCCCACACACGTGCACATAGTTTGTGGTGTGTGTGTGTGTGTGTGTGGAGTGGCAGCACGATCTCTGTCAGGCGATGGCAGTTTTTTGGCTGCTCTGTGGCGGTTTCTTCTGATGACACACACACACACAAGGAAACAATTATAGTGGCAATCACACAAGCCATTGCTGCACAACACCAGGTTTTCCATATCACAGTCACACACACACACACACTCATTGCCCTCTGTAAATAATATTCTCAAACACACTCCGAGACGTATGCGATTTCTTTAGCATCCCCGTTTTCTCAGAGCCGAGACAGAATCCACTTCCTGCCGCTCCGCCTGTAGAGGGCAGAAACCTTGTGCGGACCCCAGCTCCGGCTGGCTGGGTGGTCGTCTGCCTCGACTGGCACCTCAGGGTGCGATAAAAACAGCCCCAACGTGCACAGAAGCAGCTAACCGGACCTGCAGCGCATCTTGGAGCAAAAAACAAAACGATAATAACGGGTTGGCGGATGGGATTAGAGAGTCGGATTGGGATGATGAAAGGAGTTTGACACGATGAGAAGAAGACGAGGACGTTTAATCTGAAGACGAGAGGAAAGGTGGACGTGGAGGACAAGGAGGCTCCCAGGCTCCACCTGGAAATCCCCAGAGCCTCCACAACACTCTCCTTGTCTGGGCGCTGGCGTCCGTGCATGCTGCATGTGTGCGCACGTCTGTGTGTGACTCACCGAGACCCAGCCGGTAATGACAGACTGAGCCACCTGCTCACCTTACACACACACCCACACACACACACATTAAAACACACCTGGCTGCTGGACATAAAATTTGTAGCATCATCTCACCTGAGTTCTGACTTCACTTCCACTGGAGCACAATAACAGGATGAAAGCATACACACACACACACGCACACACACACACACGCACACACACACACACACACGCACGCTTGTCGTTCATCAGCTCCTCGGGCTTTACCCCATCAATGATGTCATTTTTCTTCCTAAACTGAAAAGTTTGTTGACCCGTTGCCGTGGGAGATGCCAACTGTATGCATCTCCAACCTGAGAGGCAGCGACAGTCACGCCGATGCTGGTTACCATGGTAACCAGCACACAGCCTTTTTGTGTCTTACTGTAAAAGACCGGCTTGACGTGACTATGGGATATTTGATGGTCGGGGCGAGGGCTGCGGTCCCGCCCGGCGGGTGCCGAGCTGTTCGGGGGTCTCGGCGCAGACAGGAAAGCAGAAGCGCGGCTGTGCGGCCTCCAACCGTCTCCAGGTATTACTGTACATCTGAACTGGGTCACACCTTTAAAGCCTCCAAAAAAGACCCGTCTTCGAAGCAGAGCTGAAAAACTGAGTGAGATAAAAAGGAGGAATAGAGCCACTCATATTGGACGCGGCGTCCGCGCCGCGTTTCCATCTGCTGCGACAAAAATCGCTTGTAATATTACTGTGACTTCTGCCGGTTTTTTCAAACAAAGGCAACCATTCCTGTCACTTTTTTTGTTTTTTTATCCACCACAGTCATTCCCGCCCTTACAGTAACAGAGAACAAAAGGTTCTTCTGGTCTTCGGCTCTTTAATGTACACCGCACGGGCTGCTCGGCGACTCATTTAAAGGCTCGGATGCTGCAGCACTTGCACTCTCAGTGGTTAGAACCACCGCAGCGCGTTGTCGCAGTACTATTTTCAGTTCGGCGGCTCTCTGGTGAGACGCGCATCCTCGCGGGGTTGACTCAGACGCCGTCCCTCTAACGTGTTCCCGGGACGCCGATAGAGCGGCGCTGCAGGCGCCGCGCGAGGGGGCATTCCAGAGAAAACTGCCCCGCGTCGGCTGCTGCGAAAATTCCCCCCCACCGTCCTGAAAGCGCGCACGTTTGCGAGAGCAGAAGAGACTTACTGGAACCGTCGGCGAGTTTACACGGTGAAAAAGGAAAGGGAGGAGAAGTGGGAACAAGAACGGAGGGCGAACGGTAGCGAGGAGGCGGTGAGGATGGAGGGATGAAGGCTGCAGAAGGGAACGGAGGGAGGACGGGGTGAAGGGTGACGGCGAGGTGAGGGGATTGAGGTGGGGTCACGGGATTCCGGTCAGTGGGAGGAGGGGGGAGGAAGGGCGACGGGGGGGCGGAGCACAGACAGGTTGACTCAGTCACATTCCAGTCTCCAGGGTCCTGGAACAGGCCTGGAACAGGCCTGGAGCTGCAGCCAAATTACAGTCATCTGCAGCATTCCTGCGCCGCAGACAGGTTAGCAGCCGGGGCCGGGCTAAGTGCTAGGTGCTGCCCGGTGACAAATGACTTCCTTTGAAGGGCAACAAAGAGGGAGACGGGGCATTTACGGGCGAGGGCAGAGAGCCGAGCCGTCTCCGCTGCTTTTCTCGGCACTTCTTTCCTCTTTTTTTCTCTCTTTCTTTGTGTTTCTATAACTGGATGGGAGAGTTTGACGCGTTTGTTTGCCTGCATGTTTGGGTGTGTGCGTCCACTTTAACCTCCAGCCAGCAGCTCCTATAAAGTAAACCATGAACCCAACTGGCGACTCGGGTTCCCAGCAAAATGCCGGACACACACACACACACACACACACACACACACACACACACACACACACACAGTCAGAGGATCACCAGATGGGAACAGATGTGTTTGACCTTTGCTACAAGTACTTTTGTGTTTAATAGCAGGTTCCCAGGCTAATAACAGTGCTAATAACCCAGGGAGGTGACCTGGCCTAACATGTGTGTGTGTGTGTGTGTGTGTGTGTGTGTGTGTGTGTGTGTGTGTGTGTCCTCTAGGTGTTCACAGGCACCAGTCCCAGGACCTGTCAGGGTACTACTCCCTCCCTCCAGGCGGTGTTGGACAGATCAGTCCCTCCGTGAGCTGGTGAGTTTCTCATGCACACGCGCACGTGCGCGCAGGCACACACACGCCGGGACCCCGTGTGAACTCATCCTGACCTTGTCGTTGCTGGCCACCGTGTTCTGAGGAGCGGACGAGTCTGCCGTGACAGCGAGCGCGCGTGCTGCTTTCCGTCCTTCATCATTCCTCGTTAATGCGACTCGTTTTCTGCTCGTTTTAGTTTAAGAAGCGTTTTTTTTTCATGGCCCCGGGTCCACGCTGTGACCCCGGACCCTTCCATACATCACCGTCTCACCTGTGGCTCACCTGTGGCTCACCCCGGGCCCCGTTGGCATGGCAACCACATGCTTTGATCCCCTTTGTTTGGCCTGAGCCTTGAACCTGCAGCCTCGGGTTAGAGGAGCAGGAATGCCGTCCATCCAACGAAACGTTGGCGAGAATCAACCCAAAACACGAATTCTTCACCTTTTTTAGTTTTTAATGGGCTGTTGAAATCAAAGGATCAAAGAAACCTCATGTGTTGAACGTTGGTGGGATTTTCAGGCAGTATCAGCACTGGTTTCCTCTTAGTTTCGAAACGGTGGCTGTTTTCCTTTATTCCACAATCCACAGTCTCTTCCACACTTCTCCTGGTTTTCCGTCGCTTCCGCGTCCTTTTGGAGCTCGTGGTTGCGAACTTGTAAAGTGGAGCCTGCACTGATGAGTGGATTAACCCAAATCCAGCTATTACAACCTCGCCCCCCCAGGAGCTGGAAGGTTTACATCAAATGTCACGCGGATTTGGAGCAGAGGCCCAGAACTTTGCTGCTTGTCTCCAGTTCCCCGGGTAGTTGTCAAGATGTTTAGTCTTTTTCATCACTTCATGGATTTACACACATATTATTAACCCCTAATCTCCTTTAACCCAGATTATCTCCTTGTTTTGGGCCCTTCTAGTCCTTTGTTCGTGGTTAAATGCCAGTCGGCTTCTTTTCCCGAGGTCCTGCTGGGCTCAGCTGTAGATGGATGAGTTCCCTCCGATCAGGAATGATTTCAGACGGATTTTCCTTTCAGCCTACGAACATGAAGTGGACTTTAAAAGCCCCCCCTCGGGGTGGGAGCCTAACGGTCTTCATCCGAGCCCTCGAGGAACGCTGGCCCGTAAAGGTCAATCGCTGCTCGGGAAGATCTGGCTCGTGCCGGTTATCTGACCTTGCTGAAAGAGGCGGAGACGGAGACGGGGGGGTGATGTTCAAACGGGAGGAAAACAGCTCCTCATCTTCACTCTTTTACCAAAACCAACACGGTTCCCATCGCAGAACACTGCCCCCGGCGGCCTTCGCCGGTACCGCAGCGCTTTGTGTTTAGAAAGAAAGAGGAGCGAAGAAGACGAAGCTCAAGGCGGCAAACAGCCCGACAGCAGCACTGCTGGCTCAGAAACAGTCCCGCGTTGCCAGGATAATGACAGCTGATGTGGATTGGAGAACGCATCTGCGCAAACTTGCTAACGCGTGGATGAAATCAGCTGTTGGTGGGTGGGGGTGTGTGTGTTGGCTCTCGGGAGGCAGCGGTGAGGTTTTATGCATATCAAAGGCTCCGTCTCCCATCCCATCCCCGCTGTGGACCCCCCCCCCTGCGGTGCGGGACCCTGTGTGTGAGTGTGTGTGTGTGTGTGTGTGCGCTCCTGGTAAGCCAAGTATTGACACACAGCTCTGTATCACTGCGGGGGGCTGGAGTTAACACAAGAGCTTCTGGAGATGCTTCTGTAGACGTGAAGACAAGTCTTAGAAGTTCTTCACGCCTCTTTTTGGTTTTTTGGGGCCTTTTTTGTGGGCAACTGTTACACACTCACACAGGAGACTCACTGAGCAACGTCTGGAATCTTAAACGTGTTCATCCAACCTTTTTGTCCCATTTCAGCTGGTCACCTATCAAACCTAGACCTCAGAACCTTGAGAATACGCCTTTTTTGGTTTTTCCCGCGCTCCAGTGGGCTAGTTTTGCTTCGATCGGCATCTGAATCAGAGGACTTTTAGGTTTTTGGGGGGATCGTTTCAGTCAAAGTTGTGATGCTAAAAAGGCTCCAACCGCTGCCGTCTCTCCCCCTCTGCTGTGCTGTGGCAGGCAGGGTCAGGCCGTCTACCCCACCCTGTCCCCCTGTGGATTCAGGCAGCCCTACGCCTCCAACCTCTCCAGCACCCCCTCCTCCTACTCCAGGTACTGTAGCGGTGCTGGTGGGACCAGCCGTGCTCCGCATCATCGGCGCCTGTTTACAGCACGTTGAGAAGGTTAGCGTTAGCACTGAGCCGCTGCTCGCCTGCAGCTGGACCCTGAGGGTCCCGCCGGGGCCAACGTGCTGTAAACAGAGCGTGGGTTTGCCACCACCGAGCCGAGCAAGGCTAGCCGCTGCTGCAGACCGATGCGCCCGAAGCACCGTCGGGATTCCCTGTCTGTTGTGCGCTTTTGTGTGTGTGTGTGTGTGTGTGCGTTTTAAGGAGTTAGTGGATTGCTGTAACCCGTGGCGTCTGCCCACTGTGCTGAAACGTGGTTTTGCTTCCTTGTGTATTTGTTTGAGCTTCACTTTGAAACGTCTGACGGCGCAGACACGGACTCTGTGTTTCTGTGCGCTTTGATGCTTTTTGCTGCTGAAATGGGAGCTTCTCACTTCACCGGACGCACAACAGCAACACAGCTTGTGCGTCGCCTCACTTTTACCAGAACCTTTGGGTAAATACCCCCAAATTGGGCTAAATTAAGAAGGATTAAAAAAAAAAAACCTGACCTTGTTTGGCTGCTCTGCTCATCCGGTGATGCTTTTGCGCCCCCTGGTGGCGACTAATGAGAAGACCGGTACTCTGACGTCACTGTCTCTCCTCCTCCTCCAGGTTTCCTCACCCTCTCATGCTGGGCCCATCGGGCATGCACCCGACAGGCATCCCCCACCCCGCCATCGTGCCCCCCACAGGCAAACAGGAGCACGACCAGTACGACAGAGGCATGTATTTGTAAGTACGGAGCTCCGGGAACCTGATCCGCCTCCTGATCCCGGGTCTGCCGAGTCCAAACGGATCCCTGTCTTCCGGTGTCACCCAGGAAACAGGAGGTCAAGCAGCAGAAGGAGCCCAAGAAGCCGGTAATCAAGAAGCCCCTGAACGCCTTCATGCTCTACATGAAGGAAATGAGGGCCAAGGTCATCGCGGAGTGCACGCTAAAGGAGAGCGCCGCCATCAACCAGATCCTGGGGCGGAGGGTGAGGGACCCCACACACACACACACACACACACACACACACACGAGTTTCCAGCGTGACGTGGCTGTTTTCTCGCAGTGGCACGCGCTGACCCGGGAGGAGCAGGCCAAGTACTACGAGCTGGCCCGGAAGGAGAGACAGCTCCACATGCAGCTCTACCCGACCTGGTCGGCCCGGGATAACTACGTAAGCGCTCCTCCTCCTCCTCCTCCTCCTCCCCCCTCCCCTCCTCCTCCTCCTCCTCCCAGTCCCTGTGTTTTCACCGGCGCGCCGCCACGCGGCACCGGCCGCCCGAGTGTCTCGGCTGCGTCCCGGCTGCCCTCTGCCCTCTCACTTGTCAGTCTGCTGTTGGACTCTTGCAGGAGGCGGGCCTTAGCGGGGTCGAGGGGCGAAAGAATAAAGCCGATTGGGTAGGGACACGCCTCCCGTCGGGTCTTTGCCTCTGTGGTGGGGGGAGAATTCAGGAACCAAGAGGGCGGAGCTGCATGAGGAGGGGTTGCGGGTGCATGCACCCGGCAGAGCCTTGGCTCAGAAACACCGCGCGGGGGGGGAACGCGGGTGTGTCCAGCACGCAGTAGCGCTCACATGCACGTGACTGGCTGGAGGGGAACCCAGGGACGCTGCACTAACAGGCCGCAGGGGCTGCATGGCTGCTCCTCCGAATGCACGTCCAGGTGACGGCCGCGTCCGCCCGGAACCACGGCTACAGCCGGGCGTTGGAGGGGCCCGGTGGCCCCCCCGGCGGCTCCCGGAGGACCTCCGCTGTGTTTCAGGGGCCCGGGTTGCAGCGTTTTCTGCAGCAAATCGATGATTCTGAGCGAAGCGAGGCCCCGGCGCAGCGGCGCAGGGAAAGAAGCAGCCAAATCCAGCCGTTTTTAGCTCATTTGAGAAGCGCCGCTTATGGTTCCTGGAAACAGATGATTTAACACACAGACACACACGCACGCATTCACGACGCTGCTGCTGCGGTAAGCGAGCAGACAGGCTGCAGCGACCGGCGAGGGGGTGGGCGCCACGCCTCCGTGCCCACATCCTCCGTCTCCACCCAGAACCGGGCCCCCCTCCTGGGCCTCGGGGCCCCAAATCGGTCTCCGCTTAGCGGTAACGACGGCGGCGCTGCGCTCCAGTCGGCGTGCACCCCCAGGTGCTCTCCTCAGACAAAGCCGGAGAACAGGTGTGGGGGGGGGAGTTTCCCAGCGCGCCAACCAGCGAAATCAGAAAGAGGGAAGGAGAAGCGAGTGACTGCTTTGCTCTCTTCCGCAGGGGAAAAAGAAAGAAGAGAAAACGGGAGAAGCTGCAGGACTCGGGCGCAGGTAAAAGCTCCTGAGCAGCGTGTGTGTGTCTGAGGCAGCAGGAAGCGGCGCTCGAACCGCCCACCTTCCTTTTCCGTAACCTTCGAGCTGGAAGCGGCTCTCTTCCGTCTGCTCTTCCTCGCCTACGCGCACGCAGGAAGAGGACCCGACAGGCTGTAACGTGCACGTGTGCGACGTAGACGCGCACGCGTGCGGCTGGTTTTCCCAGCGTGTGTTCTGGCTCCTCCGAGCTGCTACTAACCAGTCCCACCGGCTGACCTCCTCCTCCTCCTCCTCCTCCTCCTCCTCCTCCTCCCTGCCTGGTGTCCGTCTGTCTGACCCTCTTTTCTCTCCTCTCCTCCGCTGCTCCCCCCTCCCCTGCATGCCTGCGCTCAGACCCGGGTTCTCCTAAGAAATGCCGGGCTCGCTTCGGCCTCAGCCAACAAACGGACTGGTGCGGCCCCTGCAGGTGGGTAACCAGCATCCACCCGCAATAACGCCACGGGAACGGACCCCAAACCCTCCTTATCCCACCTCTCGTCCCTCCATCCTTCCATCCAATCTTTTTTTTTTTTTTGCTGCTGCCACTGAGGTTGTGTGTTACCAACCTTCCATCCGCAATATCCCAAAACTCCAGATTTATGTAAAATATCCAAAAATCTTCTTGGATTGACGCCATCGCCGCTGGTTCTTTAGCTTAGCGCTAACGGAACGCTAACATCAGGGCTTTTGTCCTGTTTTTTTCCTTCAGTATCAGTAGTTTTTTTACACTAAAGGTGGAAGATGACTCAAACAAAGAGGCAGCAGAGTGTGTGCAGAGGTGTTCACACACACACACACACACACACACACACCTGTACTGCAGGTGTGTTAGTGCAGGGTGGGTTCATCCGCTTTTACTGCCCAGAGCTGCGGTTTATCTACCAGCACCCTGATGCTAACGCTAATCATGCTCATGAATCTGCGGCCGCTGCTGCGTTTCTGCATCATGCGGCTGCAGTTTGCTGCCTGGGGGCCCCGCAGGCGGTCAGGAACCCGGGAACCGGCCCACCCGTGCAGGACGAAGCACGTGGCACCGCAGCGTCGTAGCAACCCCGCCAGCTTCCCCTCCATCGCGTCATGGAAATCAATGTGTGTGTTTCACTTTGACACATCTAAGGGAGGGCCTGGGGTGAGTGTGGTTAGAGCAAATCCTCACACACACACGCACGCGAGCGAGCGAGCGCTTTCTGCAGCTTTCTGTATGCTTGCAACCTTCTCATGCTCGTGCACTTTCATCTTTCTCCATTCATGCGATGCGGTCGCAGGCGCCTTTTGATGGCAAACGCTGACATTTAGAAATCACTTTCTGTCGCTTTCTCCCTCTCTCCTCCTTCGTCTAAATTTGGCCTCGCACCTTTTCTTGCGGTCGAACACGGTGACTCATTTCGCGTTCTGGTAACGATCACGGGAACCTGCCGGCGGCTTTGATCCCGCACGCCGGCCCGTTGGCTGCAGGTCAGCGGCGTGCGCGTGGATGAGTTTGAGTGGTGTTCCCCGCAGGAAAAGGTGAAGCGCCGTTAGCAAAAACAGAAAAGTACGAAACGAGTTCGTTAGCCTCCTGTTCTCGTGGGAAACAAACCGGCCGGGATCGGAGGTCAAAGGTCAGCAAAGACCACCGTGGTTGATGCGGGTGCTAACGCTGCTCCCTGTCAGTGCCAGGCCGGTTAGCATACGCAGGCTAGCTGAACTCAGGGTTTGTGTTGGTGTGACCTCCGTGTGGTCGTGTGTGTGTGTGTGTTCTGACTGTTTGTTGCATCTCCGCGAAGGCCGCTGACGTCTCCCATCCGCACTTTATTCACAGAGAACTCTCTCTGACTGTCCCTAGGAGGAAAAAGAAGTGCATTCGCTACCTTCAAGGAGGAGGCTGCCCCAGCCCCGCTTCTTCAGATCTAAGCGCTATAGACTCTCCCCAGTCCCCCCCCCGCCACCTCTACCACCACCGCCTGCTCCCCGCCTCCCCGGGCAGCTCCCCGCCCCCCGCCTCCCCGCCCTCCGCCCGCTCGCGCCCCCAGCCGCCGCCCGCGGCCAAACGGCCCCGCGCTCACACCGAACTGTCCGACGAGCAGACGCGCGAGGCTGCGGGGGCCCCGCTCAGAGCGCGCAGGGACCCGCAGTGACCCCCCCCCCAGCCCCAAATGCTTCCTGATTCCTAAATGAATAGATCCAAGAGATAACAAAGATGCCGGATCAAAGGATCAAAGGACGGTTACGGCCCCTGGAGCTTTGAACACGCAGCGTCGAGGCTCAAAGGTCACGGAAAGGTGACCTCTGGATGGACGCAGCCTCTCCGGGGGGCCCCGAGAGCAGCGGCGCCGGCACCAGCTCAGGTTCACAGGCAGGTTTTCAGGAATGAAACCGAGCTCCCCGCCCGTTAAAGAGGACGGCCCTCCGTCTGGGGCTGGAGGCCTGTTTCTCTTCCGCACTTCTGTCCGTCGTTTCGTGTGTGCGAGACTCTCCGTCCTCAGTCGGGGGGACGTTTTTGACCGACGGTTGCAGCTGTAAACTCACCACACCAAATGGATACTATTATATTTCTTTGTGTTGTAAAGTTTGTTTTTTTTTTTCTTTTTTTTTTTTTTTTTTATAAATGTCGGGAGCTTTCCCAGTTTTAAATCATCTTATTTTTTAAAAGAAACAAAAAAAATGTTTTGTTTGTTTTTTCCCCCGGTTTGTGCCGCTTGTGCTCATGTGGAGATGCGACTCTGCAGCAGTGTGCAGATCCTGTGCCCGCCATCCGTGCATGTTCCAACCTGTCAGAAACTTTCCTCTTTTCTCTCTTTTCATTTCTTTTCCCGTGTTTTTGTTCTCACACTGGGTCCGGTCTGCGGCTCCCTGCGGTACTACCACCTCCCACCGGGAGAGGGCGCGCTTGTGCTAGAAAACAGCTTTTTCCTTCCCTTTTTTTTTAAATTAAAATAAAAATCATAAAAACGAGGGTCTTCCCAAGAGTAGCGGCAACCCTTTGACGTTGCCTTTTGTATTTTTATGCCTAAAATGCTTTTGGTGTATCACTTGTTCTTGTTTGATGTAATAAAACAATCAAAATCGTCGTTTTTAACATGTTTATTTACTTCATTTCATTTGTCTTCAGAGAAAAAAAAGACAGTTACTCAGCATGTGCGCGTGCAAAAACCAAACCACGAATTTACTGACAGCACAAATAATATCCACCTTTTTTTTTTCATTTTTTGCAAAACACTATTTTATTTGGAAAGAAACTAAAAGGAAACGAGGGAATAAAAAAAAAAAAAGGCGACTGTAATTCAAACAGGGACGAAGCTGTAAAATGGGCTATTTTTCTAAACGCATTTCCTGTTTTGAATTGAAGATTTTCTCCATCGTGCAGAAACCGAGGGGGGGGTCCAAATGTGCCAACTCTGATGATGGGGTGGTGGGACCGGTGGGGGGGTCAGGGGCCCCTCACTTCTCTTCACACCACTGGTTCTCTTTGCGTACCTGAGAGGGAGAAGAAGAAAAAAAAAAGAGGGTTGGGTTGAGCAGGCACAGGCGGTCAGGGGTCAGGGGTCAGGGGTCGTGGACTGACCTGGGCTTCCTCCTCCTCTGTGAAGTCGTTTTTGATGTTGAAGGTCTTCCTGATCTCCTCGGGGGTCTTCCCTTTGATCATGTTGGCCACCGTCTTACAGGTGACGTCCAGCAGGCCTTTGATGTCCAGGTAGTTGGCCGCCTGCGGGGGGAAGCAAAGGAAGCGGCGCTGAAACTGGGAAGAGCGCGCGCGGGAGCCGGAGGACGGTCGGGCGGGGCGCCGGCCGACCCTCCGACTCGGGTTTCCCAGCAGCTGTTTGCGTCTCCGCTCAGGTGCTCGTTGACGCGGAGACATCACGTGCGCGTCTCTAAATAAACCGGGACCTGCTGAGAATTCCGGAACGACGGCGGCTCAGGTGATCCACCTCCCATTTACCAGAATGAGCTCGAACAAGGTGCCCTGGTCCACTTTGAGGAACTCCTGGTCCCAGACGGGAATGTCGTCCGTCCTCTTCTCCTTGTTTTCGTCGTCCTCGGGAGGTGGGGGGTCGTCTTTGTGGTGGGTGCACCACTGAATCACCTTCAGGACACAAGCGGAAACACAACAGAGCCGGGGTAAACACACACTCGTGCTCGGTGGTGGGTCCGGGCGCTTTTGGTCACCTTCTTCAGAATGGCTGCGTTCACGTTTGGAAGCGGAACTGGATCATCATCTCCATCATCATCCATACCCAAATCTGTCAACCACAAACGGCACATGTCAGGGTTTGACAAATAAATACAAAAACCACTGAATGTGAACCAAAAGCAGTCTTAGATTCAGCTGCATCGTCTGTGGACCTATTTAGGAGATTTACCTTCCAACATGGTTTTGATGGTAACTGACTGTTTGGCTATCTCCACATCCACCTCGAAGATTTCCCCATCAGAGCTCTGGAGTTTTATCGTGGGCATGATCTTTAAACACACAAAAACAGCCGGAAAATTGACGTTAAATGCCGACACGGACGCTACATGCTGGCTGGCTAGCGGATATTAGCCTAGCAGACGGCTACGTCTAACAAGCTAGTTCACGCGTGTTCTGGCGTTAAACGACACAGTTCCTGGAATCCAATAAGTACGACAGTAAAGGAATGCTTGTACAAATGAAATCTTATTTCACATCACCCAAACGTGGCGGCCTGTGTTTTTATCTAGCGTAAGTTAACCCATATTTACCGAGCTAGCCTACAAGACCGAGTACAAGACTGCAAAGCTAACCAACGAGCGAGATACAAGGTCATCTCAGTAAAAATCCATGCATTCACTTCAATAACGATTGTGTTACACCACCTTCGTTCTGGGATTTTGACTAATTAAAGGAGTTGCTAAATAGGATGCTAACGGTGTGGTTAGCATCGCCGTGCACGAAGCTAGCGCGTTGAAACGTCAACGCGGCCTCCGAGCGAAAGCTAACAGCCGGATGTAAACAAAGGTTATTATCGGGATTCCATCGCCGACTGTTGGGGAAAACAGCTCGCACCCCAGCTGAAAGAGCTACCTACCGGTCACAAGTTTACGCAAATCCGGATGTTAAATCGCTCAGAGACCTGGAGCACAAGCGCAAGCGCGACCAACGGAGACGCCGAGCGACTGCGAGTGTGCGCTGGTGAGCCTGCCCCGCTGCCGGACACAGGGAGCCGGGGGGCGCTAACGTTGACGCTGGCCTCCCCGGGTACACCAACCACCGCCGTTCTATCGGCTCCACGGTTTTAGGTGAGTATTTCGCTACCAAAAATGTTTTTAAAGTGTTTGTTTTCCCGTGTAGCCTTTTTTTTTAAACGAAAAGATTACATATTTCTTCCACTTGGGTGCAGTTTTGTTATACTTAGACGCGCCTCTAGATGGCGCCGCCTCACCATTTTGGGCGTTAGAACGGCTATTACAGTTAGAATAAACACAAACTGACGTAAAAAACCCCTAAATCACAACCCCATTACGCAAATTTCGGCTTTAAGTATGTTTTTTAGATTTAAATATTGCATGCATTTGAAAAAAAATCCCCTTTTCACCCAACTGATTCCAGTTTGGGGGCCCAGGACTGGGTGTGTGACATCGTTCCTAAAAAGAAGCAGCAGCGGAGGCAGACGGAGGAGTCAGCTACATCTTTATTCTTCAAATGGTTGGGGTGATGCAGACTCTCGTTCGGAGGGCAGTGGCTGAGTTTAGGACGAACGCTCCGTCACCTGTCGTTTATAGCAAAGTCATCATGGCCGCGTGAGGAGAGTTCTCCCTAAAACATCTGTAAAACCGGCGTGGAAGAGGCGTCATTTGTCGTTTTTTAAAAAATCAAACAGGAAAAAAAAACACAAAACAAAACACCGTAGTGTGAAATAACCACCTTTGAACATTATGTTACATTGTTTTTCTTTTTATAGATTTACAAAAGTGCAAACAGATCGTGTTCAGATCTAAGCCATGGCGCCGCCATTCCTTTTTTCTCTTCTTTTTTTTTCCCTCTTTCTTTTCTTTCGGACCTCGGCGCCATCAGTCCAGCGCTGCAGGACCGGGACGGGGAGTTTAAACACCACGGCGGCGGCCAACAGGGGACATTTGAGTCCTCGACACGTGACTCTGTAATGTTATGGCACACACCGCACGGTCCGTCCGTAGACACACACACGCACGCACGCACACACACACACTTCTTTTAAATGCTTAAATAGGTCTTTGTGTGGATATATGGCCTCCCGTCCTCCTCGCACATGCTGTGGTGGAGTTGAGGTGGTGGCGCCGTGGCGATGCTTGGAGCCGATGCGGCGGAGGGTTACAGAAAGTAGTCCGGGGTGCGGCGGGTGACGTGCGGCTCTTCTCTGCGAGGTGCCGGATCGAACTGCAAGCTGGCGAGGAGAGAAGATTGTTTAGCCGAGTTCATTCAAGGAAAGAATCAGCGTGGCGAAGCGCGAGTCACACTCACAACGAGTATTTGAGGGTGTCGTCGAGCTCCATGATGGCCGCCTGGTTGCCGCAGCGATAGCAGTAGTTGGGGGCGCTGAATATCGTCACCACGTTCCTCTCGTGGCACCAGTTGTAGCCCTGAACGGACAGACGGGTCAGAGTCCGTGTTGGCTCACGTGCGCGGCGGCGGCGAGCGTACCTCCATCACCAGCTGGTGGGCGCGGGACACCAGGGTGAGGCGGTTGGCGTGGTTGAAGGTCTCCGAGATGTCCTGGCCGAAGGTGTAGCCGGCCCCTCTGGGGGAGATGCCCCAACCGCCGCGGTCGTCCGGGTCCGACCACAGCAGGTCGCACATGGGGCCTGCGGAGAGAGGGAGGAGAGGGGGAGGAATGCAGCCTCCCTCCTGCCAGCCCATCCCATCCTAAGGGGCCACGCCCACCTCGTGTGGCACTTCCTGTAAACGGTCCAGCGCTCGGATGTGATCCAGCGTGTCGATGGACGGCGACAGGCCTCCGTGGAGGCAGAAAATCTGCAGGAACGGGGGAGAAAGGAAAGAATCAAAACCTCCCTGTGAGGCTTCGTGGTTCCGAGTCCTCCTCAGCAGCCCTGCCGCCACCCCTAGCCCCGCCCCCAGCCCGCTCACCTGCGAGTCGACCAGCGCGGTGAGCGGCAGGTAGTCAAACAGGTCGGTGAAGTACTTCCAGACGTTGGCGTTGCCGTACTTCCTCAGGCACTCGTCGTAGAAGCCGTACACCTGCGTGATCTGCCTGCTCTCGTGGTTCCCTCGCAGGATGGTGATGCGCTGCCGGTAGCGTACCTGAAAACGGGGCGCAGGTGTGGGCTGGGCGTGGCCTGGGCGGAAGGGGCGAGCGCCCGGGCGCCACTGACCTTGAGCGCGACCAGTAAAGTGACCGTTTCCACCGAGTAGTAGCCCCGGTCCACGTAGTCGCCCATGAACAGGTAGTTGGTGTCCGGAGACTTGCCTCCGATTTTGAACAGCTCCATCAGGTCGTGGAACTGGCCGTGGACGTCGCCGCACACCGTGACGGGACAGCTGACCTCCTGGACGTTCGACTCCTTGGTCAGGATCTCTTTGGCCTAAAAACGTCCACAGGGGTTGGTGAACGGGCCGCTTCTCGGGCGAAAAATAAACGAAACAGGAAGCAGGAAGCAGGAAGAAAGCTGGATCCAGGAGGCGGGAGGAAGCTAATATGTTCTCTAATTTGCATCATTTCCGCACACAAACCTCCTTTGGCTGAGCGCTGAGCACGTCCAGGAAAATAGGCCAGACTGGTCCTAGAGAATCCGATTAGAGCCAGTAGCAGCTTCATAATTCCATCTGAGATCCCAGAAGGATTCCCGCTGACTTCTGGGATGCCAGACTGGTGGAAACCAGGGGGACAGTGGTCACGCTGGTTTACAGCTGTTCCACCTCCGCGTTTACTGGCGTCTTTCTCAACACGGTGACCAAAGGTGGTCAAAGTTCTCCCGGTTTTCGCCTGACTGGAACAACACCCACCACAAAGACTGGCCTGGAAAAACGCTCCTCCTTAAAAAAGGCCGTAAAAACAGTTTACAGCACATATGACGGCTTCACACAGGCTGTAACTGGACCCTTGGCAGCTTTAGCAGCTTTCTGCAGCCGTCGTCAGCACAATAAGGGTTTAAACGCGCAGAAGTTGGTGCATTTTAGCATGGGCGAAATGCTAGGGTGGTTACGTAACCCTCCTGAAGGCTTTGGTGTCCCAGAGAGGAAGAGGAACACCGCCAAAGCCGCGTGACGCCGACCTCGCCGGCTTCTGCAGGCGTGAAGGTTCCGCGTTGGGAAAGCAGAACATCTGCAAAACAAACGCCGCATCTCGTTCCTTCACACCCCCGGACACCCCAAAACAGAGAGGCTCTGTGAGTCACCGGATCCCTGCGGCACCACGGCAGATCCCAGGGTGACGCAACTCCAAATCAATCACATCCTCCCAGAGGATGGTGGGTGGGTGGAGGGCTGCTCGCACGCAGGGAGACAGCCCTCCGGAGCAGTCGCTTTCCTCTCCGTCTCTCGTCTGGTGCAGCAGGGAAGCGACGGATGACGGCGGCCCTGAGCGGGAAGCACAGCCGCGGTCTCCTCCAGGCTTCCAGACACCAAGGACAGAAGCTTTTCCCAACTGTCCCAGCATCAACCAGCTCTAAAGAGGGCTGGACTCTCCAAAAACCAGGAGAAAAACCCAAAGCCAAGGCTGACTAAACACCTGAAAGCACCGTCCTCAGTGTCCAACGTCTTCAACACAGGAAGTGCCAGGTTTTTTTCTCCAGATTTGGCTGCATAAATAATAGACGGGACGTGAAAAAGCAACACTAATATAGAGCTGTTTGGGTGAAATATGCCAGCAAGCAGCTGACGGGAATGTCTTCTGTTGTGGTTGTCACAGGCCAGCAGATGCTGAGGGGGAACTGGAACTGGAGATGCAACTCCAGCTCAGAGCAGAAAGAGTCTGCAGCCAGCTGGAAGGCCAGTGTTCCCCAAAATAACTCCAGAAGAACAACAGCAACGTTTCTGCTGCAATAACAACGCGCCTCCGACGGTGATTTTGGCCCATTACGTAATCCAATGTCACGTTTGAGGTTGAAAAATAGTGTCGGACGCGGGAAGCACACCAGGGTGAAAAGGGAATATCTTAGAACGCTGAGAAAACACACATGCGTTTTCGACTGTGGTGTACATGCGTGAGAGGGATAACTGGTGTGAGGGGAGTTTTAGTGACACAAGCACCCGGCTACAGAGATGCTACAGGTCCCGGTTGGATTGTACGTGAAGGGGTCCGTTACCGGGAGCTTCAATGTGACCACAAAACGCACCAAGGCTCAACATAAACCCGCAACAGAGTGCGGTTTTAAGTCGACGTTTCCAGCTGTTTGGGCTGGACCACGATTAGAATTCCCAAAGAGACTACGAAGGTCGGTGAGCACTCGCAATGACTGCCAAATATACCAACAACGCAATGAAATGTACACTATAGGCGCCATTTTAAGAATGTCTGGAAGGCGTCGGGAAGGAGAGACGACCCGTTGGGGTGGAGGGGTAGATTTAAAGAAAAAACCTACCTTTTCACATAGTGTTTTCACTTGTCCCTCTGATAGCTGCTTGCACTCATTCAGCTGCTCGATCCACTGATCGATTTCTTTCGTGAAGGCCTTTTCGTCCATTTCTGTGGGTTTGTTTTTGTGGGGTGGGGGGTCCGCTGCTGTTCCTCCGCTAAGGTGTTGGCTAATTTGGGCTAGAGGCGACTCTCCCTGAGGCTCCGGGCGTCTTCGCCGTGAGCAGAAACAGCTCCGAAGATGCTAATTGCCTTCTTGCTCCCAAACCGCCGGGTCTCTCTGATTTAGGGGCTATTGAAACTGAAGGGAGGGGAGACGTCAGATGGTTATCCGCCCCAGAAGTTTGTCAGTGTGGAGCTAACCGTAATACAACGCTGCACTTCCGAGTGGGGTCTTCAAAATAAAGCTTCTTCAGCTGAATGCCATTTTTGGGATTTTATTTTATTTTATGAATTAGCATATTCAGGACGACTATTTCAGCTCATAATTCCAGTTCTTTGAACCTAAGATTATAGTAGCTTTTTTTCATTTTAATACATCTGTTCAACCAATTTTGTCCATAAAGCTTATTCAGTGAATTCGAAGCCATGGTTCAAGCCAATAGATGGGTCTTTTATATATAAGCAATTTGTATGTTTCTTTAAATATTTTTAAATCTACGAGTTTAAAATGAGGACATAAACCCATCGTCGCGCCGAATAAATACATCCCTGCAAAGTTCAAAGGTCAGAGCGTAGAAACAATTTTACAGTGAAAATATCCCAGTTTGGTGAATCTGTTTCCGGTGCCGCCTCATCAAGCCCGCGTTTGCGTCCAGCTTGACGCAGGAGCCCACGGGCAAACGCAGCGTTGAACCGAGGACCTCCGCCATTGGTCCGGGCCGCGGCTTTCTCTGCACTTTCCCCGTCTCATTGGCTCAACGTTTAACGGGGATTTTTTTTATTTTTTACAACCGCACAGAGGAGACGTCATCGCGTTTTAAGAGCATGTGGTGATTTCTATGGCAGAACGATGATGTCAGCGTTACACAAAGTAAAAGCTGACCCACAGGAGTGGCCTATATTTTAGGAAAAAGAGCATCCCAAGTTCATCGCCACTGCAGTGAAAATAAACCAAGACAACAATAAAGACACCATCTACATCTATATTAAAAAAAAGTCACTTCTGGATTTTATTTACACCTAATCCTTTTATTTACCTCCCACCTTTCAGCAACCCTGATGCACTTTTCCACATCGCTCTCGGCTCCATCCGGTCTCATGTTTCCCATGACGGCGATGATCCATCCTCTGGATTGTTGTTTTCCACATTACCATTTCACCCAGGTGAGCTCATCCTGGCTGGTGGCGCCTCCCCGGGTGGGGACAGCGACCGCGGGCAGATGGGGCCTCAGGCCCGGCGCCCTGCTGGGTCCTGCCAGAGAGGCAAGTCCATTTGGACTGTCTTCATCAAAAGTAACACAACTCCCTGCTGCAGCCGCTGTCAGCGCCGCAGCCGCTGCTCCCGCCAGGATTACCACCAATCAGATGGCAGCCACCTATCAGCGCCTCTTTGTTGTCCCTGCTATTTTGGGTACCTGCTGCTCCTCGACAGCTAAATTTGAATTCCCTGCATGTGCCGGAGGACAAAAACCCAGGGCGGATGCAGGACGGCGTGTTTGATGTTGATACCAGGTTGTTGGCATCTCTCTACCTCCTGGGCTGAGAAGAGAGAGGGATTTTATTTCCCGTTTTGGATGGGGGGAGGCGGAGGACAGGTGGGACTGACAACGAAATTGAGCCCACAGTCGGTTGTATAACAAGAACATCATTAGGGCATTCTGTCACGTGACCCCTGACCTCTGCGCGACCTTGTGGAAGAGACAGAGAAACATAACAACATCCGGATGCGTTCATGTCAGGTGACCAGAGAGCGCTCACCGGTGATAAATGAGACGTTGGGATTTTTGTAACATGGTTGGAGGAAGTTGCAGCCACATTCAGGTAACCTAAAAACATTCCACTCTGCAGCAGAGATGGGAGCGAGGAACGTTCCCCGTCCTCTCCTCCCTCCACCATTAACGTCTGCTGCTCCGGGATGCCTGAAACCATGACAACAGCAGCTTTCCGCTCCCTGGGAACGCTTGGGCGCCACCTGCTGTGGGTCGGGGGGGGGTGCAGGCTGCTTTCCAGGACCCAGTCAGCGGGGGGTCGTCCTAAAGCCGCAGCTGCCGTCTGTTTGTTACAGATGTGAATATTCTGCACCCTCGCAGTCCCGCCTCGTGCTGATGGGTTTATTGCAAGAAAATGTCCTGTTGTTTCGAAAAAACGATGATAATGAGATGATGATCTTACCTACCTAAGCTCCTCTCCTCACGCAGGGGCCTCTGCAAAGGCCCCTGCGTGTTTCTGTGGAAACTAATGGACCATTAGAGGCTGACTGAGGTGAAAAAGAAAAGAAAAACAGGTCAGAATGACCAGTGAACGGGAGAGAGATGGAGAAAAACATCACCCAAACAACACTGAGACATTTCATTATGCTCTTTCTATACAGAGGCATTTTAGGCCCACGTTTTTAAGAGACATTTTGCCATTATTGCACACATCAGTGCATAATTACATCGCTTAAAGACATACCAATGACGTTTGGGATCATTTTAGCATGTTTGGTTTACTATTGTTAGAGAGACCAATGCTCAAAATCAGGAAACAAAGCATTTGGAGAGTTTATAACTATTAGAAAATCCTCCACAATGTGTTTATTTGACTGAGAGAGGAAACATGAGGTTCCCCATGGAAAATACAAACACAGGTATATGTTTCCCTTCTATAGAGATGAATAGAATTAACCTTGGAAATGTGGCGTGACAGGTGAAACACCTTGGAATGGTTACACGATGATAGATGCCTTTGAAAAAGAATGCTCTTCCAGCACCGGGCATGGTTTAGCTGGGGCTGATTAAGTCCAATAATGTCCGTTTTCCAGCATCACGAAAGGGGCCGAGCCTCGGCGCAGCCGCGTCAGCGGAGCCGTCGCTCTTGTTTAGGGAGCGGAGGAAAAGGGGCCACAGGCGGAAGAAACACCCGACCAGCCTTCGGGTACTATTCGGTGTATGGTCCTGGTTTGGCTTTTAAAAACCCGCTTAGAATAATGTCGACCCCGGCGAGGAGACGCCTGATGAGGGATTTTAAAAGGTACCGTAACGTTTGGGCGCAGTTCTCTCTTCCTGTGTCGGTGAGCTAACAGCGTTAGCGTGTGAAGCTAGGTTAGCCGAGTTAGCTTAGCTTCACCGTTGGGGCAACGAGGCTGTTAATAAAGCTATATTAGAGTTGTTTTAGCACGACTTGAACGCCTATTCTTGGCATTTTTGTGATCCGTCGGTTAGACTGAAGAACTATCTACTGAGACCGATTTAAAGGTGAAATACACCATATTTGCGATAGAGAAAACACCCGTTATTCTTCCTTATTCCGCGACCAGTTTGTTTGTTTTTGGTCGTTGCGAATCAAACTGGCTAACGTAACCGGAGATGGGTTAAATTTAGCGGGGTGAATAATTCGTTGTCGCGCCGAAGGTGGTCCTCGGTAGAAACCTAGACGCGAAAAACAGCCCCTTTTCCCGAGCACTAACCCCCGGGCTCGATCGCTCCCGTCGGAGCTGCAGCAGCATCCAGGTAGCCGGCTAGCGTCGGAGCCCAGGCCCCCCGAGCTAGCAACGTGGCTCCAGGTGCTGCACAAATCGGTGTCAGATGTGCTTGAGGAAACACTCTCGATGGATTCAATGGATCATCTGTGAGATCAGTGTGGTTCAGACTGAAAGTATGGCCGTGGTATCCAGAAGAATCACACCGGCACAGAGCTGCTGGTGATACCGACTATCTCCGAGCTGTTAGCCCGGTCTGTGCGCGCTCTCTCTCTCTCTCACACACACACACACACACACCTGTCGTTGGGGATGCAAAGATCTTAAGCCTTTCTACTTAGAAGAGCCAGTGAAGAGGAGCAGATAAGGTGTCATCGTAATTCTACTCTGGTGTGGGTCCCCAGGTGGGGCAGAGTTACACCAGCCAGGCGCAAAGGTGCCGCCAGGGTCGGCCCGTGTGTCCCCGTCACTGCCCTTCCTGATCTGCAGTCTCCCACCAGGAATGCGCAGATTTGAGTGACACGCAAAGAGAAACATAGGAATTTTATTGCGATCTAAATTTAAGGTCGGCGTCCTTCTTCCAGCTCAGCAAAGATGATGTTAAATGAGGTTAATTGCGGTGGGTATGTCTGCAGCTGCAGGCATGTAATACACACTTTCTCTCACACACACACACACACACACACACACACACCGGCCTACGTCTTTTAAATGTCTAAGTTCTAACTAAACCGGTATACTGGTGTTGTAGGCCTCCATATTCCACCCCGATAAAGAACAAATAACAGTTTATTTGGAGGACTGTTGATCCGTTGCTAGGCGATTGCTGGTGTGGCAGCTTTCGCGTTGTGCTTCAAAAGCGTCTTGTCACACACACACACACAGCCGGAGGCAGTTTTCCAACCTGGTGACGAGTCCAGGGGATGGAACCGGGCGTCAGTCACCTCTACCCAGACGAGAAGGGAATGGGAACGCCGCCAGCTTTATTAAACACTCTTCCGGCTCACTTGTCGGCATTTTATGGGTCAAATAGTGGTTTTCAGCTCAGAGGAGGCCAAAGAAGCAGACGGGCTCTCCAGATGAGGCCTGTCCGCCTGTCTGACAGCCTGTCTGCCTGTCTGACTGCCACCTGTCCTTCTACAGCCCCTCCTACCGCCTCCCCTTATCTCTCCTTCCTTTCTCTTCACCCAGACTTCAGGAAGATCCCCCCACTGGCGTGAGCGGAGCGCCGTCAGAGAACAATATCATGCTTTGGAACGCTGTTATTTTTGGGTGAGTCAGCCTGCCAAGCAGCTCCTCCCTGCCCTCCCGACTGCCACGGACGGCTGGTTGTTGGCGCGCCCGCCTCGGCACCGCTTCAGCCCTTCCGATTGTTGCTGGGAAGCAAAACTCTGAGGCTGTTTGAGGGAAATGTGGCTGACTTAAAACCCTGTTTTTCCTCTCTCTGTCTCTGTCTCTGTCTCTGTCTTCTTAGGCCTGTGGGGACACCATTCGAAGACGGTAAGTTGTCCAGAAAAGGCTTATCCCAGCTCCATCCTCCCTCCTGGGCCTCCGTTGCTGCCTGGTCAGACATAATAAGTGCTGACTCATGCGTTATTGCTTTCTCCCCTCCATTAGAGCTGCCATCTCTCCATCCATGTTTCTTCTATTTTTTCCTCTCTCCCTGTCTGTATTTTTCTGATCGGATCTTTGTCCTCGTCTCGGCAGGGACATTCAAGCTCCTGATAGAGTTCTCAGAGGAGTATCCCAACAAGCCTCCAACGGTCCGATTCGTGTCCAGAATGTTCCACCCTAACGGTAGGTGGCCTGGCCGACGGCCGACGGGCCTAATGATGATTTAGAAGGGCGCCTTTAGTGATTTCCTTTTTTTTTTCGGTCGATTTTCTCTCCCAGCAGATGCACCAGCATGTTGACGTGCGTCTGATATTTATTCTGACACGTTTGTATTCAGTTTATGCAGATGGAAGTATATGTTTAGACATCCTCCAGAACCGCTGGAGCCCGACGTACGACGTCTCATCCATCCTCACCTCCATCCAGGTTAGACCCCCCAACAGAAATTAGGACAAAACATGACTCCTAATAAATTGTAATTCAGTGATTTCTGTTATTTTTTCCCTTCTGTTATTCCCAGTCGTTGCTGGATGAGCCAAACCCCAACAGCCCGGCTAACAGCCAAGCTGCACAGCTCTATCAGGAAAACAAGCGGGAGTACGAGAAGAGGGTGACGGCCATCGTGGAGCAGAGCTGGGCAGACAGCTGAGCGTCTGCGCCTCTCTACGCCTTCCTCTCATCGCCCTCTCTCTTCATCATCCCACCACTTGTCTTTCATCTTTACCTCGTCGAGGGGAGAAAAAAAAAAGCATCCGATTTATCAGAACTCAAGTGCCACCCTAAAAAGAAAAAAAAAGGAAGGAAGGAAGAAGCAGCCGAACCAGAACGGACTCTGTCCTGCTTGCCAATACGTTTAAGGAAAACCAGGGAGGGGAAATCACTTATTTGTTTTTTTTTTAATGCATGATGTGAGATAAGTTATTGCTAACAGAATTTGTAATATATCTTATTTTGTTTGGTTGGATTGCCGCTGTTGGTATTTTAGTTTTTACAGATTTTTCGGGGGTTTTCCTTTGAAAGTTTCTTCCTTTTCCCCTCCTCGTCTGCTCGGTGTGCACCCGCTAGACTGTTTGGATGACCAGATCGTCTGATCAAGGTTCTTTTCTTTAAGCCGGTTATTTTAAGAGACGCTGTAGGTTGGAGCTCGCCAACGTCGCAGGCTGCAGCGGCTCCGTCCCGCTGGGATGGGTCCTCGTTCGTCCACGCAGCTTTGAACAGAAATTACTGTAGTCCTGGTGAGTGAGCTCAGTTTCAGGTCATAAGCTGGTGTTTTGTGTGCGTGTGTGTGAGAAGAGCCCAGAGATCATGAAACCCAGCTCTTTACAGGCTGACTGGAACCGGTGGGCAGTTGGTGGTTTTATTGTCGAAGGACAAAAAGCAGCAGCAGGTTGGCTCTTCTGAAGGTTTGACGTATGTTGTTTGACGATTCTCTGCATTGGATTCAAGCAGCGGTTTTTTTTCTTTGTTTTTATTTTCACTGCATAAGCTGGATCGTTTTGCTGCTTTGTGGATGCAGCGTTGGTGGTGTTGGTCCTATTCCAGTGAACAATCAAAGGATAAAAGAACTGCGCTTGCTCTTGTTTTTTGTTGTTTTTGTTTTTAACCGTGTTGGTTTAAGTGAGAACAGTTGGGAGGAGTTCGGCTGAGTCTAAACCCGTTCCATCGGCTGTTTGCGTCTGCGTTTTTACCTGCACACCCACCCAGTTTAGGACCACTTGTGAAAGAACTCATGACATAATCCTGCCTAGATCCAGACGAGTATTCCATGGAACAGTCATAAAAAAGTTCCTCTTTTGTCAGACAGTAAAAATCACATTGTGGCTCGTGACTTATTTCACCTAAAAAGCAGAAGGGATGTGCTATAAAATTTTGTGAATTAAACAAAAATATGTATACTTATAACGATAAGCTGTATAAACATAATAAAACTCATTTTTCAGACTTTGATAAGGCTTTTTTTGTGTCTCGTGTGTGAATTTAGAAGTACCCTCCTGAAGATCTAATAGCAGAATTAAATGAAATCTGGTATTATTCCTTATTGTAAAAACAGCTTTAATTTTTAACCCATTCAAAATGGTGCTAAAACAATGAACATATCAAAAAGTAAAAACACTGGATGGTGGATTGGATGGCCTCTTAAAAAGCTCAAAATAAAACAAGTTTTCTTTCAGAAGAAGCAGTTCAGGTGAATTTCAGTGCGTTTGTAAGAGCAGCTCCACCAGCAGTCTTCAACCATCACAACCAGTATGGACGGCACAGCCAGACTGGTCATCGACCCTGACGTGGAGGCATGGACACGTTAGGGACATCGGTTGCAGACAAACATGTGTGCGTGTGATTATATGTGGACCTGCTGGTTTTTCATGATCTCATCTCTGGTCCTGAACACCGGTGCGTCCGCCACGTCGATGCCTTCTGCCATTTCCACCACTTTGTCCAGCAGCTCAGTGCTATACCTGGAAAGGACAAGGGGACCTTCAAAACTTCTTTTAATTCTGTGATTATATAATTGGATACATCGGTGCCAAATGTTATTTAATGCACCAGTTTAGACACAGGGGGCAGTAGCGAGCCAGCTGTGTGTTGATGAACAACACGAAGAAGAATGATTTACTTTTTTTGTACAACGTCCTGATTAACAAGTTAGAGAAAAGGATAAGGTGGATGTTAGTAGACGGTGCGTGTTTGGTATTAAAAACGCTTTAATATTTACAAAAGGCAGATTTTGAGCGTTTATCGTTAATAGTTTAACAAAGTAGGACCTAGCTTTTTCACTACTGCGGGGGAGTTTTATCGTAATAGCGACAATAACGACGTGTTTTACATTAAATATGCAGCATAACGAAAAGAAAACACATTATGTGTACATACCGACAGCCGAGAAACACTTTATTAGCCCAGACCATGGACAGCGAGAGCAGCTGATCTAGCTGCTCCGGGGGAAAGTCCTTTATGTTCCGCAAGATAAATTCCCTCCTGGCCTCCCAGTGTTTGTCACTTTCCCAATAACCCCGATAGGTCTCGACCTCTGCGGCTAGGGCTCTGTTTTGTTGAATAAAATCATCCACGTCCAGGTTAGCCATCTTGTTGGTAGCAGCTGGGGGTCAACGACCGCTCTGGGACGCGGATGTCGGAGTATGAGACGTTTTTAACAGCGACGCCCAGCGGCGAAGCGGGGCATTACAGCCTCCCTGACCCCAGCTCCTGGCCGGCGTCCGAACACCTCCAAAGGTCATCAGCCCATTTTAGAGAATTGTTCAGGAAATGTTCATGATGGTGATTTTCTGGATTCTAAAAGGATTTTGATTGTTGGTCTGGGATCATAGGCCAGAGGATTAAAAGGATAGGATCTGCATTTCACTCAGAGCAAACCAGATGTCCAGCATCCAAATACAAGGTAAGAAACAAATACAGCTGCTTCTACTAAAGTAGAACTTGAAAGAGATGTAAATACTTTAGATACTCTTTACAAATGTACAATCTGCACCTGAGGGCTGAGAGAGAGAGCGATAAACAGGCAGGAATGGTTGCGTTCCAAAGTGACGAGCACGAGTAAGGAAAAGAGCTGCCCGGTGAAGGTTGATGCTCTTCTGTCGCTCTTCTAGGGAGTTGTTGAATGAGATGGAGGGCTCAGGCCAGGAATGATGGGAGGGAACAGGGAGGGAGGCTGCTCCACACTTGGGAGGGTTGTCAGCCTCTCGCTTACAGGTCTGATTAAATAACAGGATGCTTTATGAAAACAAGCACATTATCTGCCTCTTAAAAGGCCAGGAAAGGCCCTGTAATTGACTTTCCAAAGAATCCTCCGCCATTCCC
>CAAE01015001.1:430855-502529 GCA_000180735.1 Tetraodon nigroviridis
GCGGCAGTGGCTGAAACTGTGCTGAGACCCCCAGAAGGATGTGATCCACCAGGGATGCAACCTTTGGGGGGGGGGGGCCCGGGGGAAATTTAAGTAATCTTCCCCCTCAAGTCCAGGAACCCCTGAGCCACATCATAGCTGATAATTAGTACTTGTATTCCCCTTGATCTTAATTATCCCCCCCCTCCCCCCGTCCATGTAAGTTTTACCCCAGTTGAGCTTCAAGCACAGACGTTTTCTACTTTACTTTCTTTTTTAATGAATAATGATATCATCTCCCAAAAATTGTGGGAAGAGGAAAAAGGCCGCGGGGCCTGTCTGGCTCTGACGACGCTCGCCTTCCACAGCCGTCTCCAGCTCCCCACGTCTGCGTCTCCTCGGACCGCGTTTGGCCGCAGCTGCCTGGTTTTAAGAGGAGGTAGGGAGGAGGAAAGGGGGGGGGAGGAGGCGGGGGTCTCGGGAGGCTCCGCTCCTGTAAACACGGAAGGAGAAGCGCAAAAGGCGAGAAGCCTTTTCTTCCCTTTGTCTTCAAGTCTTTTCCCCCGACTCAGCCCTGCTCTCGCCCCCGGTTGGGCCTGCGCTCTGTTTACCTTCCCCTTCTCCTCCGCTCTCGTTCCTCCGACCGGTTCCGTCTGAGTGGAAGTCATTAGCTGTTGCGTAACCCGGCGGTGCGCAGACGGCGAACGGGGCTTTGGCAGCGGCGTGACAGCCCGTCCCCAGTGAACGCCGGAGAGGGAAAATAATTACACACACACACACACCGAAAGATCTGCATCTCCTCACAGAGTGAAAGCAGTCAGGTGGCCGTTGTTGGTGTACCACTTCAGGTATTTACACGTTCTTCTGGAGGACGAGAACCTGCCGTCTGCGGTTGTTGGCGAGTGTTGCAGGGTCAGACCAGCACCAGAGAGGTCAGATGGCTCCCCAGTGTCAGAAGGATGGAGGGATTTTATGATGCAACTGTTCTAAATGGCGGTTGTGGACACACTCACCTTCTTCGTCATTATTTGTCCAGTTTGTCTGGTCCAGAAAGCGCCGTTGCAGCCAGAAGGCTCATCACTGTGGTATTTAACCTGAGGCCATTTGCATAAAAGAGCTCTGGAGAGTTATGATTTCTCCAGATTCTCCAGATCCTCAGCGATGCTTGTTCTCTCCGTGATGCATGAGTGCAGTTTTTACTGGCCAGCGCTCATGATGGACCCGTGTTAAACATCCCCAAGAGGCGTTTTTAACCGCCTGCTCCAGCGTTAATCAGAGCCTGCCGGCCCTGCGCACGTTCTGCTTTAATTAGCGCACAAGTTGCCGAATGTGTGTTCCGTGCGTACATATTTTTTTTGTAGCCATACGTACACAACAACATCTGGATCTACTCTTCTTTTTTTTTAAAACCAGCTTTTTCTAAGAAAATAGGATGACTAAGTTCTGTATCATCATCCGCCTGCACAAAAGGTCAGCCAGTGCACGTGGAGGAATCCGCTCACCACGGAGCGCTAAGCTCCGCCGCTCAGAGCCGCTAGCTCTTAGCATTTGTGGTGGACGACCTCAGCGGGGTGCTTTCCTGTTGTCAGTGTTAGCCAACAATGCTAATATAATTTAGAACAGCAGTAGATCATGTGTGAGAAACAAAAACCATCCGTCATAAAGTGTTTTGCCAAAGTTGATGAGAAGTGAGCAGGCTTGACCTGGTGGGGGGGTCGGATAGAGCTGGTTGGCTAAGTGGCTCGTTAGCAACAGCAACCCCCCCTTCCCAGCTGCTGGATGAGGGGTCAGTGGGTGTACTCAGACCACAAGCTGATTCGGCGGCTTTTGGCTGGACGCTGCAGCGAATATGAGAACATCGTTTCATCATAAAGTATGGGCTTCGGGGCCAAATTGGCCCTTCTGTCTGTGTTTGGTCGGTCCTGACGTGACAAATCTAATAACGTGTTATCCCGTGAAGCGGCTTTTGAACGTTTTCCTTGGAGAAAGAGATTAACGGACTTCCCAAAGAGGCTGGAAAGGAGATATAAAGTGAAGGAAATCAGCGTAATTCTTTAATACTGGATTCTGGAGTTGGACACAAGTCCCACCACAGTAAATGGGGACTAACCCTTCTGATTGAGTCGGGGGCTGGCAGAGCGATCGGCCTCTTGATGGACGACTTCATTGACTCATTGAATGAATGGCTGACTTACAGGCTGCCTCCTTGGACGCTCTTTTGCCAGAGCTATTCACCATCCGAATGAGTCGTTTTTTTACTGCCAAGGCAGGACGACTTGTCAGATCTTTTTGTGATGGAACCGCATGTTTATTTCTGCTTGATTAGGTGGGCGGGGCCGCGGTCGGCCTCCTCCTCCTCCTGCCAGAGGACTTATCTTGGTGCGGCGAACGCACGCGCAGCCAGTCAAAGGAGGAAATGTTCTGCCTGCCGGGACCCTCATAAAACCAAAGAAGCAGACTGATGTTCAGGCTGTGTCTGGCGAGCGTCCAGAACAGCCGCCGAACAGCCACAATCGTCAGGCCGGGCCGAGCTGCCGGGGCGGTCGAACCCCTGCCCAGGTTGCAGGTGGCCTCTGGAAGGTCCTCTGGTCCACAGCGCCCACCCGCTGATGGAACCAGTCAAAAACAAGCCTTTGTTGGATGAATGGCCCGGTTTAAGCCACGGTCTAAAGGATGTTCTCTTCTACCAAATCGCTACTCTGACTTGATAAATTTGCAGCTTTTTCCAAGTTTCATTCAGAAAAAGGAGGGTTTCCTCTATCCATTCTTATCATTTGATGTATCTGGAACTTGAACTGTGTGTGTGTGAGCGCAGGGCTATCGGACACACTCGCCGCGCGTCTGTGTGTGGTACCTCTGGTATTTTCTCGTAAACACCGATACGCCCCCCGCGGGAATATGGCTCACATCCTCGCTCGGCCGCAGCACCGTGCGCTCTCCCTCCTCCTCGGTTCGACGTGTGAAAGCACGTGCGCTGGCTTCTCGGCGCCCTCCTGAGTGGAGCAGCCACCCTCCTCGCTCTCGTTCCAGAGGTTCCCCCGTGGGAGATCAAAGTGCTTTGATTCCAACATCTGGAACCAGCACCTTTTACCCAGCTGGAACCAGCTTCCAGCTCCTCTGCGAAAGAGGCGAAGAGTTCTCTCCATTTTTTCCTCCTCTCCTTGGTCCGCTCACACAGGTGGTCTCTGGTTACCAGTCTCCTCCCACTGGGGGCGACTGGTTGCTAGCTTGTTTGCGATCTCATAGAGAACGTTGTTGCTCTGCGTGGTCAGGGTGGGGGCGGAGCCTTCAGGCCCACCTGTGGGATGTTTCTCTGCGTGTCATTGTGTCCCGCAGCATCTGCGGAGCAGCCGCGGCGGCGGCGGTGGTGCTGGTGGGCTTACTGGAAGTGTGTCAGACAGGAGAGGAATGCAGGAAGTGTGTGTGGGAGTGGGAGGGAGGTGGGGAGGGGGGCTGATGTGTACATACTGTACCCGTCTCTCTGCCCCCTCCTGTCTCCATTTCAAAGCCCACCAGGGTTTCCCACAGTGACACTGGGCCGGCCTCTGTGCCCAGACTGGGCAGCATTTGTCAGACTATAAGTAACCGGGTGTTGTAAACACTTAAGCCCTGAATAAATAGAGGCCGGTTTTCCCATGACGACGCTGACTGACTTCAGAAAACCCGGTGTCATCTCTGCTGTTGTTCCAGAGAAAATTGGTTTCACGGTGACGGCTGGAAAAGGATGACCGACAATAACAAACTGTACATAAACATCCCGGACCCCTGGGTGGGTTTTAGGAAATAAGGAGAAAATAGCAAGTGGTGTTTGTGCTCAAGACCACCCCCCCCCGCCGTGGATCGGATCCACTTCCCTGACATAAAATATCAGGAGCAGCGCTGCTGTGCACTGCAGCATCAAAGGAAGCAAAGCACAACAGATAATTAACAGGTATTTTCGTCAGTCTGCTCGCGCCTCTGCTGTTTTTTCCCTCGGAGGATTGGATTTTCTTTCAGAATTGGACAGCTCTGCAAAGAGGTGTGCGAAAAGCACTTTAAATTGGTGGTTCAAGGTTTTTCTTTTTTAACGATCAGATCAAATCTTTGGTCACATCAGTAAGCAGAGAAATGGCTACATCCTAACCTCCTACCAGACATCTGAGACACCGGCTGGAATGTCCGACTGGAGCCTCCTCCAGACTTGTTGAAAGCTGTGAGTGGAAACTTTGGGAGAGTGATATTACCTCAGCAGTTACTTCCCAAATGGCATCGAACCCCTTTAAAATCCAACAATTTGCGTCCGTGAAGAGAATCTGTTGGGTTTCCTTTGGTCGCAGCTGGTGTCATTTCATCTTCTGCTTCCATACATGTGCCTGAGTGTGTGTGTGTGTGTGTGCGTGCACCCCTGTTTTACATGTGTGTTCATTACCTGGCTGCCGCTCCAGAGCTGGAGGGTAATGATGGCGGACACTGAAGCAAATGCCATTAAAATGATAAACTGAGGTGTCTCAGTTGACCTTTTTTTACTCCCTCTGTTGAAAATGCTGTGATTGACCCCGTGTCTGTTGAATATATGACTTGTTTCTTGCTTGTATTTCCTTAAAAAATGTTGAAAAGTGGGTAACATTTGCACAAATTTGCAGGATTGGGACTGGGATGTTAGCGTTACGCTCGATAGCTTCAGAATCTGGATCCAGGTCGCTGGAGCGCTGCTCCAGGCGGGATTCAGCCTTTAACTTTTATTTGTTAAAATGAGAAACGGAGAGCGAGAGGGAGGAGGAAATAACAGCGGTCAGAGCGAGTATTAAACCGGGGATATCACAGCCACACAGATTCAGTGAAATTGTGTTCACCCACAATCCTTTTGGAATGAAATTGTGTAGCTGATGGATGCGGAGACAGCAGAGGTGATGAAAACACAGCTCTCTCTGCTGCGCGTGCATGTGTGTGTGCGTGAGTGTGTGTGTGTGTGTGTGTGTACCTGTGATATTGTACGCCGCTGACAAAAAGCAACCAAGCTGCAACAAACAACCCCACAGACACACACATGCACACACAGGAGCACAGCCCATAATAAATAGGTTCCCGGATAAAAGTGACTCATTCTTACCAGGCAACAGGTGAAAGGCTATAACACTCACTCTCACACACACACACACACACACACACACACACACACACACACACACACACACACACACACACACACACACACACACACACACACACACAAGTGTGTAACCTACCATATTTATTCTCTCTGTTCTGCTTCTTTATCTCTCCATCACAACCTTTTACTTCGCTTTAGGAGACCTTTTTAAAACTCCCACTCACTCTGATCCATCATGCAAATGCACAGAAGCAACACACACACACACACACGCACACACACACACACACACGTTCCTCTATCTCTGACGTAAGGCGTCCCCCAGCAAAGCGTCAGACCTTTATTCTTTATTTATTTTGTTTCCAGGCGAAGGTACTTTTGCGAAATGTTCCGACGCCCACGCGCAGCCGCCGTCTTCAACGACGCCGACCTTTAATTGCTTTCAAATTGCCTGCCTCACGTGCGCGTTGGCCTGTGCCGAGGACCCCCGAAGAGGGTTGTGTAATGGCTCATGAAGAGGCATTATTGTTTCCGTCTAAAAGGAGAATTGTGGCACCTTTGGGCGACATTTCTCTGAAGGACGGAACAGCTACGAAACGCCTGTTAGGCTGTTGGTTGCCTGGTGTAACAGCAGCCATGTACAGTCTTTACACACTTAAGTCAGAATCCGTTGAGATTTCTCCGTGCTCGTTTGTGTTTTGGTCCGTGCGTGTGAACCCGCTCTGTGCCACCAACGTGCACGTGAGCACACTGGCTTGGAAGCGTCACGAAGCAGCCAGGACGCTTTTTCCTTAAATGTGCTGCCATTCTCGCCCAGGCCAAAAAAAAAAAAAAAAAAAACAGCTGGGAGAGCTGGAAGTTGGTTGGAGGAAGGAGGAAGGGGGGGAGAATCGAGGGAAGAAGGAGGGAGGGCAGACACAGGCCCCACAACATCTGCATTTACCACATAGAAAGTTAATGTAGGATTATTCATTCAATATCTAGCTTCTAGGGTTGCTATGGCTGTTTTATTATCTTCTCTCTCTTTCTTTGCTTTTGCCCCCTCCACCACCCCCTCTCTCTCTCTTTCTCTCTCTCTCTCTCTCTCTACCTCTGCCCCCCCTCCACCACCACTCTGAGTCAACTGGGTGGAAAATATGAATGAAAACATCACCCCAGCTGATCCGACTGGTTTTTGCTGCAGGCACAAACACAGTGAGGGGGGAGGATGGGAGGATGGGGCTGGGGAGGGGGTGATGTCGCGGTGCTCCTTTTTTTAACTGTTTACAGTGGAACTATTTGACGTCGGAGCGCAGGAGGAGAGGGAAAGCAAACAGTGTGACACACTGAAAGCCTATGCGCCCCTCTGTGGATGAGTCAGTGTTTATTTGGGATTTGGGGATTCGGGAGGTGGATTTTGTGGGTCTGGGCTTTTGAAAATGAAAAATTATTGATTGTGTGTATCCAGCATCTTGTGTGAGTGTGTGTGTGTGTGTGTGTGTGAGAGAGAGAGAGACAAAGAGAGCACATTAGAGTGGTGCTGTTAAAAATCTGAGTCATGCCCATGACAATAACCTGGCAGACTTGGCATCCGAACCCCAGAATAAAGTAGCGTTAGAATAACTACACACACTGTACACACACCCACGCACACACACACACACACGAATATAGACCAAGTTTTCCAAAACCAACATCCTCTCCAGCCTCACCCACCCAAAGTCATTGATTCTTTTGAACTTTGACCTTGCTGCTTGTTTAACAGTCAAACTCGAACGACAGCCTCGGTTTTAAGTGAAATATGTTGGTTTGTCTTTTTAAACGGCAGCATGCGGCCCCCTACTTCCTGAACAGCCGCGGGCCCCTACTTCCTGAACAGCCGCGGCCCCCTACTTCCTGAACAGCCAGTATGGTGACCTTCCTTTATGATTATAAATGATAAATAATTGAGGATTTTATTCCTAACCTTGCTTTACTATCAAAAAGCCCCATTCCCCCGCTGTGCTGCCCCCTGGTGGCAGAGAGGCCCGGGCGTGTTTCTGTCCTCAGCCTCGCCATCGAGGAACCTGAACAGCCAGCAGAGCAGCATCGGTGTGTTGCCGAGGTCGGTGACTCTTCTCTGAAAGGTCAGAATGTAAACACACACGTTGGGGTTTCCGACGTCGGTACGAATCATGACATGACTCACTGGTCCCAGTGATTGATGGAACACGTCCCACAGGTCTGCTGCTCTGTGTGTGTTTTTTTATCTCTGTGTGTCTGTCTGTGTGTGTGTTCCTGTTGATATTGTGAGTGTCCGGAAAAGGAACAGCTATAATCGGGACTTATGGAACCCATAAGGTTAAAGCCCGTTTGCTACTGTATAGTTCCCTGAATTCATTTAAGAAGATGGGCAGACACACACACACACACACATGCACACAGGAATGCCCTTGGACCCGGCGGTGGTAGCGGCTACCCATTACCGCGTTCTTTTGGATGCTCGCCTGATTTTTTTTTTTTTTTATGGAGGGGATAAAGGATAAGGGGCTGTTGGCACAATGTGGCGTGAGAAGAATGGAGGGATTACAAGAAGAAAAGGGAATCTCTGCTTTTCTCAGCCGCGCTCTGACAGTGCAGCATTTTGAGGACGAGATTAACGCGCCCGCGCGCACTCACGTGCACGCGGGCGATGGCATGTCTGAATTCCGAGGGGTCCTGGGCTCGGCGGGCCCGTTTGGGCTGCCCGTAACGAGTTAAAAGCATGTTTTTGTTGGACGTGGCGATCGCACCTCGCCTGGTGTGTTTCGCGTCCCCGTCTGGTTTTCCACCTGGCCTCCCAGGCCCCGTTTCCAGCCCGGTTTAGAAGGACTTCCCGCTCTTTACGAGGGATCGGTTGCAGGCTGCGGGCTGCTAAAACCTGACGTGGCCTGCGTGGGCAGAGGCGCCGCTGTCGCCCAGGCCGCGCTGGAAGCGTCTTATGCAAACATCCACTTCATCCCTCTCAAAGGGGAGAGGTTTTTTTATCGATATTTTATGAGAGAAAGCGAAGTGGGTGGTTTTGAAGCTCTCTTCTCGTCACGCATGCGCGGAGATGTGTTTTCACCGTCCCCACACCCAGTTGCATTTCCAATTTTTCCAATTTTCTGTTCTTCATGATTCTGCCTTCAAAGTCCCGTTATTGGCAAAGGAACCATCCATCCGTCTACCGCTGCGTTTTCCTGAACCGCATCAACGGAGGAACAAATATTTCAGAGAACTTCTCAAAGTTCTCAAAAACGGACTCCAATCGGGCCGATGTTGGGAGGGAAAGGGTGAACCAGCGACGCTCATCTGTCAAAGTCTCACGGGGGGGTCGCGACCTTTCCTGTATTATCTTTATCTCTGCCTTTGTCGTTTAGATAAAGCCTGGACAAACGCCTGTTGTGCACGTGGGTTTGTTTGCCGGAGTTATATAAGGTGTGCCTATGTGGAGACGTGATCTTCATCAGAGGAAGAACACCTTGTACTCTGACTCACCCTCTGCTGACATTATTCAGGAATGAAAGCCTCGTTCTTGTCTTGTTGCTTGTTTTCCAAACCGGACCGCCGCTTTGGAATGTCAGCACTGTGGAAGAGACACTTAAAGGCTTCATATCGGAAGCTTTTAAACTGCAGCTCCCGCTTGTTTCAACCCCCACGTTGCCATTTCATCACGACCTGCCACAGAGACGAGCGGAGGCCTGGAGCCAACGCCAGCCCGTTAGCGGGGCCAAGGCTAGCGCCAATGCTAACTGCAGCGGTGCAGAAGAGTGCTGATAACATCAGACTGACCTAACGTCAGAACCAGGAGCTGGATGGGTGTTTCCTGAGCGTGCCAGTCGTCTGTGCGCGTTAGAGACGTGCTGTTTCCTCTGTGCACTTCACTTTTCACTTTATCGTCTACCTGTCAGCTGGGGGCCGGCTGCCATTTTTCAGACTGAGGACTGTAAACCGGAGAGGCCTGTGGAGTTACCGGCTTATTAAAAGCCCAGGAAATGCTTCCTCCGCTCTTTTGTTTACCAGCCTTTTACAACATCAGCTCCGTCCGTCTGGGATGCTAACGCGCTGCCCTCCTCCCTGTAATATGACACAGGTTCTTTTTCAGGTTACGTAAGAGCCCGACGAGCCCAGACAGCCTGTCTTCTCCGGCTCCTGAGCATCTTTGTGTTCTCTCTGTCGCTCCAGACGTAAACGCCGCCCATATTTAGGCTGTCACATGCCAAAATACGGGCTCCTGACCCCGTTTGCTCAGGCTGGAGGCTCCAGAGCCAGACAGCCAGCGCCCGGAGGAGTGTGCGAGTGTGTGCGTGTGTGTGTGTATCGCTTTTGCTTCTTTCTGATGTGATTTGGGAGCATTTCAATCCCCTGTAGATGCCTCAGAACTGACAAGCATCCCTCTGAGTCGCCTAAACAGGACAAAGTCCTCCTAGTTGTGTGTTGATTGTGTTATGAGATGATGAAAGGTGTGCGTTTTTCCCCAGATTGTTGCCGGCGCTGGCGAGCGAAGCCGCCGGCAGGCCGGAGAGGAGGAGCAGCGGCCGGCCGGCCCCCTTCTGCTGCTACGACCTGGACGACCTGGACGTCGCCTGGCTGGAGCTGGTCAACCACGAGTTCAGGCAGATGGGTGAGTCCGGGTCAACCGCTCTCCTCTGGGAAAACGGTGGAAGAAGTCTTTCTTTGATCTGGATTTATGCCCTTTAGTTCCTTTCTCCTCCGCTACCATTAAGTGGTTTATCCATCATCGCTGCCGCCTTCATTTCGTGGTCATTTTCTGTTTCCTCTGCCGCGCTCCAGCCTCCATAACGGCTGAACCGGAGCGTCTCCCCCATCCTCATCATTTCATTCTCTATCTGATGTGCTCCTTTCGGATCAAGCCCGGTAATTGTGTTTAGGAGGGGCTGCTGGGGCTTTCGACCTTATTTCCTGGATGCATCATCCTTATTTCAGACACGCGGCGGCTCACACACACCCACAGCGTGTTTTCGTCTCTGCTGCTGTGTCTGTTTCCAACACCCGTTTTCAGCTTTTTCATATCGGTGATGTGGATGTTCAATCCAGCAAGCAGCAAAGTGCTGCAGGTTCCTGATGCATCAGCTCCCTCTCATCCAGCAGCTTTAATTTCCTGGTGGTTTGAACGTTTCACTTAAGGCCGTCATCTGCTTCCCAGCTGTGTTTCATCATTTTCATTAACTGTTAGCCAACCTTGGAGCAAGAGATAACTTTGAGCTGCAAATGAAAGCAGAAAAAGCAGGGTTTTTTTTAAAAAAAAGGAACTTCTGGCTAAATTAATCAGATTTTTTTTTCAACTTTGATAGTAAAATTAGGTCCCTGTTTACACTCCGGCAGCTACTTCTTATCAAATTCCGGCTTTAATCCAAAAGTATGCACACCATTTTCAGTCCTGCTAGATCCTGCTCCTCTGCTTCCTCCTTATCAGCGCTGCCAGAGCTGGACGAGCTGACCATGGAGTGCGTCCTGGTGGAGCTGGAGAGCGCGTGCGAGGAGAAGATGCGGCAGGCCATCGAGACGGAGGAGGGCCTGGGCATCGAGTACGACGAGGACGTGGTGTGCGACGTGTGCCGCTCGCCCGAGGGCGAGGACGGCAACGAGATGGTGTTCTGCGACAAGTGCAACGTCTGCGTCCATCAGGTCAGGAAGGGAGGCGGCCGCGCTGCGTTCATGGGCCTGTGGGAAAAAAACAAGCTTGACTCCATACCAGCCTGTCTTTAGTGTCAGAGATGATTACATTTCCTGCCTAGAAAAATTCCGATAACGACATGTAGATTAAAAAGCAATGTGGTCAGGCGAGATAACTGTGGGTGCGCACCTACAAATCACACCTTTCTGTTGCGCTCGGTGCAGGGGTGACCTGCGTTCCAGGACGTGGGCTGCGTTCATCAGGCCGGGTGTCATGTTTCGACCCCTCTCTGGCTCTTGCAGGCGTGTTACGGCATCTTGAAGGTGCCCCGGGGGAACTGGCTGTGCCGGACCTGCGCCCTCGGCGTCCAGCCCAAGTGTCTCCTCTGCCCCAAGAGGGGCGGGGCCCTCAAGCCCACCCGCAGTGGAACCAAGTGGGTCCACGTTAGCTGTGCCTTATGGATCCCAGAGGTAAGACGCTGAGGACAACGTGCTCCGGTTGCGTAACGCAGCAGCTGCTAACGTCTTCTGAAAGACCTCCTGGATGTTGCTGGGAGCCTCACACACCTCTAACCGTCGAGAGCCAGCCGGCTCACCGAGCAGCACGTTCCTCCCTCAGATTTCTGAGCAGCCGAGGAGCTTTTGGCAGCTCCAGCCTTTTACACCTAATTGCCAGCTTGTCACCCTTGATTGAGCTAATTGTTTTTATTGCCCTGTTGGAGTTTCGCTGCCATTGGAAAGGAAAAAAGAGGAGTGCACGACTGTACCATACCGCTTAGGAACCTCCTCCTCAACGCGTTAGCATGTCTGCGTAACTGCGAGATATCCTTCCTTAAATAGCTTTTTTATTACACACACCCCGGTGTGCGCTGGAACCCATTTTAAAAACGCCTTTTCATTTCACACTTCGCTTTTTTTCTCCCGAATCCACGGAAGCGATCTGAAAAGTCTCCAGTTTCTATCCAGCATGTGCAGCCGCTGTAGCAACACACGTGGGAATCACACACGCACCCGAGCGCGCACGTTTCAGTCTTTGCGGTCCTGGTGCAGCCGTCATCGGCGCGTCTCCGCGTGTGTGTGTGTGTGTGTGTGTGTGTGTGTGTGTGTGTGTGTGTGTGGGCACCGGCTCTCCAAACAGGCCAATCAATTAACTGCAGCATTCAGAGCCTCAGAAATCCTTCGCCATCGATCATTTAGAACATCAGCTGCGCGGAAGCGCCGATGCGACAGCTGCGGCGTCGCCGTCTGAATCGCACTTTCCATTGACGTCCCCGGCAGAGTGAAAATTGACCCCTACTCCAGCCGAGCACGGCGCACAAAAGGCATCAATAATGGAAGAATGAAGCGAGAGCGCTGGCTGGGTCTTCACACGAGTGGATAAAAGGAGAAAGAAAAATCAGATACAAGGCCGGATGGAGGGGAGGGACGACCCGAGGACACCGGTCGTCACCTGCGAGAGAGCGTGAAGGAAGGAGAAAAGGGGTCAGTGAGAAAGAGAAGGAAGCGCTTCTGGACGGAATAACCAGCAGAGGAAGGAAGGAAGGAGGAAAAGAAAAGGCACTTTAGTGACGAGAGCTCTCCAGCCTATTCTGCACGGCTGGCTGGCGTGAGGCAATGACATTTTGGTTTGGTTTTGGCACCAGAGCCGCTCTGAATAAACTTGAGAGAGAAAGTCACTGGGCTTTACAGTCATGGCTCTTCCAAGAGGCACAGGTGTCTGGCTCCGGGTCCAGCGCCTCCCGAGACGCCGAGACCCAAGATTTAACGCAAATGCAGATTTCTGGGGACTGATGTCAGAAGTGGGAGTCGAACATCTGTGCTGCTGTGAAAGGATGTCTGTTCCACTCTTCTGTCCACACTGTCTTTGCCAGTCGTACCATTTGTTCAGAATTCCTGTTTCGGATCTATAAAAAGACAAGATTGTTTGTCGTTTCCCTCCCTCCAGGTGAGCATCGGCTGCCCGGAAAAGATGGAGCCCATCACCAAAGTGTCGCACATCCCCGCCAGCCGCTGGGCTCTGTCCTGCAGCCTGTGCCGAGAGCACACGGGAACCTGCATACAGGTACGGCTCGGACCCTGGACCCCCGTCGGGGCCCCCAGTAGCCAAACCACAGCAGCTGCTCACCCAGATGAGCCCAGATGAGGAAATCATCTCTGCTGCTCAGCTCTAAACTCTGGTGGATGCGTTTGGAGCAGCTCTTTAATGTGCCCAACCCCCCCAAACACAGCAACACTAACCCACTTTACAGCTATTAGGATGCGGACGAGTCAGCGGTGAAAATGCCCCAGAGGTGAACGGAACCGCTGAAGCGTGAACGCCGGCGTGAATATAATTTAAACGCTTTTAAGGACAGATTAGGAGCCCAACTTTGCGCATCAACGCATGAACTGCGGAGGTGGAAACAGGTGCACGGGGTAACTCGGGAGTAGGTAGTGGAAAACAGCGCAGCGGCGTAGTTAGCCGCGCTGCTAGCTGTCGAAAACGTTGGAATTTTTTTTTCTACAAACTGGGAAAAAAGAATATTTCTTCTAATATATTCTTTAAAAAGATGTGCAGTTGTTTGTGAACTGCAGGGTGAAAACTGGAAAAATGAATTTATCTGGTTTCGGAATCGATGAGTCCTGACTTGTCTCCTCCGCGCCTGCCCAGTGCTCCATGCCCTCCTGTATCGTGGCCTTCCATGTGACCTGCGCCTTCGACCACAGCCTGGAGATGAGGACCATCCTGGCGGAGAACGACGAGGTGCGCTTCAAGTCCTTCTGCCTGGAGCACAGCTGCACCGCCAGCAACAGCGCCCCCGGCCTGGCCGGAGTGAGCAACGGCAACCACGGCCTCCCCGTCACAAAAGGAGCCCAGGCGTCCGCCCACGACCAGGCGTCCGCCGCTGGTTGCATGGCGCTCCGGCCCGACGGGGAGCAGAGGTCGTTGTCGGCGGCCGAGCGGGACCAGCTGGAGAGAGAGAAGGTGAGCCTGAGGAAACAGAAGCTGCAGGAGCTGGAGGACGAGTTCTACAGGCTGGTGGACCCCCGGGAGGTGGCTGACAACCTGGAACTGCCTGTTTTCCAGGTACAGAAACCCACTAGAGGGAAAATTAGACATCAAAGTCACGAGACGAGGAATTGTCCTTGATATTTTTGGTGTTTTCCAAGGTGGATTTCTTGTACCAGTTCTGGAAGTTGAAGAGGAAATCCAACTTCAACCGACCTCTGGTCACCCTAAAGAGGGACGAGGTGGACAACCTGGCCCAGCAGGAGCAGGACGTCCTTTACAGACGCCTCAAGCTCTTCACGCACCTCAGACAGGACCTGGAGAGGGTGAGCAGACGGCATGTGTGTGTGTGTGTGGAAGCCGTGTGTGCATACACCACACTTGACTCAGCCCCTGTTGTCGAGATTATCGCTTTAAAAGTTCATTAAAAGCAGATCCCTGTCAGTCTGGCATAAAGCTGATGCTACACTCATGAATATTTAGAGGAAATGGATGAAGCGCCTGCAGGAAGCAGCCCTGATAAAATGGCTGAGTGATTTAATGAGGAGCTAAATGATAACACAGTCAAGGCATCAGAAGGGAACTCACACACTCACACACACTTGCAGATCTCCTGCCGCTTTCGGTAAACACCAGCAGGAGTGGTGGTGCTCTGAGCCATTCCAGCCTTGGTCAGAGGTGTCAGCAGCATGCTGTGGCTCGCTTCTCGCCGCCGTCGGTAACGGCGAGTGTTTTCCAGAACTACACGGCTGCCATCTTTGATGCAGTGCAAAACCCCACCCAACAGGGGGCGACCCCGAGCGAACACGTAAAATAAACACACTTCTTCTTTTTCATGGTGAAATGTTGAAGACAACCAGTCGAGGAACTAATTAGGTGAAAAGTCAAAGACTCCATATAGCAACGGTCGAGCATTAGCAGAGTAAACCAACAAGTTCAGGGCGTAAGTGAGACGTAAGCTGTGCTGGAAGTCCTTTCAGCCAAAGTAACGAGGTCTCAGGAGAGCAGAGAGGCCTTGAGCGGAAAGATTTTCAGCCAGCTCAGCAACTGAAATGTCATCTCCAAATGTGCAGATCCAACCACCAACCAAGAAAATGCGATGTGGAATTCGACTGAAACTTAGAGGACCAAGAATGCACCCGCGATTTAGCACGGGAATTAAAATGACATCAGATTTTTCATAAAAAGAGCTTTAAGGGATCTTTTTTGCTCATAAGGAAGAGTTTGGTCACAGAATTTCTCCTGTTTCGACCAAGAAGCGACATCATGTCGAACCAAAGCTAATATGGGAGCTAACGGGTTATCTGCTGGTGTTTTCCCACCACCTTCGGCACCATCGCGCATGCTTGGCTCCTGAATTCCAACCGCTGCTAGATTTCCACACTTGATCTCTGGGATTGGTGGCACGGATCCCTGAAACCTCAAACCAGTGTCGTGTTCTCAGTCCTCTCCCTGACCTCGGAACCCGTCCGCTGGCTGAGGGCAGACCGCAAATATCCACCGTTAGCAGGATTTTGGAGGATCGGGTTCATCCAGTGTTTATTTTCCCCTCAACGTCGCTGCCATCTAGAGAAACCTATTATTTGCACAAGAGAATGTTTCCCACATAAGTGTGCTTTAAACCAGGCGGTCCGCATTAACCAAATGACCCACATTCTGTAATAAATGAGGGGGAAGTAATAAACACAGGAAATCATTTATGGACATTTATGCTTTTTCCTCAGTTGGTGGCCAGAGTGTAACCCAATATTCCTCTTATTATTAGTCAGTTTTTTAAGACGTTGATGGTGCTAGGGGCAGATGATGCACCCCCCCTCCTGGTATTTATTATGAAAACTTTACTGTTCATTTTTAACACACATGACTCCAGTCTGTCTGCTAGCAGCGTTGTGGGCAGTTGTCAGCCATATTGCCCCCCCCCCATCTTCACCTCCGAGTCGGCTGCCTGTGGTTGTGTGTGTCCACCAGTCCTCCAATCATACAAAATTTACTAGCAAATTGAAAAATGCCCTCCTTGCTAGCCCCCCACCCAATCACAGCCCACAGCCAAACCATCCATTCTGCTGCCTGTGTGTGTGTGTGTGTGTGTGTGTGTGTAAAAGAATTTGGGGGCTAATGTTGGGGTGGATTATCCCCCTCCTCTTCCTCTTTGAAGTTCTGCCAGTGGAACGAATTGCACCACGCTGTCCCTAATGCACTGATGCACTTTCTCCATTTCTGTACTCCTGAGTCCCCCAAACGCCTCCCTTCCCTTCTTCCCTTCTTCGCTTCCCTTCCTTCATGAGCACCATTCATCACGGTGGTGGGCTGGTGAAAGTTGGGTGCTTCTCCTCCTGACTGTCCTGAGACACACCTGCTGTCTTTCGCTCTGTTGTCAGCGAGGTTGCGTTGGTTGGAGATGGGAAAGCGTGCAGAAAGGAAGGAAAGAAGAAAGATCCTTGGGTGGGAATGTGACTGACGGGGGAAGCAGATGGAAAAGAACGTCTTTGTCCGCCCTTTCCTCCCTGTAAGAGCACACAATTACAGTCGCTTTCGCTCCAGCCAGGGTTGGCAGCAGGTCAGGTGGCTCGGTGTCAGCGCCCCTCCTGTCGCTGCACCCGCTCCCCCCCATCCCTCCCTCTCTCTCTCTCACGGTGAAGCTTGGCAGTGCCTTGGGCCCCAGCGGGCCGGCAGCCCCGCGCCCAGGAGACCCGGCAGGGCAGAAGAGGACAGTTTGCTTCTGAATGAGAGCAGCATCTGAGCCTAATGAGCTAGCGTAGCGCATGTCAGGACCTGGCCAGGCTCGGGATGAGAAGATGACCCGGTTGGAGGAGGTCAGATCAGGAGGACGTGGTCCGAGAGGCAGACCCAGGCGGGAATCCCCGGCTAGCCCAACACCGGCTCCCTCCACACACACAGTCCACATTACCTGTTTACGAGTTTCTCCGGGGCTCCTGGCGGCGTTCCGGGGATAAGGACCCGTTCCTTCTCCGTCCGCAGCCTTGCTCGTGCGCGGGTGGAGGAGCTGGGGACGCTCGCTGGCCTGTTCCCAGAGCAACCGGCGGAGCCTCGCACGTGTGTGTGTGTGTGTGTGTGTGTGTTAGCGCTCACTGATGGATTCAACAGATTCTTTCCAGACATTAAAAGGGGAAAAAAACAGCTTTTGATCAATGGGATTTGAACGTTGGAGCCTTGGAGGAGCGATGAAACACAGCACGAGGCGTTTGTGTGCGGCCGGCCCGGAGGGATTCTGCCGCTCGTTCCTTCTCTGCGTGTTTATTTTGCATTTTAAACCCGGCATTAAAAGCGCTTCGCGTTTTTTTCTAAATTACAGCCTGAGGATGTTTTAATAACAGTCTCCCCACACAGCTTTGTTTGATAAAAGCTTCCGCGGCTAATAAAATCACATCCATCTGGCGTTTTGGCGGAAATAATCACACGTCTCCTTGAAAAGCGCTGAAATCTTTCAGCATTTTGACAAGTACAGTAGATATAGATTTTCAGATGCCGTTCATCTTGTCTGTGTGGTTCTGGTTATTACCGGAGTCACCGTAATGACCCATTGGGAGGAGCCTAACCCCGCAGCTCCGCCCTCAGGCTTCGCGGCTCCCAAACTGATTCCCGCGGCCTTTGCCCAGATGAAACTCCGCCACGAGGTCATAATCTGTCCTCCGGGGTGCGAGTCGCCACCGGTAACAATTGCCCCCACCAGGGCTGCAGGGTTCTGCTTGGGTCCGGTTGAGGTGACCCACTCACACTCCAGAAGTCCTTTGGCCCTTTTTTTGGCCCTCGTTTGTGTTTGACCCTCTCAGACCTGAGATGTTCATTAGTGCTCTGTCGTTTCTCCCTCTCCTTCATCTCTCACTCTGTTACCTCGTCCTCTAACATTTCTCTGCAGATTTCTCCACCCTCCTCTGGTACGAGCTCTGCTGGATGAAATAAATATGAGGTGGAGGAAGAGAGATAAATATTTATAGCTGCTCGGGCTGGAGGATTGTGCCGACGCTGTTTGTGAGCGTGTGTATTTAAGGATGTGTTGGGTTTAAAAAAAAACCAAAAACCTTTGGCCAGTGTAGGTGCCAGGGCTTCTGCTGGGATAAATAATTCACTGGACCTTTAAACACACAGTGCTCCGATAAGACAGTATGAGAACACACACACACACACACACACACACACACACACACACACTCACGCTGGGGACAGAGTATCTTTGACCAGTAACACGTGAAGGTAAATGCATGTGACAGCTCTGCACACACCCCAATCTACTGCAGTCTGCATCAGTATACACACTCTAACAAACCCCCTGACACACACACATACACACACACACACACCCTGGTCTGGTAAATGTGGTAAATGTACCTGCTGCGTGTGCATGCCTGCAGTAATAAAGGCTGCCTGTGAGCTGGCTGCTCTGGTTCGTGTTACTGAGTCAACCATGACTCAACATACTCACACACACACACACACACACGCGCGCTCCCACAGGCTGAGCTACTCACCGCTAGGGCCACATTAGCAAGCCAGAAACACACTCGGAGAGCACGGTCCAATCAGTGGGGAAGAATCCTTCCAAACATCCTGGATGCAGATACTAAACACAACGACAGGAGCAATAGGAGGTTATATAACGCAGTAGGTTGCTTTATGATCAAAGCTAATAATGATCAAAGTCCCAGGCTTTCATTTATATTGACTGCTTTTAAAATTTATGATCAAAACCCAGGGGCTTTGATCATTCATTGAAGATCAAAGTCCCTCTAAAATCTGGACTATCACCTCAATTTAATCTCGTGCGTGTTTATTAGCTAGCTTGGAGAAACTAGCCAAAGCTAGCTTCTCTTACATATGTTTATCACTCGACACGTCCCAAATTCCATTGTATTCACTGTTTTCAATGCCAATAACGGGAGCTTGTTTCTTTTCCTTTCTTCTTCCTCCCTTAGTCATGAAGGCTAACAGCAAAACTGCAGGTTCAGGAGGCGTCACAGCGACCTCCTGCGGTTGTAAATCAAAACGCAGGTTTAAAAATCACTAATGACAGCAGTTGCAGCTGCAGTGGGTAATTTTCTGGAAAGACGTCTGCACGAGTGAGCGGAAGAAAAAAACACTAGTTCTTTCTCCTCACTGTGTCTATTTGTGCATTTTGTGCAAATTAGATTGTGTTTTTCCCAGTTTATGTCTGTTTTGGAGCCGACCAGTCACGGCCACCGTCAGAACATCAGCATTTACTGCAGTGATGTTTAAAATGATTCAGTGGTGATACCGACACTTATTTTCTCCTGTCTCCGTGAAGGCTGCATAAATCTCCACAGCAGCTTCGGGCATTATTTCTGGAGTTTATGAGCGCATGAAAGTGACAAGGAGGCGCAGCCATGGGGCACCGAGTCAGGAGCGATCGATGAGTTGTATTCCCCTCAGAGTCTGGAGCTAAATCTGGATACTGAAGCCAGTGGAGGTGGGAGAAAACCAAAAAAAATCTATCTATCCATCCATCCATCCATCCATCCATCCATTTCTCCAAAAAAGACCCAAAAGTGAAGAAAAACAGGTTGATACTGAGGAAAGGAGACCGCGGTTGTCCTTTGAGGCCCCGCTGAGCTACCAGCAGCCGATAACTGTATTCCTGACGCAATCGGGAATCCCTGTGACAAGGCAGAGTTCCATTTTTCCAAAGGCTCCGATCAGCCTCTTCTTTAATCCTGTTGGAGCTTATGCCGGCCAGGCCGCTCCGTGCTGCCTGGATACATTGTCAAGCAAGATTTGGGAGGTCGTTTAATCCGCTCCCAAATCCTGTTTTGTTTGCTGACATGGAACAGTTTTTCCCAAAAAGAGCCAGAAGCTTTGGGCTAATAAGGTTCTATAGCAGATGGATCCTCACCTGTTTTATTCTTATCTGGGATTCCGTGTCCAGGCTTTCATGTTGGTGCTTCATCCTCGGGTCTTTGATCAGTTCCTCTCTTCCACTGTGTTTGATCTGGTGCCGCCTAGTGGTGGGAAGATACATTGCAGGACGTGCAATAGTTTTCTGCCAGAGAACGCCGGCTGAACAGAACATTCGTGTGTGTGCAGCAGAGTCGCAGCAGGAGGTGGCGGATGGAAACTCTGCTAAATCCGGCCGAGGCAGCTGCTCCGGTGGCCCAGCACCCTAACGTCAGCCCCCAACCTGCGTCACACTTTCCGTTACGGCCCTTTGGGAGATGAAACGGGACACCAGAAACTATCTTGTTTGACGCTGCCCCGGCGGGAGGAAACCTGCGTTCGGGACCTTCTTCATCCCGGGTCGGAACATCAAACCAGCAGCATCTCAGATTCTAGTCTGGTTTCCACGGAAACCCCGTGTCCCCCCGCAGCTGACGGATGAGCGAAGCTCCGTTGGAGTCACTGGAAATGAGAAACGATGAAGCGTAATATTGATTCGGCCTCACCAGTGGGACCCTGTGGGATGCTGGGCTGAGGGTGTGGGAGCGAAGGGTGGATGTCAGTGCTGCAGAAACACTAATCAATCGGAGGTGATTGGGATCTCGGGGCCGCGGAGGGACGGCGGTGGTTAGCGCTGTGCTCTGCTAGAAGACTGGCCTTCGGACAGGGATGCGCGTTGCTGCTCTCATGTGTCTGAGACCTCCTCTCTCTCTCTTTCTCTCTCTCTCTGACCGACTTTCACCTGTTTCCTTCACTGCATCCTTCCGTTGGCTCCTCCACTCCTTTCCTTCCAGTCCTTCTTTTCTTGAAGCCTCTCCAAAAGCTGCAAAGTTGATTTATTGCACACCTTCAGGTGCAGCTACTCGCTTGAAATCGGCTTTTTCTTCAGAAAAAGGAAAGAATGCATGTGAATTAAAGGGTTGTCAGACACCCAGAAGCTCCTGAGTATCAGGTATTGATCAGGAATTTGGCCTTTGTTGGCAGCAGAGGTGAAAAGGGAAGACCTGGTGGTCCAGGGTTGTTAGCGGCTGGTTTCGGTCTCACGCGGGCTGGCGGTTGCCATGGCGACTGATGTTATTGCTCTGCCTTCTGACAGCTTCAGCGGCTTAAATCAAGCCAGCGATGGTCTCCGTCCCCTCCAGAGGCCACCGCAGATGGACGGGAACAAATTTACACCGGGCTTTTTTATCCTCATGCTTTTTTATTTACGTGTCCTGCTGTCACGGCTGCTCTGGTTTGACAAAAAAAAGGTTTTTAAGTGCAAAAAAAAGCTATTTGATGTCTCAGAGGTGTCTAATATGTAAGTAGGTTCTTTTTTTCTTGCACATTTAGGTCAAATATAGCTTTTTTTAATGTGTTCGGTGACTCCTGGGCAACGTGAATTTTGGGCTGTGTATGCAGATCTTTAATAAATGAGCTGCTGCAGTTATTTTGGTCGATGCAGCCAGGTTATTAGAGTGACTAAGAGCTCTCAGTCGTGCAGATGAGGCTGCTTTGGCTCCCTTTCCTCCTCCTCCATGTTTAGCAGATTGTGGAATGGAGGTGACTCACCGTGAATTCCATCTGTACGAAGGTGGATGGAAAGCGGCTCCATCGGGCCAGAGTTCTCCGTTTATATCTGCAGAAGCAGGATTAACCCTTTGGAGGTGGAGACTTCGGGGCGAATAATCGGCCCTCCTGCCTTGTTGGTACTAAGGATATCCCTCAAAGTCCCTTTTTTCCTTGTTTTTTCCACGGTGGTGTCTTCAGCCTGTAATGATTCAGCAGAAAATACTGCAAACTCGTCGTGCCGGGATTCTACGAAGGGCCCGGAGTCCGCCTCGGCATGGACGCCCACTTGACTTTAATTATTCCAGCTGACTGGTCTCGTTAGTCATTAACCCAATCTGTCCGTGGGAGGTTTTCAGGGATATTGGGCCAATTAAAGATCAATATTCCTGATCTTCAGCTGCACAGTGGCGGGCCTCCTGGCCGGTACCCTGTCAATGGGTGTCATTAGTGAGACCAACAAAGAAGATGAAGAACTGCCCAAATGTTGGCTCTCCCTGAACGCCCGTGCACACGGCTGGAAAGAGCAGCCTGACGGAGTCGTGAAAGGTTGTGGAGACTCAAACGTTCCGGCTGCTGAAAGGTCAGAGCTCTTTGTCAGGGAAGAAAGACGTCCAGTCCAGGTTATTCCACCCGGAAACGCCGCTGCCCTGGAGGGAGACGTATTTTAGGAGGTGCTGGCAGTTCAAATGGCAAATCATCGTCATAAATATTCACCGCGCTGGCTTGCTTTTGGTGAACTTTTCCCGTTTCTGCTCCGATCATCGAGACATTTGACAGAGCGTTTATAAAATAATGACCTCTGAGTGAATAAAATAGAAGATAAATCCAATTTTACTGGACAAACAAGCAACCGAGCTCTGGCAAAAGAAGAGGCTCATAAATATTTCAACAACTGTTGCGTTTTTACTCATCACACACACACACACACACACACACACACAAAGCGAGGCTGTGCACGCTGTGTCCCAGTGGAGCAGCTATTTTTAGCTGGGATGGAGCATGTCAGTCGGATGCTTCGGACCGCCATCACACACCCTCGGCCAATTAATCGTTGGGCCACTCAGCAGGGTCAACCGGAAGGCCTCGAAAGGTCGTGACCTCGGAATCAAAGAGGAACTTCTTGAAAAACAAAATCTAGTCGGAGTGGGAGCTGCTGATCTCCAGGAACGCTCTGGTAGCACCGTGGGTGGAGGAGGCCGACATTCTAAAGCTTTTAGTCCCGCCCCCTTCCCACCGCCGTGCGTGGCTTCTGAGCTCTGAAGCGTTCCAGAGTCAAAAGTCCATCCAACGTGCACAGAGATAAAGACAGCAGATGTTGCAGCTGTGCTAGGCTAATGCTAATATCTCTGCTGGGATCTGCTCAGCGCAGCATTCGTTTCCATGGTGTCCCTGGAGCGTCCCGCCTCTCCCGCCTTCCCCTTTCAGCTTTTGTTCTCAACTACCGACAGACTTCCAAAAGCTTCACGGCAGCAGAAATGAAAAGTTTTCCCTCAGCCGTCTCTCTTATCTGGAGATGAAATCGTTCTGTTAGCGTTTAAACAAACCGCCGTTGGCCGGGGATGGCGCCGGTATCTTTGGATCTTGTTTACTCAGCCATCAGCACTCGTCTGTCTCTCCTCACCCGTCTCCATCTATTGTCTCCGTTGGACCCTTTTTAAGCACGTGCTCATCTCTCATGCACGCTCGGGCCATGTGATAGCATTTTTGGAACACCTCCATGTGCGAGGCCCTTTTAGCGCTGCTGGTTAGGTCACCGTCGCTCATCTTGTCTCCGTCCTGCCTTTCAGGTGCGGAACCTGTGCTACATGGTGACCAGGAGGGAGAAAATGAAACACACCCTGTGTGACCTCCAGGAGAAGATTTTCCACCTCCAGATCCAGCTGCTGGAAGAGGACATTGCTGGAGGTGAGACGGAGACAAATGAGACACCTCAGCTGTGGCTGGTGACGCCGCTACAGTGCGATGCTAAAGCCAGTTTCCTTCAGTCAAATCCTCCTAAGAGGTACATTTGTTGGAGACGGCCCATCGCTGATGGAAAACAGGACGTGTGAACCTGTCTGCTGGACCAGATGCTGCTGTGTTTGCTAGATTTCTAATCCCACTAAAGTGACAAAGCTTTTTTTTTATATTATTTATATTATTTTTATTCATATTATACAATTTTTTTTATATTATTTCAATGAAATACATTCTTTTTCCTGCAATAATGTAGTGTTTTTTACTATTTTACTGTGAATTTGGAAGCTTTTTGTTAGCTTTCTGAAAACCTGTTAAGAGATTTTCACTGGCTAGTAATTTTAAGGTCGGTTTAATTTCTGAGTGTGTAGGAGTGTGTAGGAGTGTGTAGGTGGGTGGTTAGCGTGCTCAGTTTGCAGTGCTTATCACCTGCAAGGAAGGCTGCACACGTAGATGGGAATATTACACTTTCGCTTTCTCTCCTGCTTGGCTGTTTCTTACTAACACACTCACATTGTACACACACACACACACACACACACACTCAGGCACACTGCAAAGCCCCTGACTCAGCAGATTGCTTCCATTAGGTACCAGAAGCTGTGCTGTTGGCATTAAACAGCCATATCTATTCACACTTTAGATAAGAGAGAGAGAGAGAGAGTGTGTGTGTGTGTGTGTGTGTGTGTGTGTGTGTGTGTGTGTGTGTGTGTGTGTGTGTGTGTACAGCAGGATAGTGAACGATGAGCTTGTCCGCTGTAATGATTTGTTCTGTCCCTCACCTTGTACCTTTCACTTTCCTCTCCAGTTCTTTATCCTCTTCTTTTCCTTCATGCTCTCCATTAATCTCTTGTCTTTTTCACCAGTTTTCAGAGAAAAAAGTGAACTCTTTCTCTCCTTTTCTCTCTTGCGTGCAACACTGACACATTTCCATTTCCTGTTGTTAGCATGGCTCCTCAGATGGGCTCCGTGTTTGTGAGAGAAAGGAGGAGAAAGTTAGAGTAAAGGATGAGAAAGGACAAAAGGGTGAGAGGAAAAATGAAAGGGTGGAGAAGAGCGAGAGGGACGTTAGTGGCTGGTTAAAGGGCAGGAGGCAGAGATGACGGCGGGGAAACACTGGCCTAATGAGCTCAGGTAGAAATAAACCCAGAGAGACCAAACTTTTCCCAAAGGAGGGATGGAGGGGGGACAAAAGAGGAGGGATAGACGTGAGACAAAAGAGGCAACACGGCGGTTTATTGAAGGTTTCCGCTGCTGATTGAGTTGCGGTGAGATTAGAAGCGGCAGGAGCCTCGCTGGGCTCCAGCCTTGCCCCAAAGCGACCGGCCAGGGAGGTCAGAATGGAGGGGTGCAGAACAATGGCCTCCCGGAGATAGGGTGGCTCCAATGAAAGGGAAAATGACCATTTCGGAGCTGCGAAGAGTCATTTGCTCCTTGCTCCTTGCTCCTTAGTTTAGCCCGCTGGCACCATTAACACTCAGGCTGCTCAGATCCGCCTTTCTTTCCCACCTGAATCATTTTCTCCATGAAAAACTCATCTTTAACCAGCCTAAACCAGCGAAAACCTCGTGGTAACTAGGCTGAAAATGCTCTAAGATGCACCAAAAGAGAGTGTTTTAGTTACCCCCCAACGCTGACACACACACACCAAGATGCAGAAACCTGCGATCTGCTGCGGCGACGCTGCCGATCCCTCAGCCGAAGGCCCGACGGCAGGCAAAGTTCCAGCGGAAGCGGCAAACTGACTAAACCGATTCTGTCTCCCTGCAGAGAAAAGCCAGAGAGGAAAGAGGAAACAGAATGGAGTGAAGGAGAGAGGGAAGGAGAGGAGGAAGAGTAGTCCCCAGAAGAAAAAGGAAAAGTTGTCAGAGAACGGCTCCCTGCTAAAAGAGCTAGGTACACTGTGTGTGTGTGTGTGTGTGTGTGTGTGTGTGTGTGTGTGTGTGTGTGTGTGTGTGTGTGTGTGTGTGCGTGCGTGCGTGCGCGTGTGTGTGTTGCAACATACTACTTTTGGTACTAGCAGTACCGAAACACTAAATAAAATTTTTAAAATACTAAATTCCACCAGCAAAGTTCTTTGACCTTTAGTTTAGCTTGGGTCAAGGGTTAAACTTAGGGTCAAGGTCAGGGGCTGGGTAATTAATCATAGCTTCTAAAGTCCTCACAAAGATAGAAAGACCAGGTTGTGTGCGTACCATCTTTCATTCAATTTCATTACTTTTTTTTAATTTAGAATATTTTTTCAACCCTGTCCAACTTTGTAGATACATTTACAAAAATGTATCTCTTATTTGGAAAAAAAAGTTCATTAGTGTCAGAATGAGGTGTGTAATGTCTCGATAACGCGTTTAGCTTGTCAGAAGATCAAGCTGCCGACTGGAAACGAGTGTATTTAAATGTGCCGCTGTGACAGACAGACAGGCGGGACGATAACGTCTCCCAGCGGAGATTGATGGACACCTGGGTGGCTGGAATTCACTCGCTGGCTTTTGTCTCGTCAAGGCGAGACAAAGCGTCCGTCAGATCTGTGGGGACACACACCGTCGCTCCGTCGCCGTCCCCCAAAGAGCAGTTCTGATGCCGTTCCTTTTTATTTTCCCCGACAAAGACCTGACGCGCTCATTATTCCGCTGCATTATTGCTGGTTTTAGGACCGATCTTCATCAGTTCCTGACAGGTTCTGTCTAAAACCATCAAAAAACGGTAAAATTGGGCCATAAAAGCCAACATAATGCAGATGGACGTTTGACAATAATGACTCCGGTAATGGATGAGCGCTCTAATATTTGCAGTAAAAAAGGATTTAAATAAAATTAAATCAATTATCTTTTACCATCAGTGGTATTAATCAAAAAGATATATAGTTGTATAGGTGATTTTATGGTGACATGCCCACAATAGGATCATTTGGTCTAAACAAGCACGTATTTGCCATTAAACAGACCTGTTTTTGGAGGTAAACTCTACAAACGTGACCCCGATGCCCCGGCTTCACCAGCATTTACGGCTCCAGTGTGTTTATGGAGAAGCTGTTGGTTTTCACAGAATAAAAGACAGAAAAAACGAATATAACCCAGGATTCCTGCCGCATTTGTGTGGGTGAGTGGGAAAAAACCAAAACAAAGATGAGCGGAGCGGCGTTCTCCCGCGTTGGGAAAGTTTCCTCCTGTAGGACATCACGTGGGCGGAGGCGTGCTGCAAACCGCTGCTCTTACTCTCGCATCTCTTGAATATTCTGCTGAAAACCGCAGGGAGCGTTACGGCATCAGAGGGGCTCGCCCCTGACGCACGGACACGTTTATTCACTTTCCTCTCCCCTTCACCCACACCGCGCATAATTAGCCTCCATTTTTACAGCCCGAAAGGTCGTTCGGGAGCGAAGACGATTGAAGGGTGCGAAGGCCTGATAATATGCCAACAACGGCAGCGGCGGCGGCGCGTTAGCGCCTCTGTTCTTTCCTGTGATCTCTGGAAAATGAACATGACAGAATGTCGCCGGCGGCTCCTGGAATTGGCTGACAAAGACTCCCCGCTGTCAACAAAGGAGGGAGCCTGGATATTCTCCGGCTCCGAGCGACGGTAACGCTCCCCTGGAAGCGCCGGCTCTGCCTCCGGTTTTTTTATCGCTCCGCCGGAAGAACTGGCAATATTGGTGAAAAGAGAAACACGGATGGCGTGAGCGGCGGTAACCTAGGTTACCACAGACACGGGAAGGCCTGGTTTAGACTCCGTTGACACGTGTGACGTTAGCGACACCAGCACCAACTCTCGTTTAACTCATCCTTCTTCCTCTCTTAGGAACTCACCGATGTTGTCTTACTCTGAGTGTGTGCACGCGCATGGGTGTATGTCTTTGTACATGTTACCTAATGGAGCCCAGTGTGAGCATTTCACCAGTAAAGTGAGGACATTTCCCCAGGGAGGATCTTAAATCCCTCCGTCTGACACGTGTGAATGTCCTCTGGTCGATACAGATGATGTCCACCAAAACAAGGACGTTTTCCCATCTTTTCTCCTCTTTTAATGATGAATGTTTTGGGCCTTGTGTCACCTGTTGGTATCTCTCTCTCTCTCCTTCCCACCATTTCTCTTCCTCTGTACACGCCCTCCCCCAGGTTTGTCCAAGTCCTTCCCCCTGGATAAGTCCCTGTTTGACAGCTGGCTGGCCCAGTCGGTCCAGATCACTGCTGACGACATGCTGAGCCAGTGGACTCTCGGGGCCCAACATCGAGACAAGAGCGGCAGTCTGCTGTCCGATCAGGTAGCGTAGCTTGTAGCTTAGCATGTAGCCTGTATGAGTGTTAGCTTCTCGCTGATCTCTTCTGTTCCCTAGCTCCTTCAGGGTGAGGAGAGCCTGTTGAACCTCATGATGGAGAACTCCATGCAGTCCACTTGGAAAACCCCCCACCTGGGCCGCAAACAGCGAGGGAGCAGCAAGTCGCGTCCTCGGGGGCCGTCGCAGTCCCCGTCCCCCGGCCTGCCCCCTCCGCTCCTGTCTGCCGCCGCCACCTCGGCGGCCTCCAGGCCCTCCTCCACCAAGAATCTGTGGGTGAACGTGCAGGAGAAGTTCAGCCACCTGGGCCAGAGGGGGGAGCGGTCCCGGAGCTCCCTGAAAGCTCTGCACCACCACTTCCACCAGCACCAGAGCAGGAATTCGGACCTGCGCAGGGACCCTCCCCCACAGCCGCCCATCTCCAAGATGGATTCCTGCCACATCTCGGAAGATCACGACCGGTGGGAAAGCGTTCACTCTGGGGGCGGCGTGGCAGCAGGGACCAGGTCTGGTTTCAGCACAAGCTCCTCCCTGGCTCCGGCCTCTAGCCCCGGCCTCGACACGGGGACCCTCCTGCAGAGCAGCGTTCCGCGGCTCCGCGTGTCCCGCCAGGCTAAATCCAGAGGGAGGAGCTTCGGCTGCGTGGAGGACCTGGAAGCTGTGCGTCTGCCGCTGCCTGAAAAGGACCGACTGGAGGCTGCGGAGACCGACGGGTACTTCTCTGACGGCGAGCAGAGCGACGTAGACACGCGCTCCGGCAAACGCAAACTCCGATTGCCGCCGTTGCATTCGCGGGAGCGAGGATCTGCTGAGAAGGAGCGTGCTAGCGTCCTAAAGCACCGAGATAGCGGGCACGCACTCAAGTCGCCGTGTGGAGGCTCCAAACACACACCGTTGTGGTCGCGCTTCATCGCTCACCTGCTTTCTTCTTGGGATGACTATGAATGTAGCTGTTTGCCCGGCGTGCGGTTGAAGCCCTCCACCGGACCGGAGTCTCCACCGTTAGCTTCCCACACAAGGACCAGCTCTGCTCTGTTTGCTTTGATGCGTCAGATTGGCTCCCCTCCTGGGATTGGAAGGACCCGACCCTGGCGGTATCGACCAGGCTCGGGGGACAAACACTTCTGGGCATTATTGTTTTTACTCTGATTCCTGATGGTTTCCGGGTCTGCTGCCCTCCCGGTCTGAGAGGCCCCCAACGAGTCGTCCTTTTCCCAAATACGCCAGCGTGAAGACGTCGGCGCCAGATCTGCTCTGACTAGAAACAGACGTCAGAGACGCGGGACAGTGTGTGTTCAGCCTTGAAAAGCACAACCAGCCGGTCACAGGAGCAGCGATGCAGGCGTTTATGCTGGTTCGGGGGCTGGGGTCAGCCCTCGTTAGGTCGTTAGCCGCCAAACCTTTGCGCGATGGCCGCTTTCCGTTCTCGGTTCGCCGATCTCTTTTTTAATCCTTTGAGAAAATTCAACGTAGAAAACTGTGCCTTCTGTCACTCACCCGGTGCCCCTAGCCCCCCCCCCCCCTCCCCCATCCCCAGCCAAGCCTATCGCTCAATCAATACGCGGATGGATCAGATTGGTAACAATCAAAGGGATGCCCTGTCGAGTGTAGCTAACATAGTGCCTGAAGGATGTATCGCAGCATTTGCCAATAATCAGAAAAAGCTTCTGCTCCGTTTAGCAAAGCAGAGTCTCGCCGCACTATCAGTGCAAAGAGCTGCATACTGCCCCCTGCCCCCCCAAAGGTGTTACTGCAGCCCAGAGCCGTCGGTAAGCCGGGTTTGTCCAGGGTCTGCTGTGAGGTGGTTCAAAGACTTGTAATCTGGATACGGCTCCGTGAAAAACGACACAAAAAGAACAACGGTTTCAATAATCTACTGGGTTTGTGTTTGAATTTCATTCAGAATCACAAAGATGTTCCAAAGATCAGCACCTCCGGCCTCTAGATGATGGGCAAAGGTGACCAAAGCGCCTGATCAAGTCCCAAAAACCACTTTTACCGACCGCCCGTGTTCGTCTATGCAATTAAAGACGTGGCTTGAGGACGATGCCGACCTACGCAGGTTCTAGGCACCAGCGTGGCCGCCGCCGACACACCACCTGGACAAGCTCTGGAAACCGACGGCTGTGGCGCCCGTCCTCCTCTTCCTAGCAGCAGGACGACGTAGGAATGGGCTTCAGAGGCCCGCGTGGTTCCTGATTGGAGCTGTTTGTAAATTTGGTATTGGAAAATGACAATTTTGTTGTCCTCTCAGAGTTGTATTTTGTACTTAAAGCAGTCCGTGGTATTCTCAGGGTTTCAAAATCTTAATAAAAGGTTAGGAAAATTTATTGGAAAGTGACATTAGACAGATATAAATATATAAATACACATGTATTTTATATCCTAGACAGTATATATATAAATATAATGATTTGTGTATGTCTCAATCTCCGCTGGTTAAATTCCGACATGACTACTAAGCAAGTTCCTTCTCCGGGAACCACAGAACAAGCAGAGCAGAAGGCAGGACCCAAGGAAAGCCCTTTCTTTCCGCCCCCAGCTAGAAGCCCCGCTCCCGTTGCCCTTTCCAGCGGTGTTCTGTCAGTCGCCGGTGATTTTCAAAGGGCTGCTCGACCCAGCGCCGATGCGTGTGTACCGACCTGGCGCCGGAAGTGACCACGCCAAAGATCGGACGGCGCGTTCACAGCTTCTCCCCGCAGACACACACCAGTGAGGAATGTCCGTGACTACGGTCCAGGTCAGCTGGTCAGATGGTTCGAACCTCGATGCCTCCTGGTCTCCATCCAGAGTTGTTACAATTCCCCCCGAAGCCCCTTCGGAAAACGCCAAATGCTGCTGAGCTGAAAACCCCGGCAGAGCTGGTGAAACAGGGTCATAAAGTTCCAGATGACTAGTTTTTTTATGGATGAATGGTCGCGAGTTTTTAGGAGGTCGGAGCAAAGCGTCCCGTTGTCCGGGAGACGGAGCGGCGTTCTGTCTCCTCCCAGCTTCAGGTGTAGCCGTCAGACGGACGGACGGAAAGACAGACCCACCCTTCCACGCGAAAGGGTGCCGCCAATTGCCAAACACTGTTGCAGAATCAGCGGTTCAGGAATAACGCGACCAACAACCGTCAGGGAGACCGAGCGCGGCGTCGCTCCAGGACTGTAACCGGGCCTCGGCGCAGAGTTCCCCGTCGCCCGGACGTGAAAGCGCGACCTGGCTTCAACGCTCGGCGTTCTGAGTAGCCTGTTTTTGTAGACCGGTATTAGTCAAAGGCCTGGCGTTTACGGCCTTATCGTGGTAGCAGGTGCCAAGGCGGCACAGCAGCGGAAGGGCAAAGGTCATTTTCATGTTCTCCTCCGTTAGGTGAGTTGTTTGTGGAGAAATAGTCCTTTTTTCTTCTTCTGTGCAGCCTTGGCATACACAAACTGGTTGTTAGTCTATATTTACAGCGTGGCTTCGACGCCCTCTCCTTCCACTGGGTAGATACTGTAGATGTTTTACAGGTTCTTTTTTTTTATCAGTAACAACAATACACACTTAGCTTCTGTCTTCTGTGTGGTACGCTGCTGCGGGTGTTGGCTAACGGCCCACAACAACACACTCTGATCACCTCCCAGGTTTACAGCTCTATTTACATCTGATCCGAACACGTCCTTCCAGATTCTCCTCCTCCAAATGTATTAATCAAGCTGGTCGGTTCTGTGCCGCTTAAATAGACGGATGGGAACAGAACGGCTATTAGCCGGTCACAAACACGGCTACACACAACCATCGACGCTGTTGTAAAACACTCGGAGAGGCGTCGGCGCACCGCCCGGGGCCCGGTGTTCCTCGGAACCGCTCCGGCTGGACTCCAAACTGGCTGGCAGACGAGGAGCGTGTTCGTTTCTACAGATTTAGGACAAAAACCTCCAGTTCTGCTGAGATGGTTCAGAGAAATGGCAGGTAGAAGCGTCATGGACTACACTTCATCCAAACGCCACCAATCGACCATTTTCCCAAATCAAAAATGCAGATTCTCCAATTCTCTCGATCCATCACGGGCCGGTTTCTAGCTGAAAGGTCAGTGAAGCCGCGGTTTGACTCTTTTCTGGAGTTCACTGGTCCTCACCACCACCGCCGTCCCATCGGGCTCCGGCCCCCCTGGGTGAGCGCTCCGTGCTTCCTGTCTCCAGTCAAAGTGTCCCACCTCGGCTTCACTGCCCTCCGCCAGCCGCACAAGCCCACGCAACCGCGTACCACCGGAGTGTGTGTACACAACTACAATAATGTATGACACTGTTCCAATCCTAGAAACAGTATCTGTGTTTGAAAAAGGCTTTTCTTTTCTTTTTTTAGTCTTCTGTAATGCTGTAGCTGGCCGCCGTGACTCGCATCCAACCTGAACGCTGACTCATTTTCTGCTTCCTCCTTTCCCTTTTTTTTTTTGTCGGTGGTTTGGTGTCCTCGCCGTTGGGGGGTGGGGGAGGAGGAGGTGCAGACGGCGCAGATGGGAGGTTCAGCCCAAAAGAAAAGAAGCCGGGGAGGCGGAGATGAGCTTATTTGTCGAGCGTAAACGAGTGGAGTCAAAGGCGCAGCTGTGATTTCTTTGATTGACAGCCCAGAGTTTACGTCTCCGTGCTTTTATTGATCAGCAGAAGAAAAAGCCGCCGCTCTGGCGATCAATAGGTTAAGTGAATGATTAGGAGATGGTTGAGGTGAAGCTTTGACCCTGAGAGAAGCTCCTGCCCCCAGAAGCCCCCGGAGGCAGATAGATGGATGGATGGATGGATAGATGGATGGATGGAAGACGGGTGCAGTTTTCTACGGGAAACATCGCCCCACTAGTTGCCTTTCTGCCATTTTCATCTCAAATCTGGAGCAACCAAACATAACAGATGTGCCTTTTTTATGCCTGAATGCTAAAAAAGAAGGGAAAAGGAAGGAAAAGAAGACTGTCATTGAGATTCAGGAAGCAGGGAAAGGTTTTAGAAACAGAACCTCCCATCTGCACAGACCCTCCACCCGTCTCCGCCATCCTCAGTCCTCAGAAAAACAGAAAACAAACCCACCCTCCGGTTCCATCCATCCGCCCACACCTTCCCCTCCGCCCGTGTCCTGTCCAGCCGTCAGAGATCCTGGCTTTGTGATGATAAAAAAAAGAAGAAAAAGAACTGTGTGTAGCTTTAAGGACAGATAATGACGGGCACGTGTCTGTGGGGAACGCGTGAGGAGGGGAAAACGTTGCATTCTGCTCAGAGATGGACGGACAGAGAGGAGAGGTGTGTTTACCGAAGCAGAGCCAGAGCAGCAGGCAGAAAGTACAACTTGTTCTCTCCCCACTCGTCTGTTTGCTGCCTGTCCACACACTCAGCTTGACAGGCAGCTAATTGAGACAGCACCACACGCACTCCTCTTTCTCCCCTCCCATGGCCACTTTATTTCTCCCTTTATTTACAAACGGTGGGACACAGCCGGTCCGAGTGTGTGACAGCGTATTTGGGCCCCTGAACACTCTTGATCCTCGTTCAGACAATAAAACAGCGTCTCACAAGGACGGTGGCAAAATTCTGTCAACAGCCCAATTATCTCAACACGTCTCCCTCCACAGCAGAAAATAGGCCCCAACACACAGATGTGAAGTTGGAGAGGAAAGACTGGAGAACCACTCGTTCAGCAGCGGCTCCCCCACCGTCCCTTCGCCTCTGCTTTCCCCTTTCAGGCGTCTGGGAGGCCCCACGAGGCCGTTCGGCGCCGGGGACCCTTCACCTCCAGGTGGAAACCTCGTCTGGAGAAACCACCACTCCTCCCTCCCTCCCTCTCTCTCTCTCTCTCTCTCTCTCTCTCCTGGTTAGATTTGTTGACTTCATTCCTCCCCCATCCTTGACCTTAGCGTGTTTCCTTTCCTGATCTCCCTCCACTGCCGTCTCCATAACAACAAACATGTCTCCTGATATATTTATTGGATCTTATTGTTGAAATGATCCGTTTCCTCTCTGCTCTCCGATGGAATATTCCGTGCTCCGGGGCTGCTCTGAAGTCCTTTCCCTCCTCTTCCCGTCTTTTTTTTTTTGCCCTCAGAAAGGTGTGGGGGTCTCTGCTCTCAGTCCGTTCTGTCCTCCGATCCGCATCCGTTCTTTAACACAATAATATGAATGTTGCAGGAGTTTATCCTTCTGTCCTCTGTGTTTCAAAGAATTTTGTGCCATTTGTTAATAGCAAAGAAAACTATCGAACCTATATGAAAAAAGAAGCTATTTTAAATTATTTTTTGGCTTTTTTGCTATATTTATTTTCTTGTATTAGAACCTTCTTTGTAGGTGGGGAAAAAAAACCTGAAAAATGTATTTTTCATTAGTGCGAAAATCCTATTTTCTTCCTTTTTGTACAATTTTAATGTTTTAAGCCCGCACTTTGAAAAGCAATATGACGATGACGGTGTTCTCTGTGGCTGTACCTGCATGCTGTTTGTGTTGCCTTAACCATAGCTGCGTCCCAGCCCCACCAACCTGTACCCCCCCCCAACCTCCGGCCTCATCTGGTGTCCCAGTCCCACCTGATCCAGACCAGTTCAGTGCAGTCAATAAAGCAGTGCTTTCTGTGTTTACACACACACCTGTCGGCTTCTCTGCTCATCACACACACACACACACACACACACACACATCTGACCAAACACATCCAGGAAGAGGAGACTTGAAGCCAGTCGTGACCTCGGGGTCATCGCCGCTGACGGGAGGCTGCGGCTTCGCTCTGGCTCAGACAGACGGGTGGAGCGGAGCCGCTCAGGCATCCAAACCGGGAAAATCCAAAGGAAAAAAAGAGATTCCGGTGCCAGAGGCCTGAATCTGCAGCCAGCACAGCAACCTGCCAAGTCAGTTCTGGAGCATCTTCACAACACAAACGTGCAAGTCTGTCTGCAGCCTCGAGTCCGATCTTTGAGAAAATGTGCAGTGAAAGGAAAAGACGTGGATCCGATCACCGTTCCACACCCACCATGTCAGGAGCTGCGGGTTTTAGGGTTCGTTTTACAACTAAAATGTTGTAAAACGAACCCTAAAAGTCTCAAAGACATTTAAAAAACGTCCATATTTTGGTGCGAACAGCCTGGTAACCCTCTTCAGAGCAGCTACAGCAGATCACCAGTCTTGTTACCCAGGTTCTCTCTCTCTTTTCATCAGTTTCTGATCCCCGGGGTCCCTTCTCAGCCCCCAGGACACGTCCTCCCGCCCAGGCCGGCAGTTTCATGTGCTGGAGGTCGGAACCAGGCGAAGCAACAGCGAGCTGAAGGGTCGGGGCCGCCGGGGTCGGACGCGTTCCCCAAGAGCGGTAAGTCACCTCCAGAAGAAACAAACAGCGGAAAAGAGGGGAAAAAAGGAGGACGGTTTGTTTCTGCTGCTCTTGGTCCGCGTCCAGGACACGCAGGGACCGAGCTCTTCCCGTCGGACCCCCTCTGTAAACACTCCGAGGGAGCCGAGGAGGAGCGAGGCTGGAACACCGTTAAAAACAAGAGAGGCGCCAACCAACCGGGAGGAGAACAGCAGACGCGCCTTCCAGGATCAGACGAATCCGCCCACCTTTTACTCCAAATTCAGTCTCAGAGCCGTTAGAATCATTTCACATATTCAGATTTTTTGGGTCCCTTTTTGCAACTGGTAGAGGTCAAAGGTCAACCTCAGAACGTCACTTTCTTCAGATGCCTGCTCTCCTGCTGATGCAGCACATTTTCATCTTCATTTTAAACCGGTGAAGGTGGCTTCCACCACCGTCTCATTTATTATTTCTCCTATGGCAGGTTGGAGCTCCGGTTTATTTACTCCTCCAGTGGAAAAGAAGCGCAGCCTCGGGTCCCATTTCCCTGGTTTTCATTCCCTTGTTTCTTCTTCCCAGAGAAGTCATCCTCAAAGACAAGTACATGAAAGCGAGACGTCTGCAGATGGGAGACAAAGGGTAAGAAACTTCACCATACGTCCACTGAAATGTAGATCTACCCGTGTTATTAATACTAAAAAAACATGATCACTTAGTAGGTTTAAATTTTTTGGAAATTAGACATGACAGCTCTGGTTAGAATTAATATAAATAATGTGAATTCATTAATTTACAGGTTAAAGTTGTAAATGAATGAAAATCTAATGAAGCGTGATTGAATGACTGGTTCTGTGTGTGGGATTCAAGGGTTCGGTGGTGAAGGTATCAGAGCTCCTGTACTGGCCCCTGGTGGCCCCAAACTGGATTAATCCGTCTGTGGAAAAGCAAAGACGTCAGAAGAAAATGATCTGGGCAAAAGCACAAGAACCGAGCCGTCATGGTGAGTTATGAGAAATAATAAGGACGGAAAACATCCTAGTAACGACCTACACTAATGTACCCCATTACTCTAATTTAAAAAAGAATTTTATAGGCATTTATTAAGCCCCCTAAGTGCTTAAACTTTCCGTTAGCTTTAACGGGACACTTTTTATAACGTGCATGTTTACTCTAAATATCACCTCTGGTGCAGCAGCGTGTCATGTGATCAGCTGCAAAAATGATGTGTCATTGCGTGTGTGTGTGTGTGTGTGTGTATACCCATAAATTCGGGGGGGAGGGGGGAGTTACATAACAGTAAGAAAAACCCATGGGTGCTTTTATTTTGAAAGTTTTCAGTGACACATGGTGTCCATCTGAGGGTCCTCAAGGCTCAGGCGTCCATCTGCCTTTTAACGTTACACACGTCTTTTATCGTTTATCCGTCAGCACGCCCAGCTGCACGTCCACGCCTGCGCCTTCGCATCCGTCCGTCCCAGCGGGGGGGCCTCCGGGCTCCTGCTGGAGGGCCCCCAGGCCTGGTTAAAGCTCCATCAACGAAGTCTGAAATCCCCAGGTGACCTCTGGGCCTAAATGTGGCTTCAGGCTATGAAAACAGGTCCAACTGCAGCCCGTTACTCCACTTTATTAATTTTTACTGAAGGAATACCTGTTAATCATACAAAAAATAGCATTATGGATCAATGTTAAAGTTTGTTATTCATTGAAAACATTTATTACATTTCTTTAATGGTGCAAACAACAGCGAGCTGGAACAGCTCGTCTTTGTCATGATGGGGGGATTGAAACAGACACAGAAACAGAAAAAAAAAAACGATTGAAGCTCAATTCCATCATTTCTGCATTCATTTACAGGGGAAGTTATGGCATCTTCGTCCCCTCCTACGGTATTATGGTCAATAAAACTCAAAAGAAGGCATGCATAATAGTCTCTAATTCACATATAAAGGATACCACTCTGGAAAAAGATCCATGTACGATGTCCAGGTACATTTCATATAGGTTTCATGGTCCCTTACTAAAGTTGTGGTCTATATTGGATCCTCGTGCATCTGTTGGTTACTTACTTCCAAAAAAAAAAATCGCTAGCCTGTGGTACAACCTTTGACCCCTGCACTTGTTCCTCCGTCTCCTCCCGTTTTATTCTGAAAATCCGCTTATTTAAATAGTTTCATGTGCCGAACGTGGGGCCGCCTAGTTTCCTTCCACGACACCACCTCCCCTCTTTAAAAAGAGGCACCGGCAGACGACCTGGATCCACTTAGGTCTACGGTGCCCAGGAAAAAAAGAATGGTATCAAAAGGGGTTTAAACATGGAGGATAAATGCAATAGTTCTTGTAATGACGACAGCCGTGCGCCCAGATCCAGGCCTGCGTACGAGGCCTCGCCTTTTATTTACTGAAATGTTGAGAATGAAAAAAAAAAAAAGAAAAAAGGACAAGAACAGACTGACCCACGGAGACGCAACCCCATGTAGAACGAACGTCTGTGCGGTTATAAAAGTGTGTACTGCAAATATCCGACTAGGCTGCTCTTCTGCTGCTGGAGGGGGAATAAAAATGGAATCATGTACAGATTTACAGCTACGATGCTTTACCCTCACACTCAACGGATGGTAGGAAAGTGGGAGAGGGGGAAGGAGGACAGGAACGCGCGCGCGTGTGTGTGTGTGTGTGTCTGCGCATGGGTATAATTCTCAAAAAGCTGAACCAAATGTTCCACCGATAAAAGTCTATTTGGATCAAGTTGTAACTGGTTTCTCTGGAGGTGAAGGCAGACTGGTGGACATGGAGCTGGGCGTGGTGGTGGTGGTGGGCGTCTCGAGTGGCTGGGTTGAGCATCCCCCCTCCTCCTTGGATGATGATGATGATGATGGCGGCGGCGGCGGGTCTTTACTCGATGTAGTTGGAGAGCCAGCGGAATCCTTCGCCGTAGCCCTGCCGCTTCAGCACGCTGCACATGAACACCTCCAGCGGTCTCGTGTTCAGCTCCTTCATGGGAACGGTGCCCTGGGGGTCAAACACAGCGAGGGGGGGGGCCTCAGGACACGTACCGGCCAGGCTAGCGGCAGCGCTAACGCGAAGGGCTCCGCTGACCCACCTTTCCTGTCGTCTGTCCGTACAGTCCAAACATTTCCCTCAGCCTCTCCTCGCTGATGGCCTCCGGTCTGTCGATCTTGTTGCCCAGGATGAGGATAGGCACGTTTCCGATGGTCTCGTCTGTCATTAACGCCTGAGAAACGACACGCAAATTAAAAACCCCCCACACGGGCGTTAGGAGACGAACCCGGGCGCCGCTGGGACGCGCGGCTGCAGGCCGGAGACGCTTACGTCCAGTTCTGCTTTGGATTCGCCCAATCTCTGAAAGTCTGCACAGTCCACCAGGAACACGACGCCGTTAATGGCCGGGAGGTAGTTTTTCCACACTCTGCGGGCTGCGAACACACACACACATGAGAAAAGTCGGTCCCACGGCGCTGGCGGAAGCCCCGGTGTGGAGGCCACCGACCCACCTTGTGCGTGGCCTCCAAGGTCGAAGGTGGTGAAGGTCATGCCGGCGATTTTGAGCTCCTCCGAGGCTGCGGGGACAAAGCCGAAGCTGAAGCGGGTGTCACGCTCGCGTCTGTGGGGCTGTGAGAAGGGGCTTACTTGGATGTAGGGTGGGCACGTGCTGTCCCAGTCTGTCGTCTTTGAGCATGTGCAGTAGCGTCGTTTTGCCGGCATTGTCCAGGCCAAGAAACACTAACTTGCCCGATTTCTTGTACAGTCCTGAACAGGGAAACAGCCAGACGGCCACCGCGTTAGCAAGTGTTAGCATTCGGGGTTTAAGCCGGGCTACGTGGAGCTAGTGATGGTTCAGGAAGATGTGAGGTTCTCATCAAGCGTTGGGCTAACGTCAGTAACAGGGTGTGAGTGGGGAGCCTGTTATAAACAACGGTGACGGGCTGAGAGAGAACAGAGCACCAACATCAGCCCCAACATAGCAGAAACCCGTTGCTAGGGGGAACCTTCTGGTGAGCGGGAGGAAGCCCCCGTTCTGTGATGACCAGCCCTCAGAGGTCATCACCAGGCTGCTCTCTTTTCTTGTCTGCTGCTTTGAAATCTGGCCAGTTTCTTTTCCACTCTGCCCAGTCGTTTCTGACGCTGGGGCCCGGCCAGCCAGACGGGCCCGGGTCCCCTGGGGGCTGACGCTGGCTGCTCGCGGGCCGGGGACTCAAACTTTCGGAGCTATTTCTGATGAGCGGTTGATCCAGAAACTGAACTGGTCTCCTGTTGAGTCACTGATACCGGCACCTGGCGGCGCTGGGGCCAAGTCGACTCTGCTGTTCGTCACCAGTACTCACGGCCGCTCCGCTTACTGGTTTGACAGGAAAAACAGGCCGATCGGCTTCATTGACACCGAGAATTTTTTTGGAAAGTATGAGTGGCTGCTACATGCCACCAACCAGATGAGGCAGGAAGGAGCGTTTAAAAATAGGCAGAGCTCTGTTAAAGTTTAAAAGCATTAAACATTTGCGTGTGATGACGGTACTCACCTATGAACTGTAGTACGTTACTGAAACTGTTATAAATCAAATCAATTAGGAATGACATGTCCGGGGCTGGTGAATCCTGAAAAGACAACCGGTCCAAAGAAAAAAGAGTGAAACGTCAATAAAGGCTATCATGCTAACCAGTTAGCATTTCAAAAACAGATGGATTATGATAATCAATACTCCCGTTTCTTAGCACATTGCTAAATATTGATTGCTTGTAATTTTATGCTATTGTACACTTGTTTTAAATGGGCATTTTTACACAGAAATGTGCAGATTGTGATGTTTGATGTGAACACTGACAGACAGCAGCGATGTCATCAATATAAGACTGAACGGATTCATTCACTATAGCCGACTATTTCACATAACAGCCCGGAAACGCGCTGGAATCTAAGGTTACGGCTCTTTTAAACCAACTGTTCATCCCAAGAAAAACATCCGAGGCCTAACAACGGCGGGAGGCAGGAGGGTGTCAGACAGGGGAGGAAAGGTGGGCTAAAACCAGGACCTTCTGACGGCTCCCCTGGCTGCCAGACGCTGGGATGCTTCTTCTAGAAGCTCCTCCTCCTCATCATCATCATCATCTCAGTTCTAGTAGGAAACCCCTCCTATGGGCCTCCCAAACAAATCCCAACCCCAGCATTCACAACAGCCAGGGAACTGTGATCCGTTCAAAACAAAGACAGGAGGAGAGAGTGAAAAATCAGTGGCTCTTTGTCCTCCGGAACACACTCCTTGTTTAGGAGCAGGCCTTCCGGTGGATCATATAATGAGAAAAAACACGACGGTTGGATTGATAAAACCCTTTTACTCAGTCGATGATTAAAAACAAACCCCCGACATCAGAATTCCCCCTCCTGGGAATAATGCCCGCCACATGATAAACAAACACACGCTCCCTTTCTAATAAAGTTCCGGAGGCTTCGGACTCGGCGGGCCGGAGCAGACCGCCATCGCCACTTACGCAACAGTCAAACAGCGACAGGGCGAAAGGATAAGGCTGCCAAAGTTCAAGAACATCCAAATACAGCTGAGATCCACGTCACTGGCTCCTGGCCTTCAGCCCCGCACGCTCCTAGCTGGCATTAGCGACCCCGAGCACGGCGGGACACACACCTTCCTGGGAAACTGTTTGACAGGAACTCAGAAACACTCCTGGCAAATAACAGTTAGGATAGAGCTAATACTGGAGTCTGCACACACACACACACACACACAGAAAAGCCCCTGGCTAACCAAGCCTGTCTGACAGCAGCAGACTTTTTTTGTGTTTCAAAGGAGTTTGATGTTTGTAGCTGTACAACATGTTAAAAAAGCACCAACCAACTATCACCCACAGCAGAGGCAAGAAAGGGTCACTGGGGCAATTTAAGCTAATTAAATCTATGATAACTCGTTTCAAAAACGACTGCACGACTGTTATTTCAAATCAATACTTTAAAACCGATATTTGCCAGTGTAATTTGACATTACTGACAGCAATGTTCAACGTAGTCTACCTAACTTTAAATTACTAAGTCGTTGTCAATAAGCGAAAAGACCCAAGAAATACTTGTAAATATGACACTTCTGAGAACATAATTGTGTAAAAGATCGGTGATTCTACTTTTTATCATGATCTCGACTCTGTGAAATAACAAAATTACAAGTTAAATGTTTCGAGTTCTCCCTTAAAAAGGTACAACAACGCCGGATAAATGGCATGTTGTCAGATACAGTCCAGCTACTGTCAATGTAGCAGCGGAGCTTGCTAACGTTTACCTAAGCGGCACCAACGTTGACCGCTCGTAATAGTTTTTCTTTGTCATTTTTGACAGTTACAGAAATACTGAAACGAGCTTATATACTTTTTTGTCAAAGTCAAGAAAGGCTAAGCTTGTAATACGCAGGTGTGAGGCCACCAAGTATGCTAACTAGCGAGAATCAACTAGCTACGTGTCATATTCTCTTAAGACGACGTTGAACAGAAGGGTTACAGGCTACGTTGGCTAATCGGCGTTAGCTTGAGAAATCACATATATAAAATAAACGCTGGAAATTAACAATAGCACACTTCTGTGTTTTAATTAAACATGCGAATATTGATGTAAACACAACGTAGGACTAATCACATTTTACATCAAAAACGGGTTCGTCAGATGAAAAGTAAGCTAACAATCTGGCGTTAGCAAAGCTAACATACCATCGTACGAAGCCGGGATAATTCGCTAGCCGAACACTCACATATGATCGTTATCTCTTCAACCTAATAAAAAATGTATCAAAAACCTACCCACTGTTTAGATGAAGACTAATTGACCCGATGCGTCTGGTCTTATTGTCATGTAAGTTGATCCCCTGGCAGGAAAAAAAAAACAGGGAGCCTGTAAGTGCCCAGGTCTTCCTCTCGTTTTTGGTGTGTAGCTCTGAGCCACGACGCAGCAATGGCTGTCGGAGAAGCCTGAGCTCAGCCCAGCCGCTTCCCCTTTACTTTCACAACAATCGTTCCGGGGGGACAACTGCGCCAAGTTCGGTTCGGTATATGTACACAACCAATCACCCAAAAAATATAAGTCTGGGTGGCAAATTAGCAAATTAATAGTATCTCACAATTTAATAAATTTTAATTTGATATTTATATGGCAATGTAATGGAAATACACGTTTAGAGAGTATACCTATAGCTCTTTCCCCCAGTTTATTAGTCTACTTAAATATGGCATTTGTAATGTTTATCATTTTGGCCTCCTCACGTTCATCTTAAGGTGCAAACGTTAAAATAATCCTAATGATTAAATATGACACGAAAAACGGACACGATGTGACTTAAGTAACGGTTATTTTGTTTCTGGTACTGTCGTAAATCCAGAACACCGGAGGAAATGCCACGTGTACACACTGCGCATGCGCGACAGTTTTTACGTCGCTCCTGCTGGGTGATTCTAACTTCCGGCGAAGTGTCTCCACAAGATTATTCCGCTCAGGCCTCACCTAACTTACCCGTGGCTACTTGAACCGGGCTTCTGCCGTAGCCATGGCTCTGTGAACGCTAACAAGTCCACTAATTCACTTGTTTTCGAAAACTCAGAGACGTCGGCGGGGACGCTACTTTGATTAAACACCGCTTTCTGCTAACCGAAGGTTTAAACGTCACCTCTCGACTAGCAGGTAGTTGGCTAGCTGAAGGCGCAGCTAACTCTTCGCCTCACAAGCGCCTCTAACTTAGGTCCTGGTTTCTATTTCAAGATGTCAACTGCGGGATTTAATTCCCAGAACGGGACAGGGACCGGACAGTCTTATACAAACGGTAAGTATTATTTTAAATATACGAACTGAAGCCGAGGAAAAGTAGCTGACATTAGCAAAGTTAGCACTTAGTTGTTTGTGTTTCCTCTCTGTATTTGCTAAGCATTAGCTTCATAGCTCGCTGAACAGCATTGCGATTTGCGATAACCCAGCGAGAGTGAATTTTCAGTTGGGTTTGCGTAACCGGGGCTAATCTGTAGTATTACAGCTCTCAGTTAGGTCGACAAATACTTTCTGCTGTGCCGGGTGCTCCCCCTGTACCTCTGAATTACGTACATTTTGTCTTATTGATGCAGATGACACACCAACAGGTTGATAACTAAATACAACAAATGTCACATTGTCGACTTTACTGTTCATCTTTTTCCTCTAATCCACTGGACCGTAAGTGTCATAGTCACCCTTCGTTGACCTGTCAGGCTGTTCAGAACTTTCTAACGACTTGGCAGGAGTTAGGTTTGTGTCTCTTTCTTGCCAGTAGATACAGATGAGCTATTATTTTTCCACTTTCTCGTCTTTCTGAAGGACCAACAGTCCTGCTAGATGGGTCTTTCTCCTCTGTACATGTGGCAGATTGGGGATGGTCCAGGCATTACCATAACAGCTTTCTAATGTAATCCACTCACATTTCGCTCTCCTGTTACTTTACCTAAATGAAGAATCCAAAGACAGCTGGTTGTAGCTCACCCAAGTATTTTAGAAATGAAATAAGTTCTTAAGTAAGGTGTCATTGACATAAATGTGTTCCTGTTAGACTGGAAGTGTCTAAATATGAAAGCAATGCACTGTGGTTGAGAGTAAAGTAAATTACTCTTTAATGTGCAAGTGAATTAGCCTTAGAATTGCTTGCTCAGAGATGTGATTGTTGCAGCTATGCAGTGAGCACGAAGACAAGATATTTTGTAGCCTTAACGCCCAGTCAGCGGACACTTTTCCTGCCTTTCTGTCTTTTGCACAATGCGTTTTAAGACACGAGCAGCGTTTAGTTTCTTTCTTATAATATGGGGTTTGTTTGTAGGGGTGTCTTGATCACATTTTTGCCTCCAAGTCATTCGAGTCTGAATGTCTGCCCATACTGAGTCCTGATCCCAAACATGGGCAGCAGCTGCAGAAGAGAAAGAAAGAAGGAAAGAACATGTCAAAGCTGTCCCATTACGTGTATTTCTATTTTTATTACATCTCACAGACTTTGCATGTTGCAGTAACACTACTTTCATGTTTCACTTCAAAATGTTTCCAAACGGCGGATATTTGCTTCGCTCCTCTGGTCTGGTGAGCTTTTAAAGCGTGTTTGCCCCAGCCTACCGACACTGGTCCGAATGGCCATTGAGAACTGTTGTTTTCTAATCCCGTCTAAGTGAATTGAAGTTTGGGCTATGGTCAGTCGTAGCTCAGAGCTCCACGCTCACTCACAGTAAATGCAGATAATGAAATCCAGTTAAAGAGATTAGACCCTGCTGCTGCTTCATTGGTCATATGGTGGATCTGAGTGGGTTTCACTTGAGCTTATCTTCTTACTACCACTGCTGTTCCATTTGTTTTCCATTCAAGGTTTTGATTTTAGATGGCTTAAACCAAATGTTTTAGCTTTAATTCAAAGACCCTTGAATTAGAAACAAAAGTGTTATTAGTCCAGGAAGCAATAGCATTGCCGGTTTCATTTAGGAGGATTTATTGGACATGATTGAGACACTTGTATGTGACTGGCTCCCTGTATATACAGATTTTTCCATGCTTGTCTTTCACTCCTTCTCCAGGTCCGTCACAGAATCCAGTTGGTCTGCAGCAGCCACCAGGAGTCGGCCAAGGCATGACCCAACAACCCACCTACAGTCCGATGCAAGCCAAAACTGCTGCACCCCCAGGCCCTGGACTGTACTCCTCTGGGCCCTACCAGCCTTTCCTGCCCAACAGCTCCTACCAGCCTGGCCCAGCACCCGCTTCTTACTTGTCTCCTCCAGGTCCACCATTGTTGACCAGGCCTGCGATGGGCAGTCCTCTGTCCCAGACCCCTCCTCAGTCGGCCAGCCCCAGCCCAGGCCCCAGGATGCCCCCCGCCCAGCCAACACCACCCCCTCCAGCTGTGTCTTCTAGTAGCTACTATCCAAACCCGCAGATACCACAGGCACAGGCGTGGCAGTACAACACGGCCCTCCCACCAACCTTTCCACCAAATTCCACGAGCACACCCCCACGCGGTCCTCTAGGCAATCATGTGACCCCAACTACAAGTTCATCACTGCCGCCACCACCCCCATCGTCATCTTACAGCTCCGAACCACCTGGCCACATGTCCCACAGTATCGCACAGCCCCCAGACCCGAGGATGCCCCCCACCTCTGCATACGGATTCATCCAGCCAGGTGAAAACACAGAGTTATGCTCTGCCCTGCAGCGATAAAAAAAAGTTAAATATATCTGAGCGTCAGTGGTAATTTACATAATGGTATTTTGAATAATACTACTGGTGTGAGTCTGATGAAACTGTATCCAGCTGTTGTATTTTCCTCATCATCTTTCAGTGACGTGTGCTAAAGCCACGCATATCTAGATCAGTGACATGTTGGAGCTGGACATTGCCCTCTCCTCCTACTTTGAACGTGTTGGCTGGTTCCAGAGGCTTTGAACTGGCACAAAGTTCGACCAACCACCCTTTCCTGTCCCATGTATTCCTCATACTTTTATCAGTGTTATTTAAGTTAGATGATATTAATGTTTTAGTTTCAGCTTTCTTGTTTGTTTCCTGTTTTCATCCGGTGACATTTGTAAAATGTACAGAAATGTCTCTTTTTCTAAAAAGAAGAGACCTTAAAGGAATTTTTTTCTCAGACTTTTACACACTTCCTGACACTCGTTATCTACTTCTGTATGTAAGTTAGCCATCAACGTTTCATCTAGGGGAAGTGATTCAGCAGCGCGCAGTTGAACTCTGTTGTGGAACATGCAGCCTGAATATTCTCCCCTAACACTTAAATGTAAATTTGACCCATTTTAAGTGCAATATATCTGCGTCAGACTGAAGCCACATTTTGGCATGATTTTGGAAATGTTGTTTTGATATCAGTATGGTCAACACAATATGACTAAAATTAGGAATGTGAATTTTGTTATGTTGTGTTGATTGTTTACACATTTTAAAAATGCTACCGGTGTGTTTCAAGTTCTAATCGTAGATATATATATTTTTTATTACCTCAGGCAGTGCACCTCAGCCCATGACTCCCATGGCCTCCCATGCATATCAGCCTGGCCGAGCTCCCTACGGTCCCCCACCTCCTGGTCCACCACCAGCCATGAAAGCTGCACCACCACCACCACCTACTGGCCCTCCCATGTCCAGTACCACACCTCTACCACCCAAGGCAGACGGTGAATATTTGCTTTGAAAAGTTAGCACTTGCAGCCCCAAAAGCCAACATTTGGACACATTTTTGCTTCCAATATAAATCTAAAAAAGAGGAGGTTTCTATTTGTTTGTTCTGTATAGGCTGTATAATACACAGTAATTATCTATTTGCATGTATTTACTTACTACTTGTTTGACAGTGTAGCTGGCTGAGCAGCTTTTCAGGCCGATAGATCAGTGTGTCACCTAGACTGAATTTAAAGTCTAGAAGGACTAGCACTGAGACCCTAATTGGAGGTTTCTGATCATCTCAGTGAGACAAGCTTGAAAATGGTGAAATTGTGTCTCTTTTTTTAAGTCGGGAGAAACCTTTTAGGACTTTGCTAACGAAGGGAACATTTGTGATTGCTGGAGGTATTGAAACTGGTCAAAATGTGATTGAAAATGTTGGCGCAACAGTCAGTATTTGGTGCAGATGTGGTCCTTTACCTGGTGATCTTTTCCCCTGGTAGCAGCATGTTTACAGGATTAACTGTGATCCTGGCTGTGATAGAGATAAATTTGTCGTTAGAGAATTGCGTGTTTACGATTGGTACGAAATTCAGTAAAAGATGCTCAATGTAACTCAGTTGTGAGGTTTTTCACTTAGTGCTATTTTGTCGGTTAGTTGATGTCTGACACTCTCATTGTTTTCCCTCCTTTCTGTGATTCCTCTACTTGCCAGATCAGTGTGGGGGGCTTGTTAACAGCACTGAGCCCAACTGTCAGGAGGGGGATGTTGAGTGTCCAGGTCTGGCCTAATCAGTCACTCTCTGTTTGATGTATTCCTCAGTACGCCATCCTATTGTGTGTGCTGTGATTGTGTCTGAATCCACTCATAGTTTCGTTTCTTGAAGTGGTTCTGATGTTAGTTTGTGTAGCGTATTTACTGTGGAGCTGTTTATTTTTCCAAGGTGTCTGCCGTTGGTCTTTTTTTTTTTTCTCTAGCAGTTCCAGTCACCCAGTATTTCATCCATTCCCAACATCAACATTAGCTTTGGGTTCATTCTCACTTATGCCTGTAAAGAAATGTTTTCTCTAGTTTAGGTCACTTCATGTCTGTCGCCTGTGGTTAATGCACTGAAACCGTCTCTCTAATTATCCATGTCATGTGTTTTCTTGGACACAGGCACTGTTGCTGGCAATGGCCCACAAGCACCAAACAGCTACAATCATGTTGACAACAAAATGAGTGAGTCATTTTTCTGGCACACACTTTTATTTTCATCATCTTATGCACAATTTATGTCCTGCAATAACTGAACATGTTTTTGTTACTCTACACATATTCATGGCTGTGATGTCATAACCTCTGTTTATTCTGTTTACTTTTAATGGTAACACATTACAATATAGTCGGCACGTCACAGCCTGGACCACCAGGTCGACAGTTGGGCCACTACCCGTCTCTGCCCCCTGGTTATCAAAACACCTCAGTCTCCCATGGTGTCACGGCTCCAGCGCACCCTGCGATGCAGGCCGCCACACAGCCTTACGGTCCGGCAACCCAGCCATACCAGCAGGTGAGGAGGAAGCTAGTCAGACGCTGGCAGATTGCTTTATCTTTTTGAATTTATAGTTTGTTAAGGATGCCCCCTGGCAGACTGGTCTGTACATGTTTACACTGGGACCATTTGGACTTTTCGTAAGTGCTGATCTCCCCTCTCCTAGCATGGTGTCCCGGGGCCGGCTCAGCTCAGCCCGTCCCTGGCAGCCATGAGTCTCCAGTCCAGCACCCCAGAAGCGCTGAGAGTGGTCAACTTGCTGCAGGAGAGGAACCTGTTGCCACCAACCCCAATCCCTGCCCCCACACCCTGCCTCCCTCAGGACCTGCAGAAAGTCAACTGTCACCCAGAGTAAGTTATGGCTGCTTCATTATCTATTAAACTTGTTATTAAGATGTGACCTAATATTTTATGCAGTTGTTGAATGACTACAACCACTCTGAAAAGTACCTTTGCAGTTCAAGTGCACTTAAGGTCTTTGCACATTGAATCAAGCTGACCCAAACTGTAAAATCTAGCAAGCTGTATTTATCAGCTGTGTTTTTATAAATAAGAGTTGGAGCAAACAGGAAAGATGGCTGCAGGCATGTATGCTTTGTAGCATCAGAAGGCAGAAGAAACGGACAAGATCAGAACGAGAATGCTTTCAGGACTAAAATATTTTTAAATTAGTGCGTTCTCACTGTTTGAAGTTGATCAGTGTGTGCTCTAGGTCCTGGCACCCACCTGCTAATGATGCTGACTAATTGCTGACTAGCGACTGGAGTAAGCTCCACCAATCCACTGTAGGTGAATGGTTCCCAGCAGAGTCAGACAATGTTTAGGTGCCTTTGAAATGTGGTGATTGTTGTTTACTTTGGAGCTGTGCACATTCTGCAGGACGTTTATGTTATCCTCATAGAAAAATATTAAATATACTTCAGTCCACTATCTAGAACCAAGACCTCAAAAGACAAGTAGGAGTCCGATATCTAGATGAACTCCAAATGCTGAATGTTATTTATTTTTTTAATTATATATCTATATATATATCTTGTGCTCTCTCTCTCCAGAGTTTTTCGCAGCACACTATGTAACATTCCCCAGACCCAGTCTCTCCTCAATAAAGCCAAGATGCCCCTGGGCCTGCTGCTCCACCCCTTCAAAGATCTCTCGGTAACACCTCGGTTCAATATTTGATGTGCACACATGCAGGCAGCCATGTAAATGTGAAACCTGTTGTACCCGGCTGCTCAAAATGTTGCAAGAAACACGGTCAACAAAATGGCATTTTCCTGTGAAAACAATAGTTTGCTATTTTTCTGAAGAGCTGCCTGTCTATTAAAAATGGTGGTAATGTTTAAACAAGAATTTGCCTTCCTTAATTGTTAATTTTGACTCATGAATATGAGACAGACAGTATCTCCACCAACAGAGCAGATCTCTAATGTAGAATAGAATAGAATAGAATAGAATAGAATAGAATAGAATAGAATAGAATAGAGCTTTTTATTCGTCCCACAGTGGGGAAATTGCACTGTTCTGTAGCAAACAGTACGTCTGTGATAGCAGGTAGGAAGGAGAGCAATGTAGCATCTAACCCAATAATATTTGTTCTATTATCAGATTTTAACACAACAAAGGATTTTTTTATATAAGAGGCCAAGATGCTGATCCTTTAGGCAGAATTTTTCAGGATGAATTTGTGTTGAATAAGTGGGCTGTTCAGTCAGGAAATTGGCACACAAACATTGCATAGCTCTCACAGCCACAAAAGAACCTTTTGAAAGCCATTTTACCTTTTCTACTAGTAAAGAACCGAGTCGACCTCCATGTGATGACCCTGTTTTTCCCTGTGGTTCTTCTTTGTAGCAACTTCCCGTGGTTACATCCAGCACTATCGTCAGGTGTCGGTCTTGCCGAACATACATCAACCCTTTCGTCTCTTTCCTGGACCAGAGGAGGTGGAAATGCAATCTGTGTAATCGAGTCAATGATGGTACGATGGGGAAGGGAGGCCATGTCCAAAATGAACTCCTCTCAGCAAGAATACAATAACTGTTTAGAGTTGTTACCCTACTAAAATTAGGCTAGTGTAACTGTTAATCACAAGCTTACAATAACTGCCTTCTGCATACTAAATATCCTGACTGTGTCTGGTTTCAGTTCCAGAGGAGTTTATGTATAACCCTGTCAGCAGATCATATGGGGAGCCACACAAAAGACCCGAAGTCCAAAATGCCACCATTGAATTTATTGCTCCTTCAGAATATATGGTAGGCTTGCAAAGTTTGATTGACGCTGCTTTTCTTTGGATTGTAATTGTATTTAGGTGTCCTGTGTGTAATCAAGATGCCTGTGTTTTCCCTGATCTCCACAGCTGAGGCCTCCCCAGCCTGCTGTTTACCTTTTCATCCTCGACGTATCCCATAATGCAGTAGAGACGGGGTACCTGAACGTGTTCTGCCAGTCGCTTCTGGACAACATTAGTTCGTATGTATAATGTAAATTTTCAGTGAAATAAGTAGAGGTGTTGAAATGTAACTTTCCACGTACTTGTTAATATGCTCAAACAAGAGTCTGTCCTGTTGCCTCGAGCTCTAGTTTTATTTCATTCTTTGTTTCCGCTCTCGAGGCTTCCTGGAGACTCCCGGACAAAGATAGGCTTCATCACCTTCGACAGCACCATCCACTTTTACAACCTCCAGGAGGGCCTCTCCCAGCCTCAGATGCTCATTGTTTCTGACATTGAAGGTGAGCTGCAGCTGAAGGATAATCACACCTCCAAGCTCTGCTGCAGAACCTATTCATATCAAATATAATGTCAGCAGATCCCACTAATTAGGTCAGTAACATGCTTTTGTGTTCTGCAGATATCTTTTTACCAACACCAGACAGCCTTTTAGTTAACTTGAACGAATGCAAAGAGGTAGGTATTTCATTTCTTCATTTGTCATTTGGTTAGTGGAATAATGAACGGTAAGCTTTGAACATAGACTGCGAAAAGTGAGAGAAAGCTAAAGGAGTCCTCATTCTGTCATTTCCAGCATATGGTGTACAAGACTCATCCTCTGATTTTCTTCCAGCTTGTGCAGGATCTGCTGAAGAGCTTACCTACTTTATTTCAAAAGACGATGGAAACCCAGTCTGCACTGGGTTCAGCGCTTCAGGCTGGCTTCAAGCTGCTATCACCTACAGGAGGCCGCATGTCCGTCTTCCAGACACAGCTGCCTAACCTTGGCGCAGGGGCCCTGCAGTCCAGGGAGGACCCCAACCAAAGGGCATCGGCTAAGGTAAGAGCACGGACGCGTGCTGGATAGTACACATAGAAAGAGAACAGTTAAAGACCCGAGTACAATATTCTTCAGCATCACGGTGTCTCTCGTGGTTGGTTCTTTCAGGACGTGCAGCACCTGTCCCCTGCGACAGACTTCTACAAGAAGCTGGCTCTGGACTGCTCTGGCCAGCAGGTGGCAGTTGACCTGTTCTTGCTGAGCGCACAGTACTGTGACTTGGCTTCGCTGGGTAAGTCCATCCAGTTAAGGGGAAAAAGAAGAGTTAATCAGCTCACAAATCAGATCTACAGGGATGTCATCATCGGGCTCTGACGTAACCACTCAACCTAGAACTTTCTGATTGTTGCCTCCCACTTGTGTGGTTTCCTGCAGGCTGTATATCCAGATACTCTGCAGGAAGCATCTACCACTACCCCTCCTACCACCACCAGCACAGCCCCGCTCAGGTGGAGTGCTTCCAGAAGGACCTGAAAAGATATCTGAGCAGGAAGATTGGCTTTGAGGCTGTCATGAGAATACGCTGCAGCAAAGGTGCGCCAGCCCAGCAGCTGTGCTTTAGTCAAGCCGTCATTGCATGTGCATGACTCCACTTTTGGGGGCAACAGCTGCTGCATTTTAAAAGTTGACACACCCCCCCCCCCACCTCTTTTCCTCTGCAGGTCTTTCCATCCACACGTTCCATGGAAACTTCTTTGTGCGTTCCACGGACCTGTTGTCCCTTCCCAATGTGAACCCAGACGCCGGTTTTGCTGTTCAAATGTCCATCGATGAAAACTTGGACGACATTCAGGTGGTCTCTTTTCAGGCGGCCCTGCTGTACACGTCCAGTAAAGGTGCATACAAAGACTGAGCCGAGCTTCTGGGGGTTTAAAAATGGTTTTGAAAGTAAACATCTCAGTGTGCACTGCTTGAAAGGACGCATCTACTCTTCTCTTGCAGGCGAGCGGAGGATTCGTGTCCACACCTTATGTCTCCCTGTGGTCAATTCCCTGTCAGACATTTTTGCTGGAGCTGACGTTCAAGCCATCACTGGGCTGTTGGCCTGCATGGGTAAACAACACACCTGATGTGTTTTTGAGGATCCCACCTAGCCATAAAAGATTTTTTTTTTCATCAAGACACGTTTGAGTTTGTATATGCGTCACTCATTGCTGCATGCAGTAGTTCTTTTCATCAGCTCAACCATAAATTTACTGCAGCTTTTCCAACCACTTCACTGTTGTCGCTACTGGCAGATGGAGATGAGTGGTGACAGCTGTGGTTACCTAGCAACTGTCTTATATTAAGCTGTCAAGTCTGTTCTCTCATTTTTAGTTTTTTTTTTTTCCAACCCAAATGTTTATACAGTATTCAGAATATCCCCCTGTATCTTTCTAAGAAGTCTTTAAAAGGCATTATCCTTAAATTTCTGTAATTTCTTATATATAGGTCAATAATGAGATTGAGTGATTGCTCCAACCATGCGTAAATCCCGTCTGTTCTAGCTGTGGACCGCTCTGTGACGTCCAGTCTCGGGGACGCCAGGGACGCCTTGACCAACGCTGCCATCGACTCTCTTAGTTCATACAGACAGAACGTTCTGACCATCCAGCAGCCTGGCCTGCTGTCTCCAGCCTGCCTCAGACTCTTCCCACTCTTCGTACTTGCCCTTCTTAAACAGGTCTGCAACTTATTTTAGTAAACTTACTAGATTTACAACATGAGCAGATCTAGTAATAGTGCTGGAAACCACACTTCTTTGATCCAGTTTTCTCTCTGTTCGTTGGGCAGAAGTCCTTCAGGACAGGGACCAGCACCAGGCTGGACGAGCGGGTGTTCTCCATGTGTCAGCTGAAGTACCAGCCGCTGGCCTATTCCATGCTGATGATCCACCCGTCTCTCTACCGTGTTGACGATCTCACTGATGAGGTGAGGGAGCAGAGATCTGCGTGCTGCGAATAAACCCTTTCTTTTTTTTCTTTTAATTTGCATTTTGCTCTCTGGTTTGTTTGGGGGTTTTTTGCATTCGTTTTCCTTTGTGAACCGTCAGGGAGCGTTGAACATCAACGAGCGGACCATCCCACAGCCCAGGCTGCTGCAGCTGTCTGTGGAGAAGCTCAGCAGGGAAGGCGCTTTCCTCATGGATGCTGGAACAGTAGGATGCTTTCAGTGCTGTTATCATCTGTAGTGGTGCATGTTGGTATTTATGCATGACACATCCCTTGCTTTCTTTTCTAAAAGGTGATCTATTTGTGGATTGGGCGGAATTGCAATCCTGTCTTCCTCACACAAGTACTGGGAGTTCCCAACTATGCTGCTGTGCCTGACAACCTGGTAAGAAGGCAATTGTCATCCTAAACATAAAACTCTTTTTTTAACCTCCACTTAATATTTTCTGCCCTGTCTTGGTCACACCTGCCTACTCATGATTCCATTCTTCCCCCTCTGACAGCATTTACTGCCAGACTTGGACACAGCTGAATCACAGAGAACGAGAGCTTTTGTTGGCTGGCTGAGGGATGCAGAGGCCATTCTTTCCCTCTCTACATATCATCAGGTTAGGGTGTATTCATTTAATAGATGTCATTAGACCCACTTACAGCTAAGATACCATCTCATAATGCAGTGGAAATCTGTTTTATTCCTTCCTTTTTAAAACTGTTGCCAGTTATCTAACACGTTTAGTGTCTGAGTTTAAACAACAAAACTGTGTTTAAGTGAAATTGTTACAGGGTGTTACTGTTACTTACTGTATGTCTTTAGTACTGCGTAGCAGTGTGTGTCCTCACTGCAGTGGAATGTTAACAGCAATGATTCAGAGGACATTTTGTACTTATGTGTATCAAAAATCATCCAGCTGTTTGAAAGTAAATGATTATGGAATTCATTTTGTCAAGTTCTAGAAGGAAAGAGCTGACACAACTGTCGTTTTTGTTCTTCTTTCGATGATTTACCCTGTCAGGGATGAGAGCCAAAGGAAGGGCAGCTTTATGCAGAACATGATCGAGGACCGAACAGAGTCTGCCCTGTCATACTACGAGTTCCTCCTTCACCTCCAACAGCAAATTTCCAAATAAACTTCAGAGGGACTTTGGCAACGGAGGAACGCAACAGCATGTATGAGTGTGTATGTGTGTATGTGTGTGTGGTAAAGATGTCGAAGGAAGATTGAAGGACTCTCTAGCTGTGGCGCTTCACCTCTCTGAGGAAAAGCTCCTGAGCAAAACGGCATCACTTAAATCAAACGATCTATGATGGAGAGAGACGGAACTGATTCTGATGCCTATTTGGCACTTTTTTCTGTGCTGAGTCACCATATTAGGAGGAGGAGAAAGATCTCATGATGACGGTTATGTCAGCGATTGAATGAATCAGTGTTTATTCTCATAAAAAAGTTACTATATTACTGAGGTATCTTTCAGATACAGTCCAGGCAAACATGTTTTGTTTTGTTTTTTAAATTCAGAAAGCACAGTCGCCTTTACTCAAACAAGTCAACCATTTGTACTTGTGTGTTTTAGGTTTGCTGGGATGTACGTTTGTGCTTAAGGACTGTTATTGAGTGTCTGTATGCAGAAAACACCCTGAGCTCTCATAACATTCTGTAATTGTACCTTAAGGGCAGTTCATGTGATTCTTATTCTTCAGTCATTGTAAGTATGTCGAACAAATTTGTACACCGTTGTAAACAAAGGTGCGACCCCGTCATCACCACCATCGCAAATTTGTGGATTCAGCCGCGGAAAGTCATTGTCTTTGGTCTGAGCTGTCCTTTGGTTTTGTCATCGTGTGTCACTGGACATTCTGAGCATCGTTTCATTTAGTTTTTCTGATATTCGAATAATTTATGAGACTCCCAATCTGATTAAATTCTGTAATTGCCTTCTATGGGAACTCATTTTTATTATTAAACCTCTGCCCAAGTACAGACACTATGAGATATTTTAATATAATAGGATAATAGAAAATCTTTAACACAGAAATAACAAAGCCATTGTGATCTTTTGTTTGTGCTTATTGATACCTGTATATTGAAAAGTCTGCATTATATAACAGTAAAAGAATACTGATGATTTTAGTAAATGTTAGGGTTGAAATAATGCTATCAGAATAAAGTGTTTGGGAATTTTTTAATGTTTTGTGTTCTGGTGGCTGAGCAGTGTTGAGAGAAAATGAAGACTGTAAAACAGGTTGTGAACCACTACAGGCCGATTTTCTCCTGCTGGAGAAAGTTTTGATATAATTTCATACAGTTTGTTATCCATGTATCATATTACCGAAATGTATTTAGAGAAAGACTAACGCTGTATGTTTTGCTCTAATAAATAATGCTTCCTTTGAAGTCCCTGGGTACCTGAAGAAAGGTACGGTCACGTGACTTGGAATTAGGTCACGATCCAAAGCCGCATTAAATTCAAAACCATTCACGATGGCGGCCTGGGGGCATCTGACTTGAAAATCGGATTATTTGTTCAGTAATTACCGAGCCAATATTTATGAAAAAGAGGAAAAAAGTACTAAAATTGTGAGATAAAGAAGCTCATCGACCACGCCCCTTGAGGCTGGGGGGTCGCCTGTTACTGACGTCATCATCAAGCGCACCTACAGGCACTTTTGTGTTGTCACGACGGAGCCGTTAAACCCAAATGTATCTTAGAATTTCATCATTGTTCCCTATAATTTAACCCTACCATGGAACCAGGCGAGGCCACCGAGGAGAAGACGATGTCCGCGGCGCAGAAGAGAGCGGAGATCCGGAGGCGAAAACTGCTCATGAATTCGGAAGAACGGATGAACAGAATCGTGGGCTGCACGACAAACAGCTCTGAAAACCACGGTAAGACCTCTTTTCTAAAATTACTGTTGTATTTTTAAAATGTATTCATGTATGGCAGCAGGTTTATTATTATTATTAAGATGTCGCTGATGAAGCTGAAGCTATTGCGTTAATGTCGGTTCTGTTTATATCTGCAGCGGGAGCTTCCCGACGTTCCACAGAACCTCGCTTCCACCTTGATCTGGACCGAACAGAGCCAGTTTCTTCCTCCTCCTCCCCCAAACGTTCCTCGGCTCACGGGAGCCGTTCCCACAGCGCCACCCCAGAGAGGAGAGCCTCGCCCCTCCCGGGCTTCAGCGAGTCCCTCGGCGGCTCTCTGGAAGACGACCTGGCAGGCATCCGAAAGAGAACAAGGGGAGACCGGGTATCAGACGACCTGAACAGCTCAGCCCGTCCAGGTCTTCAGAAGTACCTGTCCCGCTTTGACGATGCCATGAAACTCCGGGGTCAGCTGGCCAGTGAGAAGCCGGTGCAGGACAGAGGCTCCGACGCAGAGGAGTTCGATCCCTTCGTGGTCTTCAGGCTCGTGGGCAGCGTCCTTCTTGCTGTTTTTGTCAGGCTTTTTGTCTGCAAATATCTGGTGAGATCTGGTTTCTTGCATATTTTGTGACACAGACCCATTGCTCATTTTTTGCCAGGTTAACCGGTAACAGCAGGGAGCAAACGCTTTGGTGACAGTCACATAAACAAAAGATACATTTAAAGAAGCCACTTGCAAACTTCCTGTAAAAATGTCCAATATTGTGCTGACAAATCACTCGTGTGTTTCCATTCCAGTCAATATTTGCGCCATTTCTGACCCTTGAACTGGCCTACATGGGCTTATCCAAATATTTTCCAAAGGTGAGTTATCGCATGATATTTTGTGATGTTTTCCTGTGGTTCCTTGATTCTTGTGTCCTTAGATGAGCATACACTAGACAGATTTGCTTTTTTTAACCCTGTAAAAATGTTAAATGATGTATCATATAACGTCAAAGGAGATTGTTGTAAAACTTCTTACAGTCTGAAGAGACCTAGATGTAAGATGCAGTTTTACATAACTAGGAATTTTTCGTCGTCTGTCACACGACTCAGCAAAATCGGTACTAACGTCTCTTCCAGGTAGAAAAGAAGGCCCAGACCACGGTGCTCACCGCAGCCCTCGTGCTGTCCGGCATTCCAGCTGAGGTCATCAACCGCTCCATGGATACCTACAGGAGGATGGGCGACGTCTTTGCCGACCTATGCGTTTATTTCTTCACCTTCATCCTCTCCCACGAGATCCTGCTCCTCTTCGGGTCGGAGACTCCCTGACAGATGTGCACCTGGAGAAGCTCAGCACTTCTTTCCTCCGTCTCCCACAGAAAAAGGACGAGGTCGGGTCGTTGTGTGGCTTTGTTGATGGTCCGGAAGCTGATCTTGTGCTTCGGTTGGGTGAGAGCGTGTCAGTGAGAGTTCAGACCAACAGCCAAACACTTTTATCGTGCTGCACGTTGATGTAGACTGATCATTTATCAGTTCTATCCGTCAAGACTGGACAACAAATGATTCCATCAGTCTGCAGCTGTTTAAGGCCTGAGAGGGAAAGCACTAAAAGAACGAACAAATCTCATTTTTACTGAGGTTTGTTGGAAGTAAAGATGTCTTTTTCTTCTCGATAGGTTATTCATATTTTTTCCTCGGGAGTTACCACATACATCTTGTCCTCTAACCTGCTGTCCTTGAGTTATCTGTGCTCCCATCATGCACCAGGCCAGCTGCTTCAGATACAGAACATTAAACGTGAACGCCAGACTGTCGTATCCCAGCAGAGCTTATTTTCAGTTTCACAGCTGCTGAACAAGAAGTTAACTTGTAATCTAAACATGTTACTCTTCTTACAGTTGCATTTTTTTCAGACCCAGTAAATAATGATTGCACATCTCCTTTCTAACAGGAGAAAAACAGGAGATTTTTTTTTTTTTTTAGTCTTTATCTCTAAGGTGATTGTGCTGATTTCTTGAAAAGGAATCTTTTTGTGATCATCAGATTGTTTTATTCTATGTGTAGGTTTTACAGTGGAGTATTAGAAAGGGGTTTTTATTTACATGGACCTCATCTTCTGCTCTCTAGCATTTACGTGGGTCCAAGCTCTACGACGTTGCTCTGCTGAGAGAACACCTAGATCCTGAGATTTCAGAATACACAGCACGGTTCCAACTTCAGCCGAAAAGGCGATTGAAGACATACGTTTTGGGGATTTGAATGTCAGCTCTGACTCTCTGTGAGGTTTTTACAGTTTGGGCTCAAAGTTCTGCTTTGTTCAGGCCTCGTTCATATATATTTCATATATACTGCACTCTCTGTCCCTGTGCTGTAATATACTCCCTCCACATTTTCAACCTCATCCAAAATAATTTATACGTGTGAATGTTTTTTTTCATGTGAATTTGTGTGATTTGTGTTAACGATTTTCTGAGGTACTTCTCTGTGGCAATGTTTACTTAATAATTTTACAGTAATAATTTTGGCAGTATATTACATATTTGAATTTCAACAAAGTAGTCGGTGTTAATATGTCCGTCTCCGCTTAGGTATATATAATACTAAAAATGTGTTACAAATAAAAACGAATGTGTCATAAACAGTTTTGGCTGTTATAACTTGAATGTGATCATCATTGCATGTATGTGATTGTACTAAAGTTGTTTTTCTTCTAGAAAAAAGTTTTGATGTAATGTTTTATTGTTATACAGTATCATTTTACAGTATATTTACTGTATTCAGCCCATAAAAGCGCGCCACGTTGTCGCGATACGCGTTTTAGGAGGCGTTTCGACCTCCCGCCTCTAGGGGGCGAACTGCAGGTTTGGCTTCCCTTGCGTGTGTAACAGCGCAGGATTATGACGTAGAATAAGCGACGTCGTACCTTCATTTCGTCGTCTTTCTCTATGAGCAAACTATTTTTTACAAGATATAAATACTCAGACTAAAAAATGGGGCGTGAGTCAAGGTATGTTTGAATATTACGGTTATTTAATGCGACTTTGCTGAATGTATTGCAACTACGCTTAATAGTTATTGGAAAGTTTTAATCGTAAGGGCTAAATTTGGCTTGAATGCTAACACCGACACTCGTGTTGTTGTGTTTTCAATCGATGTTTTCGTATTTAGACACTACAGAAAACGTTCCACGTCTCGGGGACGGACGGGTAGCCGGTCGAAGAGTCGCTCTCCGGACAAGCGCTCCAAGAAAGACGACCGAGACCGCAGCAGAAGAGAGCGGTCACGGAGCCGGGACCGCCGCCGGTCCCGGTCCAGGGACAGGAAAAGAGCCAGGTGAGGCTCCGAAACAGCGTCTACACCTGTCGGAACACGACCCAAAACTGGCTCTGGTTCAGCGGATTATTTGTTCTGTTGCGGTTCAGGCGCTCCAGGAGCAGAGACAGGCGGAGGTCCAGAAGCCGGGAAAGGAGACGGTCCAGCAGCCGAACCAGAACTCGGAGGTCCCGGTCTGGCAGCCCCAGCAAGAGCAGAAGAGACGAGAAGTAGGGTTTTAAAACAATTTTATTTCGCTTCCATTAACAAAATGTTTAGTTTATTTCTTTGTACATTTTTTTGTTGAACCAGATTTTATATTCTAGAAAACAAGCGCCTGAAAATGTGACATACGAATATAAAATATAATTTACACCTATTCATTCAATAATAAATAACCTATATAATATTTTTCCCCCTACAGTTCAAAAAGCAAAGAGAAAGACAATGTTGAGCCCGTATCTGAGAAGAAAAAGGTTAAGGAAGAGAAAGAAGATGAAAAGGTTGAAGATGTAAGTCAAGATTTTCTCAGGCAATAAAATGTATTTGAAGGCTCGGTGGGGAGCTATTTCTGATCCTAAATCTGCCCGTGCAGCAAGACTTTGACCAGAATAAGCTGGAAGAAGAGATGAGAAAGAGAAAGGAGCGTGTGGAGAAGTGGAGGGAGGAGCAGAGAAAGAAGGCTATCGAAAACATTGGAGAGATCAAGAAGGAACTGGAAGAGATGAAGCAGGGAAAGAAATGGAGCCTGGAGGATGATGATGGTGAGAAGTACCGTAAATGTACAGCATATTAAAATGTCAGTTTTTACTATCCCTAGTTTTTTTCTACAAGTCACCAAGAAACAACTATCAAATTCATTTTACAACGTGACCTGATGCTAAAACCTCCACACTCATTATTATTCAAATCCTATAATTTCAGATGATGATGAAGATGTTTCAGCACCAATGGAAGGCAACGATGATGAAGACGTAGAAGAGAAAGGGGAGAATAAGGACCCTGAGGTAAAGGAGGAGAAGACAGAGGGGGAGGAGAAGGAAAAAGACATTCCTATGGAGCTGGAGGCTGAGGACGATGTGGATCCACTGGATGCCTACATGGAGGAGGTGAAACAGGAGGTGAAAAAGTTTAACATTGGTGCCATGAAAGGCAACGACAAGGTGAGGACTGAGTCTGATTCCCGGGCCAAGCTTGACCATCGCTTTTATTCAGTCCCAGCAGCAGTTTGCGTGTTTGTGTTTGATAAATTCCATTGTTTATCGCCAACAGAAAGGAGCAATGACCGTCACCAAAGTGGTAACAGTTGTCAAAACCAAGAAAGGGCCTAATATGCATAAGAAGAAGGGAGAGCTGATGGAAAATGACCAGGACGCCATGGAGGTAATGCTTCACCATAGATGATGGTGAAACATTAACATGAAAAATGGCACAGCTTGTGTACACCTTTCAACTGTCACCGGTGTCTTGGCAGTACTCGTCAGAGGAGGAGGAGGTGGATCTACAGACGGCTCTCACCGGCTTCCGGACCAAACAGAGGAAAGTCTTGGAGCCGGTCGATCACGAGAAGATTCAATACGAGTCCTACCGTAAAAACTTCTACGTGGAGGTCCCTGAGCTCGCCAAGATGTCTCAAGAGGGTCAGTAACGCAGCATTTTAGTAACAGATCCAGCGCGCACTCAGTCTGATGCTACTGGTTGTGGAAGAAATATACAAACCTGGCAAATTCAGCTGGGCTAAATAAAGCAAAAAAACATAAATTCAGCTTATACAAACAGGTGCAGGGCTCTTTTCATAAACGGGATGCCTTTTAACCATTCACCAACCGTTTTTCTTCTGGTTTGATTCAAAGATGTGAATGCATACAGACTGGAACTGGAAGGCATCATTGTTAAAGGCAAGGGCTGCCCCAAACCCATCAAGACCTGGGTGCAGTGTGGAGTTTCAATGAAGATCCTCAGCGCCCTGAAGAAGTGAGTCTGAGCCGTCACGGCTGGTGCTAAAGATGCCAGAAGGAAAACTTTGTGGATCCTAGTAAATACGACCCTAAAGTTTGAATTCCTTGCATATGTGAAATGAACAATTTTGTCAAAATGATGTGCTATTTGTTGTATGCTCAATTTATTTTTGGATTCCCAGGCACACCTATGAGAAGCCAACGCCGATCCAGGCCCAGGCAATCCCAGCTGTTATGTCCGGCAGAGACCTCATTGGCATCGCCAAGACCGGCAGTGGGAAAACAATAGCCTTCCTCCTGCCCATGTTCCGACACATCATGGACCAGCGGCCGCTAGAGGAGTCAGAGGGACCCATAGGTAAGGAATAAGTCAGCCCTTCCTATTCTGTCAGTTGTTTCCAGCAGTAAAATCTGACGCTTGTGAAAACTCAGCGGCTCAAAAGGAAAAGCAGGAAACGTTTGGTTTTTAATGGAGTTTCCTTTTCTCCCTCACAGCTGTAATTATGACTCCGACCAGAGAGTTGGCCCTGCAGATCACCAAGGAGTGCAAGAAGTTCTCCAAACCTCTGGGCCTCAGGGTGGTGTGTGTTTATGGAGGCACCGGCATCAGTGAACAGGTAACTACGTCACCTGCTCCTCCAGCTTTTTTTGGGAGAATAAATCAAAGTAGTGCCAGTGGGGGTTAGATGGCTGTCTTGAATATTCTTTAATTTGCAGATTGCCGAGCTGAAGAGAGGAGCCGAGATCATCGTGTGCACGCCAGGAAGAATGATTGACATGTTGGGGGCCAACAGTGGTGAGTTCACGAGCGTCCTTTGATGGGATGGGAAGCTTTGAGTGTGGGGCTTTAGGACATGCATGGAGGAGAAGTCACAGTGTAATAACCAGTATAATGTTGATCCAAATCCAGTCCTACTTACTAAACTGTTGACGTCTGATCACCTGGGTCAGTCCTAGCTGCATCACAGTGATGTTTTCCTGAAGATGAGGGCAAGTGCAGGTAGGTTGAGCTGGTGCTGCCTCTATGGTTCAGACGCAGTTAAATGTTTGAGAACTGGATCAGTTGTGGTTTTCTTTTTTTAAATAAAAAGCGCTCCAGTAATCAAGAAATGTACTTTTATCGTGTGGATTTTGGAAATGAAAGACTACGTATGTGCTTTGCTTTCCAAATCTAAATTATTGACCCTGTGTTTTGCGCATCGTCACGGTCGTGATTGTTTCCACACATGCGAGGTAATCTGTAATATGTTTCCTCCGTAGGTGAACAGAGGCTTGCTCAGATAATGCTTGATGGGGCTTCATCTCTTGTATTTTATCTTGAGGCTGTTTTCTGACTTTTACAGGTCCCTCATGCCCCTGAGATGGTACGCAAGACCAGAGTCCACCTTAAAAAAAATACTGTATAAAATATATTTAATGAAACCCTGGCCACTTGGTAGTTAGATGTGCTGAAGTTAGTCTCACATGAAACAGGTTGTTTGTGTGTGTGTGTGTTTGTTTTTTGAAAGGGGTGGCAGGTTTTTCTCAAATTCACCATTGTCCTCATGCTCTTCTCCTCTGGTGTGTTTAGGGCGAGTTACCAACCTGCGTCGGGTCACCTACGTGGTGCTGGATGAAGCAGACCGGATGTTTGACATGGGGTTTGAGCCGCAGGTGAGCGTCAGGTGTAGATCGTCGGTCATGGCCTTCCTTTGATTTATTTATTTTGAACCTTTGCCGTGGACCGGGTCAGCTCCACGCTCCTTATGTTTGTCGGACTGACGTTGCTGCTTCTCCCAGGTGATGCGTATAGTGGACAGTGTTCGGCCGGACCGTCAGACAGTCATGTTTTCGGCCACCTTCCCCAGAGCCATGGAGGCACTGGCCCGTAGAATCCTGAACAAGCCCATTGAGGTCCAGGTGGGGGGTCGCAGCGTGGTTTGCTCTGACGTGGAACAGCACGTGGTAAAGAAAATGCTTTTAATTTCTGGCTCTGATCATTCAGAGGACAGTAAATCTCATCAGCCGGATCTCTGTTTTCTGTAGTTGGTGATTGAAGAGGACAACAAATTCTTGAAGCTGCTGGAGCTTCTGGGCCACTACCAGGAGAGGGGCTCGGTCATTATTTTCGTGGACAAGCAGGAGCATGCAGACGGCCTGTTAAAAGACCTGATGAAAGCCTCCTACCCCTGCATGTCGCTGCACGGAGGTGAGCACGCTTTAGATCCCAGACGACGAAACGGGTCTTACAGTCAGCGATCCTGGAGGAGATGTTCTCTCTTTGAAATGTCCGTTCCTTCCAGGAATCGATCAGTACGACCGAGACAGCATCATCAACGATTTTAAGAGCGGAGCTTGTCGCCTGATGGTGGCCACCTCTGTGGCGGCCAGAGGTCTGGACGTCAAACAGCTGATTCTGGTGGTCAACTACAACTGCCCCAACCACTATGAGGACTACGTCCACAGGGCCGGACGCACGGGCCGAGCAGGCAACAAGGTAACGTAGAGAGTGGTCGTTGGTGTGTTTTGCCATCATTTTCCTGGCCGGTCGCCATGACGATCTCTCTGCTGTCAGGGCTTTGCCTACACCTTCATCACAGAAGACCAGGCCCGCTACGCTGGGGACATCATCAAAGCTTTGGAGCTGTCGGGCTCTTCGGTCCCACCTGAGCTGGAACAGCTCTGGGTGTCATTTAAAGACCAGCAGAAAGCGGTAGGATGTGAAACAACCCAAGGCTGAGCTTAGCATTCAGAAAAGTCTTTAGTAGTAGTATTTAATCAAAACACAAGCTTTTCAGGTCAATGTCCTATTTTCCTTTTCCCACAGGAGGGTAAAATCATCAAGAGCAGCAGTGGTTTCTCAGGAAAAGGCTTTAAGTTTGATGAGACGGAACACGCCCTGGCCAACGAGAGGAAGAAGCTGCAGAAGGCTGCTCTGGGCCTGCAGGACTCGGACGATGAAGATGGAGCTCTGGATGTGAGAACCTGTCAGATCTGCTCAGGCTTTAGCGTTTAGGCTGAGCCTGTCCCTGCTCACGTCTGAGTTACCCGTATTCTCCCTTCCAAAGATCGAGGAGCAAATCGAAAGCATGTTTAATTCCAAGAAGCGGGTGAAGGACATGTCAGCTCCCGGGGCCGCCCCAGGAGCTGCCGGGGCTGCCGCCAGCCCAGCAGCCGGAGCCACTGGAGCACTTCCGGGCTTCGGACCCACCTCAGCTGGAAACATCCAGAAACTGGAGATGGCCAAGAGGCTGGCGCTCAAGATCAACGCCCAGAAGAACCTGGGGGCCGAGGCTCAGGTCGGTTTTCAGGCTTCTGCGTCTGTTGGTGGTGGAACCATAAACCTGAAACACGCCTTTGCTGCTTGCGTGCAGGACGTGATGCAGCAGGCCACCAACGCCATCCTGCGGGGCGGCACCATCATGACACCCTCCGTGTCAGCCAAGACCATCGCAGAGCAGCTGGCGGAAAAGATCAACGCCAAGCTGAACTACACCCCCGTGGAGAAGCTGGAGGAGGAGCGGCAGGCGGCCGAACAGGTGGAGACGGTCACCAGATACGAGGAAGAGCTGGAGATCAACGACTTCCCTCAGGTCGGCAGCGCTCCAACCTCTCCCGCTGTAGATCACTTTGGATCCAGGGGAACACTCTCTCGTTTGTCTCCCCGGGGTTTCAGACCGCTAGGTGGAAGGTGACGTCGAAGGAAGCCCTGCAGAGAATCGGCGAATATTCTGAAGCTGCCATCACCATCAGGGGAACCTATTTCCCTCCCGGCAAAGAGCCCAAAGAAGGAGAACGCAAGATCTACCTGGCTATTGAAAGTATGTTCTTCGAGCTTGCTCTTCAGACTTTGGCCTTTAAAACCTGGAAAGTGCACCCCCCTCTTCCTGTTTACACATTCTTAACTTTAGATTAAATGTGTCTTCTAGGCGCAAATGAATTAGCTGTGCAGAAAGCTAAAACGGAGATCACCAGGCTAATCAAGGAGGAGCTCATCCGATTAGTAAGTCTATTTTTCCCGTCGTCTCTGATGAGGATCGTTCATGGACAGCACCGGAGCTTGCTCTAACATCATCTTTTTCATTCCAGCAAAATTCCTACCAGCCCATCAGCAAAGGCCGTTACAAAGTGTTGTAGGGTGGAAGCAGGACTCCCGGCAGCATCCATCTCACCGTCATTCATGGAAAATATTTAACCTATATTTTAATGTCTCCTATATGCCTCAGTTTAGCGTGTGTTTTGTGAAATATAAAACATATAAAGTGGGAGTTGTTGAAAATATGTACCCGTTCTTTTAGAAACTTGCTTACCATAATGACGTCAACTGTCCGGCTAACAAGCTTGGGCCTCGTTAGCATCAATGCATTAAAGTGCTGTACTTCAGCATCATTGCCCAACTTCCATCTGTTTCATGCAATTTCTGACATTATTAACAAAGCACGGTCACAGACTTTAGGCTAATGACTTGTTACAACCCGGCGTTTCGTTGTTTCATTCATCCTTTTCCCCGTACAGCTCGCAGACCAGTTTTGTAACGCCATCGGTGTCCTACAACAGTGTGCGCCTCCTGCCTCCTTCAGTAACGGCAAGACGGCCATAAATAAAGAGCAGCCAGCCAACCCCACCGAGGGTAATCCAGTAATCCTTATTTTGTTGGAATACAGGTGATGAAACATCTTTCTTTTTATTTATTTAGAATATGCACAGCTGTTTGCCACCCTCATCGCCAGAACAGCGAAAGATGTCGACGTACTGATTGATTCTTTGCCCAGTGAGGAGTCTACATCAGCTTTGCAGGTAAAGAGAGGAGGACTCGCTTTCAATTATTTATTTATTTCCTTTTTAAAGAACACTTTACTCACGCTGAGGCTTGGGTTGCACCTCTAGCTTCCAGCCAGCAGGGGGAGCTGTGCGAACAATTGTACGGCTTTGTACAGTCGTTTTATTGGTGTCAGTTTTTATTACCAATTAAAAAGATGAATGGTAGCTTAGAAAATATGTCTGTAATTCTAAGGACATATTTAATCCTGTTTAACGTTCTATGAAGTGATGTGCTTTAAAAAAAGTGAAGTAAATGACCTCCGTGCCAACCAGTAAAGCCCAATTATGACAAGAAGCTGTGTTTACGTTCATCGTGGAATGTGATAAACGTGTCCCTCAGACAAAGCTCGACATATTTTATTGATGTAAAGGGCGCCGATGATCTTGTATCTTTCTAAAAACTATCAATGATTGAAAGAGGAGCGTCTGATTGTCTTGTGGGCATATTGCCTTATCGGTTTGCCCATCAAAGAATGCAGGTAAAACGCAGCCGAGATGTGCCGTTCCCATCAGTGATAAGCAGTGGTGTTTGCTATAGCGGCATTTTATTCCCGGTTCTTATCTTTATTTTAAAAAGCAGCTGGAGCAGTTAAATACTGGATGTATGTCATAAATGTGTGAACAACTACACATGCAGACGTTTTCTTGCAGTTATCATGATCAGTGGGACACGGACTGTTCTTACAGTTTCAGTGCCGTTCTTATAGGTAAATCCTTTGGGACAGAGGTCAATGAATGTTGGATAACACTTAGATGAAGGCCTTTTTATGATAAAGCACATAACCGTACACACAAGTTACAGCAAGCTTTAAACTGTACAAATGCTGCTGAATTGCAGACATTTTTCAGGCGTTGGGAAGAGCCGCCACCTCTCATCACAGATCTGTGTTCGCTCCTACCAGGCTGCCAGTCTACGGCAGCTCGAGGACGAGAACCACGAAGCGGCAGCTCGTCTCGAGGAGGTGGTTTACCGCGGCGATATGCTGTTGGAGAAGATCCAAAGCGCGCTAGCAGACATCGCCCAGTCGCAACTCCGAACCCGCAACGGAGCGCCGAGCCAGCCGGCAGCGGGGGACTCCTGATGCCCGTCGGCCCCTGATAATTTTTGTTTTTTTTTCATTTCCCAATCATACAAAAGTCTTTTTTTCCCCTTGTTCTGCGTAGACATGTTGTTTTATGGAGAATTCCTCAGACGTGAGACGTTTTAAAGTTTTCGCACAATAAATCAAGGTGTCACCAAGGCAACGGACAGGTCCTGCCCCGGCGGGGTGTCCCTTTCTGGCTGATACATCGGATGGAACCGGCTTGGTTCCTGGGCCCTGCTGGTGGGACTTTGGCTCAACGTAAACAGCTGCAGCGGAGAACCTTCTGTCCTTTTGGGGGGCTCTTCTGCGCATGCGCAGGCCGCGCTGCCGTCTTATTAATTTTTAATGGAAAATGGCTGCGTTTTTTGTCCGGGCCGCTGGAGCTGGCAGCTAGACCGCGCAGAGCCGCCCGTCGGAGAGCGTCCGCGCCCGGATCTGGCCCCTGGTCGACGGGGGGAGGCCGCGGCGCCGCTTTGGCCCCATCCGACGTCCCCTGCAGCGGAAACATTCGGCGGAATGGATCGACGGGATCTCTGAGAGATGAAAGATCGTTTTCCTGCTTAACCCTTTCGGCTCCGACGTCTGCGAACAATCGAGGTACAGTAGATCCGTGCGGGGCTGACGGGGCCCGTCCTCGGCTCCAGCCGCTGTCGGCGGCTGCTAAACGGTAACAACCCCCCCGGACGCGGATCCAGGCGGTGCACAGGCAGAAAAGGAGGTTTTTGGTCGACTGGACGCCAAACGAGACGCGACATTTGCTAATATCTGTGAGAGGGTCCCTGCGAGGCTGCTGGGAAGAGGAAGCGGCTCGGTTGGAGCATCCCGGAGCTCCAGGATGCCCAAGGAGGCACCCAAAGGTGTTGGTCTGCTCCCTCTAGCGACTCCTTTGTTGTGTGATGGCGGTGACACGAAATCGGCGAGGCAGATGTGGCTGTGGAAAGGCCCCCCGCAGAGTTCAGGGTCAGCTGGGCCAACAGCTGGATGGGCCCCATCCAGAACGAAAAGTTCGGACTAATTCCTGCCGGACCGGTAAATAAAAGCTATTCCCCGGACGTGTTAACGTGAGAAAAAGTCCCAGTTAGAGTCCCTCCGAGGTTTTGATGGTCGTGAAATTCCAGAATTGTTCCCTAAAGCAGCTAAAAGTGTCGGGTGTGAACATCTTCGTTTCCCGGCTAACGCTGACGCTAACGCTTGTCGCTCTTTTCCCAGCAGAAGATGATGCGTCAGGTCACCGGCGGCGACTTCTGCATGAACGGCAGGCCGTCGTGCCTGGCGGAGGACGGCCACCATCCCGCCTCCCACTTTGAGCTGTGCACCTCCCAGCCCAGCAAGTTCTACCCGCCTCCCCCTCCGTCCCTCCAGATGACGCTGGCCCCCATGGCCTTGCCGGCCCAGGGCCACAAGGCCCTGGGGTGCCAGAGGCAGGACCTGCTCGGGGGGGAGCTCCCGCTTCGCGCTCCCGCTGGGAAAATGCCCGGCGCGAAGAGCGCCGATGGGGCCCCGGACGAGGGGAAAAAGAAGAGCAAGGCCGCCGGGAAGACGGGCAGACGGGGCAGGCCTCTGGGGACCACCAAGCTGGCCGGATACAGGACCAGCACGGGGCGTCCCCTGGGCACCACCAGGGCCGCTGGCTTCAAGACCAGTCCGGGGAGGCCGCTGGGCACCACCAGAGCGGCGGGGTACAAGGTCAGCCCCGGGCGGCCCCCCGGCAGCATCAAGGGCCTCTCTCGGCTCAACAAACTGGGCTACGGCAGCGGCTGCAGCGGAGCGGCGTTCCCATACCCGCTCCCGCACAAGGACGTCCTCTGTGAACCTTCCTGCAAGGAGAAGCCAACCAACGAGTGACGACCACCGCCCCCGGATGGGACCCAACCGTTCCCAGTTCCCAGTCTGCCGTGAGGAGAGGAGGACATTTTTTTCTGTTCCCCGGGAGGCGAAGAGGCGTTCGCTGCTTCGGGAACGGGAGCGTCGGCTTCCGTCCGGGTCCTCGTGTAGCATTTCAGCACAGCTGAGCAAACGCAACGGTTCCCCTCGTCCCACCGCTGTAAACGCAACATTTCAGTTCCCGGGAAATGAACGTTCCTAGAGGGAAAGAAGACAGAAGACGCCACCGTTGCGGCGGGAAAATCTGGGTTTTACTGGGATAAATGTATTTCGTAGCAGCCGGGTCCTCACGGGGCCGAGCGCCGGTATGTTTAATGTTTCAGGATGTTTGATCCTCGAGGACCATCAGAGCTGCACTAACAGACTCAAATATCATTTAAAGTCATCAGTTCTTCTTTTAGCTTTTAATATTCATTTCATGTAAAAAAAACAAACAAAAAAACAGGAGTACTGGTATTTATCGCCTTGCTTCGGTACTAAAGGCCCAGGTGTCCGACGAGGGTCCACTCTTTTGTTTTATTCCTCCTGGTTTTTCTCACAAAGGCGTCTTTTTTAATGCAATAATCACTTGCATGTGCTGTGTTGTGACAACTTTGATACGATCACTTTTTATTATTGTTGTATTTTTCTACTGCTCCCCAAAGGATCTCCACCCTCCTCTACCAAAGAACATGACCTGAACAAACTGTAGGAATTATTACTTCTTTTTTTTTCCTTTATATTCCACAAGCTTCACCATGTGAAAACAGTGAAAAAGCACTTGAAGCTCGGTGATGGAGCGATTGTTTGGATTAGTCAAAACACCATCAAATTGTCACATCTGAAGCTGTAAAAACGACAGTATTTTGAATGCTTTGTAAATCACACACTGATAATGTCAACTTTGAGTTCTTGTATTTATAAACGCCCTGCGAGGACGTCTGCGTCTCTTCCTCTCTGTAACTTTCAGTCATCACCTGAAAGTTAGTGTACTTTGAATTGTGTTAAACAAAAACTTTCTGTGTTTGTTTCTTTATTATTAAAGACATGACAAGACAACACGGTTACCTCACGTTTGTGCAGGAGGCCCCGTGATGACTGCTGGTTGGTTGGAGAAGCCTGTAACGCTTCACCTGTCCCGTTGTTACCCCTGCATGGTTGTCATGGAATGTTTCAAAACTAATAAACCTGAACGTGGCATCGAAATGTTTCTCTTAGCCAGAGCAGCTTTTTATAAATATGGATTGTTGTATATAATATTTAGGTCTATGATATGGGAAGTTTTTATAATTCTACACGATGTTTTAGTCTTTTTAGTGTTATTTAAAGGGCCGGTTGTGGTAACACAGCTGGAGAGTAAATAATAACAAACGCTGAAATCTTTTTGTCCACATTTAGGTACAAATGTAGGACCGACATTAATGTTTATGTACATATATTATTGCTAACTGAATGTAAATATGAATTTAAAAGGTGCCTGCGTGTTCTGTCTCCTACATGGACTACTAAAAGTATTGCACAGTGACTTTTAAAAGTTGGCAGGTTAGTGTTTACTTATTGCACAAACCTAGATTTAGAGAAGCAGAGCTCGGACAGTCAACAGCAACTTGGACAAATGTGAAACTTTAAAACAAATGTAGTGCTGTGTAGTAATCGGATTACTTTTCAGTCTCACTTATATTTATTGGTTTATGATGAAAACAATATCATACGGAAACCAGTCAATCTGCCCAAATAACCGAAAAACACGCAATCCCTAAATGTTTCTTTAAAGAACAAAGAGCAACTATGCACATTGTTTGCTTCGTAAAGTCTTTAAATTAAAAGAAATTATTTAAAAATGAATCCGTTTCCTAAAAAAAAAAAAACTGGTGTCACCTTTAATCTCTTCCGCCACCGTTGAAAACAAAACAAACGTTCCTCTTCACGCACACTGTTGGATGGCTCGACCACAGTGAGCCGAGCCTTAATTAGTGTCAGCTAAATATAAATTATGACAGGGATTTTTAAAAAACTTAACCTGTTGTGTTTTTTAGCATTTACTTTGCACAAGACCGATAGTTTATCGTCAGTGGTGGCGCCAGGTAGGTACGGACGGCGCTAGCTAGCAAAACATTGGATGCTAAGTAGACGTTATAATACAAACATCTATACGCGTTAACCCTGTGTTGTATTGCGTATTAATCTGCGTTTTAGTCCACCAGGCAGTGATATTTAATGGTCATATACTGCGTGTTTTGATTATGATTTAAAAACTGGTAATGCACCTTCAACTGATATGTGTAATGCTGTTTGCAGTACACACACACACACTCACACACACACACACACAGTAATAGTAATCAGAAAGCTGACACAACTGGCTTTGACTTATTATTGTATTTGTGTTTGTGTGTGCTTTAGCAGAGAACGATGACTCTGTGGATGTTGTACTTCCTGGAGATGTGGACGGTCCCAGGTTTGTGGAATCGGACCAGCTGGACTCTTCACCAAAACGACAGTTCAAAAAAGCGGAGATAGCAGATGCGGTGATGGGGACCGAAGCCTCTCTCAGTCCCTCTGACATCGAATCCTTCATCCCCAAAAATATGAAGGACCCCCAGCCGGGTTTCTCCCCACCTTGTGACGAAGGCGGTGGCCAATGTGCTGAACCTGCTGTGGCTGCTGATGAAGAGGAGGAGACGAGCTTGGAATCATCACAGCAGGTCACTGAGCAGGAGCTTGATGATGTATTATAACCTAATGCGGTTGGCCACACAAGGTTTTAACCAGTTTACCTTCTTAAAGTTCAAACTGCAATGTAAGAATCAGAGCTGCGATCTTGATGATTGATTAAATGTAAACCTGGAAAATAAAATCAGTAGATAATCCAGTTTAAACTGTAGGATTTAAGTTTTGCTGTAACACCAGTCTGTATCAAGAACCTTATGATTTACCCCATTTCTATTGTACCTTCAGGTTACTCTTGACATAGTTCAGGCGGAGACGGTGTCGGCTGAGGAACACAACGCCACAGAGACCGCCAAGACATACAAAGTAAACTGTGACAAGAGAAACATTACTGGAATGGAAGAGTTCACGGTGCAGGTCCTCAATGTCTCACAGGTATGTTTCCAGGTATCCTGCAGTCCGCCCTTCAGATCTGTTAGATATTTGCTTTTAATCAAGACAACCCGGGAATATACCTTGACTGAACCACAATTCTAAATTCAGAGTGCGTTTCCCTGCTTGTTCTGGTTTATACATGT